>JARHVA010004751.1:0-580000 GCA_037957365.1 Torreya grandis
AAGAATCTAAAATACCTCTCAAGGAGTAAAAACCAATAGGGAGACATGATTTTTAAAGTGGGAAACCAAATTTATCATAAAAACATCCACGTGATAAATTATGAGGATTTTCCATAAAATATTAACAATAAAAGTCTTAGAATCAAGATGAATTTGAGAAAAAGAAATATCTTCAATTATATATTGTATAAAAGAGGAGGAGATGAATCTTTAAATAGAGCAAGAATAAGGGAGAGGGAGTTAAAAACAATCCCATCATGAACATACAAGGCCTCCTATGTGTGTGCTAAGTGTCCTATTCTCTTAGAAAGTGAAGGCAAGTGTGTGACATGTGGGGGGAGGAGTTACTTATTCAATTAAATATAATAATACTAAACAATACAAAGAGTTGAGTGATGTCTCTTATAATCTAGATTTATGTGAATTAATACTTCACATAAAGACAAATTCTCACACAAAAATAAAATTTAGGATAAAAAATTATCCTAAATAAAGGTTAATCTTAAAACCCCCCCTTGAACTTTATTTAGGTATTTTACAAACAAAATATAAGGTATGAAACATTATTAACTCTCCCCCTTGATGAAAATTTTATTCAATCCGAACATGTTCAAAAATATTATAAATTGATCTTTAGATAATGTCTTTGTGAAAATATTAGCCATTTGTTCATGAGTAGGACATAAAGAGATAAGAATTTTATCTTCTTCAATAAGTTCATGTTGAAAGTGATGTTGAATCCTAATATGCTTCTAGGCCTTGCATGGAAAATTGGATTATTAGATAAGGCATTGACACTTTGATTATCACCAAAAATCAGAGTAGATGAAGTTTGAAGGTGGCCCAAACATACAAGAATTCTTTGGAGTTGAAATTCTTCTTTAGAAACATAATTGAAAGCTTTATACTCATCTTCGATGGAAGAAAAGGATACAATACTTTTATTTTTTACTATTCCATGAAATTAAGCCATAACCTAAAGAGAAATATTAGTCACTTGTGGATCTATAATGATTAATATCACCAACCCAATCATAGTAAAAATAATCTACCAAAGAAAAATTTATATTCAAGGTGTAATCAATGCTAAAAGTTAGAGTACCTTTAATATAACAAAGAATTATTTTGGCATCTTTAAAGTGAGTATTTTGAGGTTTTGACATAAAATGAGAAACCAATCCAACATAAAAAGTAATATCAAGACAAGTATGAGTAAGAGAATTCCAAGTTCTAACTAATTGCCTATATAAAGTAGGATCAACATTTTCAATTTCCATATCATTAAACAATTTTACCACAAGTTCACAAGGGGTATAAACATGTTTGCAATCTAACATATTAAACCTAGATAATAATTTATATGCATATTTATATTGAGAAATGGAAATTCTATCTTTTTCTTGCCAAACTTGAATGCCTAAAAAGTAATGTAAGAGACATAAATAGGTAATTTCAAAGGTGTTTTTTAAATAATTTTTGTGAAATAAACCGTTGAGCTATTACTACTAGTTATGATCAAGTCATAAACATATAAAACAATGATAAATATTCCAGTTAGAGTGTTTTTGAAAAAAAAAATATGATCATTATAGCTATGACTAAAAATTTAAGCTAGAAAAAATTGTTAAATTTTAGAGTATGATTCTCTAGGAAATTGTTTCAAACTATAATTGGCTTTGTTTAATTTTTAAACATGATTCTCATTACCTTTCTTAATAAAACTAGGAGGTTAAGACATGTAAATTTCCTCATACAAATAACCATTCAAGAAAACATTTTTAACATCCATTTGATAAATAGGCCAATGCATATGAGAATCCAGAGATAAAAAATTTTAATTGTGGGCATCTTAGCTATGGGTGTAAAAGTTTAATTATAATCAATTCATTCAATTTGATAAAGACATCTAGAAACTAATCTAGCTTTGTATTTTTCCACTTGATTATCATAATTGAATTTAGTTTTAAACAATCATTTACAACTTACAAAATTATAACCTTTAGGGAGAGGGACTAAGTCCTAAGTGTGATTAGAGATCAAAGAGTTGTATTCATCATACATTGATTTTTCCAAATGATGGTGACCTTAATCTTGTTTAATTTTTTGAGGATCATTATAAATGTATAATTTTAGACATCAAAGCATAGTTGTAAAATTGTTGCTTAGTTTTGTGAGTATCATTAAGATCTACATCAATTATAGAATTTTTAACATGGTCTTGACCCACATAGGCAGATATTTAGGTGTGAAAAAATTAGAATGAGTGGAACTTTATTTAAAATAACATCATTATTGAAAACAAAATTTTGATCATCACTCGAATCAAAAGGAAAATAAGAAAAAATAATATCAAGAGAATCTAAATTAGAAGCACAATCTAGTACACCATCTTAAACAAATCTAGCATACCTTTTAATATTAATTTTGTTTGTTAGAGTGTCATAAAACCTATAATATTTATATGATTCATCATAACCAACATAGATAAAAGTTTTAAATTTTTAATCTAACTTCTTACATTTTTTATTATGAAAATGAATAAATGCATTACAACCAAAAACATGTAAATGTTGTAAATTAGGTTTTAAACCAGTCCACACTTCTTTGGGGGTAAGATTTAAAACAATTTTAGTGGGGGTCTTATTAATGAGATAAACAACACAATACATTTCTTATACCTAAAATTTTCATTGCATATTTTTAATAAGCAACATACACCTAGCCATTTTAATTATAGTCATATGCTTACATTCAATGACGCCACTTTAATCATGTGTGTAAGAAATAGTATTTTCAAGTTTAATACCATGTTTCTTACAATATGGAAGAAAAAAATTATTAACACATTTATTACTATTATCAATTCATAATATATGGAAAGAACAACTAGATTGTTTTCAATAAAAACATGAAATTCAATGAAAAGATATAAAACTTGACTTTTGGGTTTTAAGAAATGAATCAAAATTCCCCAAGTGAGAACATCAAAAAAGTTTAAAGAAGAATTTTCAACATTAATATAAGGAGTTTGGATAGGTCCTAAAATATCACTACGAACCAAAAGAATTTTTCTAGTTACATGCAAAGATTTAGGTTTAGAAAAATATTCTCTATGTATTTTACCAACCATACATCCACTACAAATAGAATCAGTTGGAGTAATAGTAATTAAATCATGTAACATATTGAGTTTATTCATAAGTGAAATATTATGGTAATAAATATGTCCTAATATTTCATTCTATTAGTTATTATCAATAAAATTAAATAGATCATGCATAAAAGAGGAAGAAGAGAATACAATTAACTTAAATAATTTATCATCATCTAAAAAGTCAATAACAACAAATTGAAAATATTACTTGGTTGATTTAAAATAACAAGTGTCATTATATAATTTTAATATATAGTCCTATTTACATAATTGATGAATGGATAACATGTTCAATTTTAAATCAGGAACAAAAAAATATGATCCAATTCACAATTATAGATTTTAACAATTCCTATGGCTTCAACATTGGAAGAAGCATGTTTTATAAGAATTAAATGTGTGTTAGAAATATCTAGTTCTAAATAAGTAAATAACTTAGTAGTAAATATCATATGTTGAGTATCACCAAAATAAATAATCCATTTAATATGAGAAACACACAAAACAAGAAAAATCAACTCTAGTATTAGACTTCTGTTTATTTTGAGTCTTAGTATTACTAGCACTAGCATCATCTTTGACTTTAAGCTTCTCATTTTTAATACCATGTTTATTCTTAAAATAATGATCTTCATCATGAGTGTTTTCCTCAAAATAGTTTCATTATAATTTTTTATTAGGTTTTGAAGAAGACTTGTGATATTTTTTATCATGTGTATTCTTTGACTTATCATGATCTTTGTCATTTTTATGTTGTTGTTTAGAAACAAAAGCATGTTCATTGGTTTTAAGAATACCAAATTTAACTAATTTTTGTTCTTTTTGATGGAACAAAGTAAAAAATAAATCAAGCATAAATTGAGTAGATAAAGAATTAAAAAAGTTAAAAATTAACATTTGTAATGAACCTAATGAAAATATGTGGGCAAACATTTTTTCATGACAATGTGATTTAAATTCAAATCTAAAAGGTTAATGCTTAAACAAGTTAATTGAGAATGAAAAGAGTGAAATTTGGTTAAAAATTTATCCATAGTTTTGAATTTATTATACTTTAAATCTTAAATTTAATCTTGAACTTGAAGGTTTCTAGATTCATTCAAAACATCATAAACACATTTATGTTTATACCAAGTGTGGGTTGTAAGATTATAAAAATCAATGTCCACATGAAATTTTGGGGTCATGTAAATGGTAATTGATCCTAAGTCCTCTTTATATTTTACTTTCCATTTCTCTTATATGTTGGTGGTAATAAGATTTGTATTGGATTTGGGGTCCTTGTCATTATTATGCACACCAAGGGTTTAAAACTGAATATGTGTTATATGTGTGAATTCCAGAAGTGGTAATTGGTTGACATGAGTTTAAATTCAAACAATAATTGGGTAATTTTTCTATGAAATATCACTCAATACTAGAAATTAAAATATAAATAAATCATCTAGTTACATAATATGTGCGAAGGAGGAACAAAATGCCAACAAAATATGTGCTTTGTCGAACAACATGAAATATTCAAGAAACACACTTGGACCTTGTAAAGGTTGGAACAATTATTTATAACTATATGGTTAATGTCATAATTTGAAATGGAAATGACAATTAAATTAGATTTACAATTATGAAATTAAAATTTATTTACTTATAAATGTAATTCCATACCAAAACACCAAAACTAAAGTAGTTTGAAACTTGACTTTAGATTGGATTAAATGTGATGAAGGTGAGATTTGATAAATTAAAATAATCATCACTAATTTAAAGGAAATTAAATAATGAGTGATACAAATTCATATTAATAGAAAACTAATCCTTTGATTTGAATATGGTGTTGAGGGGAAATGTATATAAGTTTTTGTGGTTGTTTTTGTTTTATAAAATTTGTAAAAAAAGTAATGAAAAAACACTAAAATTTATAATCTTACAAGAATTTATTATGTTAGAAAGTGAAAATTTAATAACATAATCAAGGAAAGCAAACTTGCATATAAACATGCTAACAAGAAATGTTGTGATATTTTAAGATTGAGTTTGATTCACAACACAAACGAATGAAAAAAATAACATAATATGTTAATTTTAATTAACTATGAATACAATAGTACACCAATAAAATGAAACATAATACATTAAATTGTAAGTGCTCATGATCAATAGACTAACTATGCTAGAACTAGAATATGCATGCAAACCTTATAAAGCACTACAACTACATAACTCTTTACACAATAACAAGAAAAGTGCCTCATGGGAATCAAAGAAACTAGATACAATAAAAATTTTAAACAAAGGCTTTATTAGATGTAACAAGGTGATAATAAAAAATATAAAAAAAGAAAAGACACAGATTATAAGGTAATTAACAACACATGGAATGGAGAGAAAATAAATCTTGAATACCAGCTAAGACTCTTGACTAACTACATAAAAAATTAGAGTGGTAATAAGGATTCAAAGAGAATAAAAAATAAAATATTACACATCAATAAGGATGACTACACTTAAACAAAGAACGAAATCGAAATAGATTGGGCAAATAATATTATAACAATTGAGCAATGCAAAAAGAATAAGATCAAGAATGATCAAGACAATAAAAGTAGATATTAAATAAAGAAGCTTATGCATAAATAGAATTGAAATTAAAAAAATGTACATTCATCAAGGTGAATATGATGTCAAAGCACAAACCATAAAAACTTATTAGAAAAATAAGGGAAAATAAGAAAAATCATGAACATAAAATAGCTAAGATTAAGCTTGGGAGAATTGAACCAGAATGTAATAACCAAAGATTAATAAGGAAGTATCTTGTTTATTTACTTATTTATTTTTACATAAAAGTTGAGCTACAACAAAAAGAGAATGGCATGCTTGTTTAAATTTTCCAAAAACTAGATGAAGCATGAGAAAATTCTTATTATGAGCATTTGAAATGGTTGATTAAAGGTAGAAATACACAAGAAAAAAGTTTAATAAAAGGATATGGATGGGTGTATCCCTTTCAAAAAAAATGAGATTTTACCAAAAAATATGCACACTCACAAACCAATGTTAGAAAGAGGAATAAGGCACTAATACCATGAAGAAATTATACTAGAATCATTCATTAATAACATTGAAAATGCATAAATTTAGAATAAAAAGAAGGTAAAATACTGCTCAAGTAGAAAACCACAAGGAGAGACATGAATTTTAAAGTGGGAAACTGAAATCATTGAGAAAATACACGTGTGATAAATTGTGAGGCCTGTCAATAAAATCTTCACAATATAAATCTTAGAAGCAAGATAAATTTGATAAGAAGAAAGAGAGATTCAAGTATCTAGTGTAGAAAAGAGGAGAAGATGGATCTTTACATAGAGAAAGAAAAAGGGAGAGTGAGTTATAAGTAATCCCATCATGGCCTTATAATTCCTCTTAGGTGTGTGTCAAGCATTTTATTCCTTAAAGTGAAGGAAAATGTAATTGCCTAAAAGTGGTAATTGGATACTAAGAGTGTCACTTGAGTTAACCTATCCCTAGGCTAGCCATAGACCTATCCTTGAGCATTCAACTTACCTTTTTAGTCCTTTATTAGACCATAGTCACCTACATCTAGTCATAACATAGTCACAAAACCATCATCCTAGATCCTAATCCAACTTGCTTAGCAGTCTATAAATAAGATATTAGCACCACAATTAGGACACTATAGCCACATGTCACTAGTGTCTCCAATTGGGCACTACTATCCTTATCCCTAGTTCTTCCCAATAGATAGTTTTTCAAATATCTTCCCCTCATAAGATTGGCCTAAGCTCACTTTCTTATCCACATAAGTAACATGACCCTATAAATATAAGTCTAATCCACCTTTATTTACTAGATGGAAAAGTGATGGAAAACTATATTCAAACCAAATATAAATTTGAGAAAAATCAAGGTATTTAATCCCTATTTTGCCCTAATTTTTTTATAATACCATCTATAGTAGACCTAAGCCTATTTTTTTTTAAAAATAATCTCAAACACATTCAAGGCATCTAAGGCCACTCTCGTTATAGAAATCACTTGCATATACATCAAGTACTAGGTGGGAGAACTACATCAGGCTTGATCCCTCTTTAGAGTATTGGTATGTAGGCAAATCTCTATAGAGCGAGGTGTTGAGGATGTCTAGTCCATCCTACTAACACAAAAAAAATTATTTCTCATGCCATACTTGACAAGAGATTAGGGTTTGCACATTAAATCATGTTTTTAAGGCACAACACAGAGCTCTAAATTTTGATCATGTATGAACAAGACATACACACATAAGCATAGGTACTCCTAGAAAATAAGAATAGTCTTGAAAAGGGGACATTACCTCCACACTAAGGACACTACACATAGATGGCACTACTATCAAAACTAGGCACTGCTATCTAATGAATAAATGAACATCAAAATCATGTTGATGACATAGACTACTTCCCAAATATCAACATTTAGAACCCATATCATTTGTGACATTCAGTTTTTAGATAAGTCTCTATGTATCCCTATTTATTACTATTATTCAAAAATAAAATAAGGTAAAAGGTCATAACAAATAAGTACTTAATCATTGCATATTTATTTAACTGATTTAGGCATCTTAGCCCTTTAATCTAAACAAGTAATTTTCACTATAAAATCTTAAAAGGTTAAATCATTTGGTGAATCGTATTACTTCAAACATTGCTTCAAACCCTAGTTTGTATTAATCCAAAAATTTTGAAATAAATTTAGGGCTACATACTACTAATTTTCTATTTTTTGAGACAACCTAGCTAATCAAAATAAATTTTTAATTAGGATTTCAATTTATTTTACATCTTGTTTAAATTATTGTAAAGAAACCCTAGATTTCAAAAACCCTCACCCTAGATGCTCTTAGGGTTTGTATCATTTGTATCCTATTTAAAATAGATACTATTAATTATTTATAATTCATGTAGTCTATTATAGTATCTCTATTTCAATTTATTTATTATATGCCATCTAAAAAATATATCTATCTTCCCCTAAGAAGTGCTAGACTAAGTCATAATCCTATAGAGCATATTTAGATTCTAGCTATCTAAACCTATAAAAAGGACAAGAAACCTATTACAACTCCATTTATGAATCCTTCACACCCTAATTATGTGTAATTAAATGATAATGCATATGAGGATGAAAAATATAACTAAGAATAAAATCAGTGCCATATTGAGGATCAAGACACACTAACTCCACTTAATGATAATGATATAATTATGAATGAGGATGAGGTATTATAGAGCTTCAAAGATAGAATTCAGGAATAGCCCCATGAGCATGCAAAAATTTTACAAGCCATATTAAAAATAAAGAATAAAAATAATGATGGTCAATCTTAAACCCCTCCAGTTAATGATGTTATTATACCTTTAATGGGGCCCACTCAACTAACTCAAATAGCACAACCCAAGATTATTATTCAACCATTAGTGATAGCCACATCAATTGTATCTATTTATTCTCCTATATATTTACAATTATTTATGTAATAGTTTCTTACTCTACAATCTAACATGTTACATCTTGAGCAAGGAGCAACTAAGCCACTACATGCCTTGGATTCTAACATTCTCTTGCATAAACTTTTGGTACAACACATGGAGAAAAATTCTTTGCCATCCAATTTCATGGCACATAGGCTCACATTATATGATGTCAAGGGTGATCTAGAGCATCACCTTAGATCCTTTAACATAACATTTTTGGACTATGTGTCCAATGATTGGATTCTTATGAATCTATTTCCACATAGTCTGAAGGATTATGTCATACAAGGGTTCTATGATTTTCCCAATAAATATATTATAGCATTCAATCCTTTAGATAATATGTTCCTATCACACTTTTCTATCAACATCAGTGATAAGATATCATATGCACAAGTGGCATATCTAAAGCAAAAGTCAAATGATTCCATAGCTAATTATGTCTTACATTACAAGACAATATTATCCAAATTGACTAGTCCCATGATAGACATAAATCTTTAGGATATATTTAAGTATATTTTATTACCAATATTTCATGAAGCTATCTTATTTAATAAGTTTCTCACATTTATTGATATGTGCCACATAGTCAAGGAAAGAGAGGTTAAGTTCTTAGCAATGGGAAAAGTCAAGTACACAAATAGATCACATTCAAATATTAAGAGTACAAATAAACCTCCATACAAGGTCAGGTCCATAGAGAACAAAAGTGATCAAAAGGCCATAGTCAATGCAGCTTCAGAGCTTTCTCCCATATTGGTTTGATTAGCTTCTCAACACAGAGTCTTCACTAATCTACCAGAATCACCAACATGAGTTCTAGAATAACTATTGGAATGTAATATCATATCTCTACCTCCCATTAAATAGGTTAATATGACATGGACTCTTCCAAAGAGTTATGAATCAAATGCATTCTACAATTTTCATAAGGCACCAGGCCACATGATAAATATATACATTAGCCTGAAGCACAAGATAAATGATCTCATTGAGTCTAACATTATTGATATGGGCACACCCATAGAGGCACTGAAACATCAAATAGAGGCAAAGGCACTTAAGATATATTTATATCATTTCCCAAAGCATAAAAATAATGAGGTAGGGTGCACATCAAGTGTTCATTATACATACCAGGATCATCCACCACCATCTTCCTATCACATAGTTAGAGAGGAGACAAATCCCTTATATAACATTATTGACATGTATCACACTAAAGTGCCACCTAGACCACTTATCACATTTTTAGAGAAGGATATTATAGATGATGACATCAATTACATGAACTCTTAATATGAGCATACATAGACCACCATATTATTCATAGTGTTATGGTTGACAATGGTACAAGCATAAGCATGTGCACCATGACACTCTTACAGCACTTGGGCTATATAGAGTGTGATATATTCCCCACCGATATAATCATTAGTGGTTTAAGTGGCCATATTCATATATCCATTAAATATATTTTGCTTCCATTATAGGTTGGACTAGAACACATAGCCACTTAGTTCTTAGTAGTACTTAGTGCAGGTGTATTTGACATATTATTGGGCAAGACATGGTTAAAGCATCTCTGAGCTATCCCATATATAGCACACCAATGCTTGAAGTATATACATGTTAAACATATGTTTAATATTTAATATGTCCTCTATGATTATCCTCTTCCCATCCCATAAGTAGTTTCAATATAGATTATATTCATACTTCCAATGATGATACATTTATAGTTCCAATTTCACTATCAGATATAACATAGTTATCAGTTACAATAGATAATATATCTCCTATGCATACATCATAGTGTTCATTAGAGTCCTTATATTATGAAAGGTTTACTACTAAATTATCTACACATATGCATACTCTACCTCAGAGACCATTACTATATATACCATTGCATCTGAGATACATCATAGACTCTATAGGACCTTCCTCTATTCAGTTTACATCAAGATTAGTTATATTGGGTTGTAGGGTTTTTCGGCACATAACACCTACATCACCTAGAGCTTATACATTTACCATAGGGGTCCCAGAGACCCCTATAGTTCATAGGGCATCATAGTCAGTGCCATAACATCATTGCATCACTACTCAATCAGTTTAAGACTTAGATTATACATCATAATAGATCATGGGCTCATACTTTACCTTTCACACCACATGCATGATCATGGTTCCCTTATTTTACATAGGTCATGGTGATGGTGAGTCTCCCATGATATTCATAGGTTTGTATGGTTTCAACCCTTGTACATACTTCCTTATACTCCCTTGCTCCTTATACATAGTTTATTTTCATTTGATTGTATATAGCTTATACTTAGAAAACACAAAAATAATATAACATATCAAAAATACAAAAATATTCAAATATTTCAAAAACACAATTTTTATAGATTGTATGCATTGATATGTCTACATTTTCTACTACTTTCCAGATATTGCATATTGCTAGTTAACCTAGTATAGTCATTTTTATCATACACATATGTTTCACTTTTTTTTGTCAAGTGCTTATAAGTTTTAGATAGGACTCTGGTCCACTACATTGATCCAGACTAGCTATCATCTACCCATTATGATAATTTACACTGATCCAAGTTTGCACATATGATACATCTACCCACTTGGGGGCATCTCATACACAGTTGCTATAACTCAGTTTTATATTTACATACTATATATTCTAGTTTATGCATTAATTTATTATGATATTAATCATTACCCTTCATTGCTTAGATTTTTTTCCAACTATCACTAGTTAGACTTAGTATATATGCATCCTCACATCTACATAGAGTTTTATTACATAGCTATACATGCTTTCATTTCTAGTTCCTAGACTAGACTTGATTTGGTTTCCTATGTTTCTTCCATCTTTGAAGGAATTTGAATATGCCATTGTTCTTTAGCTTCTATTCCACTTCTCTATTGGTATGCCTTGGACATGTGCCCATGTCCCTTGTGTGTGCTTTTATACTTCTATATTTGGACATTTTAACATGTATTTCTATGTGGATCTATGCCAAATTATTTTTTATTTACGTATGTGGATATTTTAACATGCCCTTGTATGTCTTCATTATCAAATTTAGTGACATGTGCCAATGTCCCTTGTATTATGTACCCTCAGCCTAAATTTTGTGTTCCTCATGTGATTGTATGTTTGTTTCCTTGTATGTTTCTACACCATGACACTTGTATTTGCTTGTTCCACACACACCAGTTTTCAATGTCATGATATATCTCATGCATCTATCCTTCCTACTTGATATCCATGATGGACATCATGCCCCATCCCCCTAAGTAGTTACTCATATTTTTCTATTATATGTATTACTTACATCTATATTGACACCCTTGTATAATTACTATATTATAACATACATCTTACATTTCTTACTTATGCTCATATACATTTACATTCAAATGTTACGTTTATATATTATATTGGAATTTCATGCACATGCTCTAGCTAACACATTTTTTAGAGATACTTATTTAGAGGGTAGTTCTTAAATAATTTTCACAAATAACCTCAAAAGAGGGGTGATTCACATGAGTTTTTCATAAATATAGTATCCTACATTGATTTTCACAATAGCATTTAACCACATAGGATTAGTTTTAGACATCAGACTCAAGGTAAACATAGAATAGAATAGATATTTAGAATTTAGTCCAAATCACTCATAAATAAGACCAAGTAGTCATTAACACCAAGATTGGGACACTAGTACCATAGGGTATTATTGTCTACTATAAGACATTATTGTCTAGTTTCCCTAGATTTAATAAAATATAGATCATTTAGACTAGTACACCATGTATAATACATATTTACATAGATATAGTCACAAGTTTGGTAGTTATGTTCATATTTAGCTCAGATACATTCATTTTAGCTCAGATTCATACTATTTGTTCAAATTTAGGGGTATCATGTATGAAATGATCATTCCTACATTCAAATTAGTTACATAGATTTAACTATTGCATACTTGATTTAGATTTAGTATACTCAAATATTAGATTGTGAACATGTGCACGACACGTAGTTTCCATATACTTAGCTTTAGATAGGTTGATCAGATTGAATGTCAAACTCCATGTCATTATCTACATTGTATACACTTGCTATCACATTTTAGGTTGTCACCATATTCATGCCTTACTCCATCTACAATGGCTGACATTCTTGAGTGTCCCAAAGCCACCTAATTTACCTGAGTGGCCATAGAGCTAAATACATAGTTAGATTTACTTATTTAGATAATTTTAGTACTTTGTATAGTTTGGTTACATATGCATCTACTTCACACAAGAGGAAATGATTCAGTCATATCCTACTTGATTTCTTAAGGCACCTACATGATAGGGTTATACACACAATCTTACCCAAGCTATTCACAGATATTAGTATCCACTAAGTAAGGGTGGGTTATGATGGAGTCAAAATTGGATTGATTTATTGAGCCACCCATATGAGGATTGGGAAAGCCATTAGCTCAATTCAATCTATTTAATGATATGATCACTATGCACACTCACACACAAAGGTTTTCATCAGGTTCATACACTAGTTAACATACCCAATGAGTTTTATTCATTCTTTTCCTCTCTCTTTACTCATATTTACTGAGTTATTTCATTTCAACATAGTATTTTACTTTTTATCATCTCTTAAGGACATTTTAGGACATTTCTTTGGATCATGTTCTGCATACGTATACCTAGATTCACATACTCAAAATTAGCTACATAGGATTCAATTCCAAGGTAAGTCTAGGTATGCTTATTTTTTCTTTATACTAGTCATTTTGCTTTACTACATTACTAGCATAAAAGGGGGAAAATTTAATCACCTAATAGTGGTAATTGGAATTTAAGAGTGTCACTTGAGTTAACCTATCCCTAGGCTAGCCATAGACCTATCCTTGAGAATTAGTCTTAATTTTCTAGTCATTTAAAATACCAAAGTCACCTATACCCAATCATAACACAATCCTAGAACTATCATCCAAAATCCCATTCCAACTTGATTAGTAGTATACAAAGAGTACATTAGCTCTATATTTGGGACACTATAACCATGTAGTGTTAATTCCCCCAACTGGGTGATATTGTCCTTAGCCTTAGATCTTCCCAATGGATGGTTTTTCAAATGTGTGCCCCTCCTAAGTTTGGCCTAAGCTAATTTTCATATCTTCACAAGTAATACAACCTTATAAATACAATTCTAATCCACCTCTATTCATTATATGGAAAAGAGATTTTAAAAACTTTTCAAACCAAAGATAAAGTTGAGCAAAATCACAGTATTTGATCTCTATTCTACACTAGTTTCTACATACTACCATCTGTAGAAACCCTAAGCCTAGTTTTCAAACTTTTAAAATATCAAGAACATTTAAGTAATCTAAGGCCACTCTCATTCTAGAACTCACTTGCACATACATCAAGCACTAGGTGGAAGAACTACATCGAGCTTGATCCCTCTTCAAAGTATTAGTATGTAAGCAACTCTCTATAGAGTGAGGTGTTGAGGATGTCCAATCAATCCTACTAACATAGATAAAATTATTACTCATGACATACCTATAAAGATATTAGGGTTTGTAAGTTAAATTAGGTTTTGAGGCATAACACAAAGCTCTAGGTTTCAGTCATGTAAGAACAATACATACAAACATAGGCATAGGTACTCATAGTAAATGGGAATAGTCCCAAAAATGGGACATTATCTCCACATTAAGTATACTACACATAGATGGCACTACTATCCAAACTAAGCACTAATTTCCAGTGAATAGACAAACATCATAATCATGTTGATGACACAAATTACTACCCAGATCTCAACTTTCAGAACCCAGATCATCCATGACAGTTTATTTTTTGATAAGTATCTATTTATCCCTATTTATTTATATTATTATAAATTCAAAAATTTCAAAGGTCATAAAAAATTAGTATTTAATTATTGCTAATTTATTTAAGTAATTTAGGCACCTCAACCCTTTAATATAAAAATAGAATTTTTATTGTAAAACCCTAAAAGGTTAAATCAAAAAGTGTGTGACATTTAGGGGGAGGACTTACTTGTGCAAGTGACTCCAAAAATCCTAAAGAGCAAAAATATGTGAGTGACACCTCAAGGAATCCATATTTATATGAATTATTAATTCACATAAATACAAATTCTTCACATAAATAAAACTTAGGAATAATAATTATCCCAAATAAAGGGTAATCCTAACAGTTTGATTGGGAGAAATATATCATGATTATTTTTTATGATTTTTTTAAGCATTTTAATAGGATTTAGGACGAAGAACAATGATGATTAGATTTTTTGCCTATATATCTCTTATTTATATTTTTTTATCTTTTTTGTTTTTTAATTTTTAAGGATTTTTTTGGATTTTTAGATTTTTTGGATTTCTTTGGGTTTTATTATTTTTAGAGTTTTTTTGTATTTTTTATTGTTTAGGGATTTTTTTATTTTATGATTTTTGGGTTTTTTTTAGATTTTTTTATTTTAAAATTTAAAGGAATATTTAATAGGGATAGAAACAAAGGGGAAACTAGTTCTAGCACTTGTGGTGGAAGTGATAATGAATGGAACAAATACATGATAATGTATAAGAATGAATAAGGACATATACAAATGGACTATAGATTATTAAGGATGGATAGGTCTGGAGAAAAAATAATTAGGGATGATTAGGGATTGATATATATGGATATGGGTAGATTATATAGGTCTAAGGACTGCATCACACAAGAACAAAAGTGTCCAAATGTTGAAGCATTGTGTTAAGAATATACCAAGATTTTTCTCAAACAATTTTGAATACTTATTCCACTTACTTATTAAGGTCAGAGGATAAGAAAGGATGGGCATAATAGGATGGATATGAGGATGTTAGGGTTATTAAAGGTTGAATGGATAAGAAAATAATGATGAATATGATTAGATGGATAAGGATGGGTTTAGATAGTTTAGGATAAGCATGGAGGGTATAATGGTGTTAAGCATTGTATGATAGTTTTGAATGCATAGGGATGGGTAGGAGGGAAATGGATGGATTAGTTTTTATGAATTGGATTTTGATTTTTCCCATAATTGTAGAGTAATTATATACAATTGATTATTTAAGCATGATTCTATAAACCAATTTTTATCATTTTACTTTCCCAAGGTTCCATACGAGTGGTTGTCACTACTAGATGCATTATTTCTCTTTTGATTTTGATGTTTTTTGTTCATTTTTTTATTTTTTATTTTTTTTATTATAGAAATATTTGATCCTTCAAGTGTGCACTCTGGAAAGGATGTCATTGTTAACTTTGTTGATTTATAAATTGGATTTTTCTAAATTTATTAGGATGTTGTCATAACCCTTATGATAGAGGTGTTAAGTTGTGGAGCTAAGAACTTCACCAGGAAGCTAATCAGGAGGTTGCTAAGTGTAACCAATAACCGGCATCGGTAGTATTGCCAACATCGGTCAGGAGTAGACTGACAACAACTGACGTCAGTCACCTATCCATGTGCATGCGCTTGCATGTGTTTCCAGAATGCATTTCTAGAATTAGACTCGTCTAGTTTAAGAGGTCTGAGAGTGTTTACATGTTGAAGACTAATTTAAGTCTTGAGTCTATGTTTCTAATTATTGTAATTAGAATTCTAATTATTGTATGCTTGGGATCCTATTTAAGAGCCCATGAGGCATGTATTGTAATTAAGGCATGTATTTAAGATTTGAAAGGTGTAAGGTCAAGGAGATTAGCTGAAGCTATCAAGGAGGGGATAACAACTCAGGGTGTTGAGTTAGTTGTGGTTGAGAAAGAGAGAGATAACTCTTGAGTGTGAATTACTGAACACTTGGTGTGGGAAGCCTGTAAGGTGGAAGAGTGTGGCGTCTCTTCATTGTAATTATTTTTTGGAAGAGTGTTAATATATATAGTATTGTTTCTCATATTCTTTGTTGTTTCAAGTTTCTAGTTACTTAATCATTCTGGTTTAATTCCGTGTTTAATTGCTTATAGAAAAGTAATCAATTGTGCTTCCTAGATCCTGACAGTTGGTATCAGAGCTAAGGTTGCAAGGAGCAGGTTATTATTTGATTACAGTCATTCTCAGGGGTTTCTGATTGAGTGGGAGTACAGCAATGGTAGAAGAAATTAAGCTACGAATGGAGAAGTTTAATGGCAAGAATTATCAACATTAGAGGATGCAGATAGAAGATTATCTATATCAGAAAGATTTGTACTTACCATTGGGTGGGGTTACATCCAAGCCCATAGACATGAAGGATGAAGAATGGAATGTTCTTGATCAGAAGGCTCTGGGATCCATAAGGTTGAGCATTGCATCATCTTTGATTTCAAACTTATAGTGTAAGACAACAGAAGAGTTGATAGAATCTTTGGCAAATTTATATGAAAAGCCCTCTGCTTCAAATAAGGTATTTCTTATGAAGCAGCTATTTACTTTTCAAATGCAAGAAGGTGGATCGGTATATATCCATCTTAGTGATTTCCATGGTTTGGTAAACCAGTTAAATTTAGTCAATATTGTTTTTGATGATGAAATAAAGGCTCTCTTAGTATTATGCTCATTACCTAAAAGTTGGGAGAGTTTGGTAATGGCAGTAAGTAATACTGCGTCTGCTTCTAAAATCTTAAAAGTTGATGATGTAGTTAGTGTAATCTTGAATGAAGATATTCACAAGAAAAGCATAGGTGAATCATCAGGGAATGCTTTAAGTGCTGAAAGTAAGGGAAGGCAAAGAGAGAAGATTGAGCAATGGAAATCAAGGTCGAAGATGGAAAAGGGATCCAAATCCAGAAATGGAGGTATCACCTACTGGTTTTGTGGAAAGAGAGGACACACAAAGAAAGATTTTTGGTTAAACGATAAAGAAAATCAACATGAAGGTAATGAAGAAGCAAAAGATGCAGGTATTATGGCACAGGATGCTCTCATACTTTCTTTGGATAGTCAGCTAGAATCATGGGTTTTAGATTCTGGTTCTTCTTTTCATGCAACCCCAAATAGAGATGTGTTCCATGAGTATGTCTAGGGAGACTTTAGAGTGATTTATTTAGGGGATGGTACGCCTTGTCAAATGGTTGGCAAAGGGAAAGTGCAGCTGGAATTGCAGATGGGCAACACATGGGTGTTGAAGGAGGTTATGCATGTCCCAGTCTTGAAGCAGAGTTTGGTTTATGTAGGAAAGTTGGGTGATGAGGGATGCACAATAACCCTCATAGTAGATTCTTGGAAGGTTTCCAAGGGTGCACTTATTTTAGCAAGAGGTAAGAAAGTGGGTACGCTTTACCTATCTACTTGTATTACTAATTCTCCTTCTAGTTTATCTACTTCAGTTGTAGATTCAGAGATGTGGCTTAATAGGCTTGGTCACATAAATAAGAAGGAGATGCATGTTCTTGAGTCAAAGGGTATGAGTTCAGATTCGGAGGGCATAGATTGATTTCATTGTAGGAAAAAGAAATTTGACATTTTTGACAAGAACAGGGAAGCCTTGGTGTTTATGAAGGAGATGATGGATAGAGATCAGTTACAGGGGCTGAATAATTCTGAGTATGGAAGTTTGGATAGGGTTTTGATCCAATATGAGCTCTTGGGTGAAAAATTCATCACTTACAGGGAAACATAGTTACCAATGTCAATTAGATGGAATTGACGTCGATCAGGTAGGTACCGACATCAGTCATGTGCAAACCAACAGAGTCGGTAGTGTCAGGTAGGTGGAACTAATGTCGGTCAGGTAAGAATTGATGTCAGTAGATAGGTCAGTCACATGGAACCAATGTCGGTGCAGACTGAGAGATGGCTGAGATCGGTCACTGGAATGGATGTTGGGTGGACAGCAAGCTGTCAAGGAGTCTCAAACACCCATGTGGATGGACACGTGAGATGGAAGGCCAGGGTATATGGTCTTGAGTAAGCTGCAGGACAATGGAAGTTTGACCATTTTGTTTCTCTTTACTGGGTTGGATGATGATTACAACATTATCCTGTTACTGTTGTGTGGTTGCTTGTTGCAGGGTTACACATGTAGGGAGTTTCTAAGCTAAAGGTAAATTTAGTTCAGAGGTATGTCATATAGAATTTGGGAGTAGCAAAATTCTTTGGCATAAGAGACATGGAAGATCACAGGTTGATTTTGTCTCTAGTGGGAGCTGATGTGAATAAGGTGTTGGCGAGGTTCAAGATGTAGGATGCAAAATCGGTAAGCACACCAAGGGCTAGATAGTTCAAGTTGAGCTTAGAACAGTGTTCAAAATCACATGAGGTCGAGTGTAGACCTAAGTTTTCCCAAGCAGTGGGAGTTGTCAGAAAGTTTAGATGTGGCAAGAGACTTGGATGATAGGTGTAGCATCATAGGATGTGTGGTGGTTGGTCTTCAAAATTGAGCTTGAAGATGGAGGTGCTTGAGATGGTTAGTGGAGGTTATTGTACAGGTGCATCTATTTATCTCCAAGTGGGAGATTGTTAAGTTGTGGAGCTAAAAGCTTCATCAAGAAGCTAATCAGGAGGTTGCTGAGTGTAACCAGTAACTAGCATCAGCAGTATTACTAATGTCAATCAGGTAGGGACCAGGGATCAGTCGACGTCGGTCAGGAGTAGACTAACAGCAATCGACATCAGTCACCTGTGTGTGTGCATGCACTTGCATGTGTTTCCAGAATGCATTTCTAGAATTAGACTCGTCTAATTTAAGAGGTTCGAGAGTGTTTGCATGTTGAAGACTAATTTAAGTCTTGAGTCTGTGTTTCTAATTATTGTAATTAGAAGTCTAATTATTGTATGCTTGGGATCCTATTTAAGAGCCCATGAGGCATGTATTGTAATTAAGGCAAGTAAAGCATTGAAGCAAGAAAACAAGGTCAAAGGAGATCTGCAAAGTGCAAGGTCAAGGAGATCAGCTGAAGCTATCAAGGAGGGGATAACAACTCAGGGTGTTGAGTTAGTTGTGGTTGAGAAAGAGAGAGATAACTCTTGAGTGTGAATTACTGAACACTTGGTGTGGGAAGCCTGTAAGGTGGAAGAGTGTGGCGTCTCTTCATTGTAATTCTTTTCTAGAAGAGTGTTAATATAGATAGTATTGTTTCTCATATTCTTTGTTGTTTTAAGTTTCTAGTTACTTAATCATTCTGGTTCAATTTCGTGTTTAATTGCTTATAGAAAAGTAATCAATTGTGCTTCCTAGATCCTGACAAGAGGGTGCTGCAACTAAGGTGAAATGAAAGTCATATTGGATGGAGATTTTTTGTGGATTATGTGAAGGATAGAGGGATATTTTGATAATGATGTGAAATGATATTGGAACCAAATATATCACATTATATGAGATTGAGAGTACCCATACATTGGATGATTTTGGGATTTTTGGTTATCTTAATGATACCTACAACATGTGATTTGTAATTTTCCTATAATTATGCTGATGTAGGAAGAAGATTGAATTCTTGATTCACCTAATTTTAATTTTGATTTTCATTGTCCCATAGAGCCTCAAAGATGTTTTGACTAGGGGATGTGGATTTTGTATTCTAACTTGATGGTTTTTTGGATTAATTATTATTAAATAATGCTTTATGTTCCCTTGGATATTCTAGCATTTTTTATTCTCTTCTAGATAGATGCTACTCATGAATTTTATAATTATTTTATTTTTATGGAAGAAAGTTGATGGTATGTGATTTTATCGATCCCAATCAATGAGTGTGGGAGATTGAATGGAAATATGGTGTAAATTATGAATGTCATTCATAATAGGATGGGTGGAATCGTGGTTCTCATAGTATTGATTTTTATATGGTTTGTAACTGATGCAATAGGATCCTTTGTGCACACATACATGGATGGGTTTAGTGATTAGTTTATTATGGATATTGAGGTGTATACCATCATAGTTCATTATTTTTTGGATTATAGTTGCAATGGGATATTTACTACTTTTACAATAAGCTACAGAGATGTCTATATATAACCTTGTGTTATTTTTATTGTCATATTCCCAATCTATGAGTAGGTAAAATATGATAATTGATGTGGTATCAAAATGGTATGTTTTCAGTGTTAGTTTATTGTTTAGGATGGGCTTATCCATACAAAAGCCATTTTTAATGTTTATTATCTACAAGTACAATTACCCTAAGAGGCATGTGGTGTTGGGTGATGGAGGGTTAGATGTATGACAGGAGATTGGGAAATAGATCGTATATGAGATGGTCAACCATGAGATCATAAAATATATATGGTGTGTCAAATATGGGTGGTCGATCAAAGATGGTTTGACCAAGAATGGGTGAATGGCCAAGTGATGGTTCATTGAAGATTGGCTCATTAAATATGAGTCCTTCATCAATGATGGGTAGGCTAATGATGGTTTTAGATTTGTAAAATATGGGTGATTTGACAAAAATGATTTCATAGAAGATGGGTTGATCAATAATGGAATGGTTGTCTTAACCTTGACTTGAATGTGAAGGAGTTTGATTATTATTTACAAAAGGACCTTGGCATATCCCTAATGGGTGGTTCACAAAATTGGATGAATCTTTTTCTTGCATATATGATGTTCATTGAATTTTATGATAGGACATAGTTGTATTGTTGTATTTTAAAATGATCGATTTGATTTGGGGATTGGAGTGCCAAAATGAGTTTCCCTTTACAATGTCTATGGGGTAAATCATAATTTATGATGGTATCTAGTGGAGGAGAAGCTATCATGGTTGCTATATATAGGCTCATATTAATGTGGGATGGTTTATTTTTTCCTACTTAGGATGGATCTTAGATTATGGGATCATAGTCCATAGGAAGTTGAAAACTAAATATGTTGTTCGATTTGGTCTCTATATAGATTAATTTTGGGTGCATAGGTTGAGATGGGATTTGAACATACGTGGTTGATGTTTGGGTTATGCTTAGTTATAGTATTAATTTTGGATGTAGTGTTGGATGTAGATTAGCTAATCATTCAATTTATTTGATTTAGGTTTAAACTAATTTAGACTTAACTTTTTGGTTTTCTTGTGCTCTATTTGGATTAAATGGGATTAAATCACCTTTGGATTTGAATTTGACTTTAGCTTTGGATTTATGAAAATAAGTTGTGAAACCTAATTAAGTCAAATTATTTCATTTGATTTTGAATGTTTAACTTTATTTGACCATAGATGTTTGAATTGTTTGACTTTTATCATTTGACTTAACATGTGCTGACTTGGTTGGATGTGTTTGATTTTGGATGCTTGACTTGTTTTAATCTAGTTGACTTTATATGTTTGACTTGGCTTGACTTAGATAATGTTGGACATTTTACTTGGATTGGCCTTAAGTGATTTTAGACATTTGACATGGATTGGAATTAGTTTGATTTTGGATGTTTGACTTGGCTAATATTTGATGTTTTATTTAGATTAAATTTTTGATTTGGATTTATATTTGGTTTCAAACTAATTGCACACAAGGGGGATGAAATTAAAGCATAAAATAAAACCTAGATTAATCAAATAGATGTGTAACTGACAAGCAGCCCACTAATCTAACCCAAAGACTATGTGATGGGTGATCTTAGGGAATGTTATTTTTCATGCACTAATATTCAATTTACAATTAATAAAACTTAATCTAAGTTATACAGGGTCATATAGGGGCATTGTTGATATACCTTTTAGGACGATGAGGCCCAAGTTTGTGAAAGAAGGATATTAATGCACTATGTAAAAAGGTATAATCCCATGTGATCAATCTATTCATAAGATTTCATTAGAATATTTCTCAAAAATCTAACCTCAAGATTATTATATAAGTCTTGAGTATTAGAGGATGAAACCCCCTCATTTCATGACATCAGTAAAATGGAAGACCTCTTTCCCAATAATGACATGATCTATTTCAAATTGTATACCCCATTATAACATGAGGTTGGTATTAACATTGGGTGATGAAATACTAGTATCTTGAACCTTGAAAAAATAAAAAATAAAATGAACTAGTTATTTATGGTCCTCAAGATCACCTTATCAATGCAAGAGGAGAGCATATATAGACTAGTTCAAGGTGGGGATTAATAAAAAGGTAATCAAACCATTTCTAATCCTAAATATTTATTTTTCAACATAAGAAGAGAACATACACAACCTAAATACTACACACACACACACTATCAATCAAAAATCAAATCAAATTTACTTTTAAACACCAAATCTAAATGTATTAGTGTTTTTTATTTGATTTAATGTATTTTACAAGTGATAATAGCAAAAAAAAGTTAGTAGTTTGACCAAAATACTCAACATGGCTAATTATAAAACCTTAAAAAATAGAACATAATGTGAATATGTCAGTAACAAGTTGATCTTTCTAAACCATTGTGTAAACCCACTAGAATAAGGTAAACCCATTGAATCTATGCAAACACATAAAATAATCAAAAAAGGTGATCTTGATGATATGTAGGGAATTCCTACCAAATCATAGGTCAAATTCATTTAACCTCTATAGACACATTAAATAATCAAAAAAGGTGATCCCACTAATACATAGGTAAATAATACCAAAATGGAGGTCAATCCATATATAAAATATAATAAACATGATGATCAGACTATAGATAAAAAGTAAAAAATAGATAGCGATCCTACTACTAACCATGTAAATTTGTTAAAACCAGGGTGATACCACTATACATTGTAATACTATTAGATAGAAATTCATAGGAAATCCCATAATAAAAAGGGTGAATCCACTAAAAATAGGTTGATACCATTAGACAAAGTCAAACTTGCAAATAGATAGTCAGAGGTAATCCCACTAATAACTAGTGTGAATCCATTAAAAATAGGGAGATACCATTAATGGATGTCATATGGGTTATACAAATAGGAATGTGAATCTATCAAACTACAAGGTGAATCCATTTTTTGGAGGTGCAAACTTATTGGTAAATAAGGCAAAACTATGATATACTAAACATAAATTTCGGTAACTTTTTGATGAATTATAATTCCAAAAAACTTGTAATAGATAAATAATAGACTAGGCTTATTTCAAGGATGATTTTGGGTTGTTATTCCACTAGGCATTCCAAATTTATATGCACAATAAATTCATTTACACTATAAACAAGTACCTCAGATTGAGCCAAGAATGATTATGATATAATTACCTACACTTATCGTAAATAAAATATGAGCCTCTTTACATAGACATTGTCAAATGATGTGGATTGTAGTTACTGTATATTAGGATTACAAAGCAAGTTATTCAAACATTAATCCATAAATCTAATAGAAATGCATAGAGAACTAACTAATTAAGCCTATCTAGTTACCTTACTAACGGTAATGAAGAAACAAATGAAAGAAAGCATACTAGTTACCTTCCTAAATAGATTCCATCATCTAAGATCAGCTCAAAAATGTGTTATCTGCTAATGAATCATCCTTGTCTTTGTCAACAATGGTGTCAAAACTCCTCCATGGTATCAATAACACTTCTCAAAAACTAGACTCAAGATGTGAAATCACTAAATTAGCCTATGAATGAAACTTGCAACTAAAATTAATGGTCAAATGCAAAGGATTGTGGAAACAATTTAACATTATAACTTTGCAATATTCAAGCTTAAAAATGATGTCCATGGCCTCTCTATTTATATATTTTCAAGAATGACTAGAATCAACCATGACCATCCATCTCAAGATTGACATGTGTGGTCATGGATTAATTGAATTATGTAATTAAAATCCATAATTATCTTCATCATGAATTTGGAAAAAGAGACATTAAGGAGGCATGGGAAGTAATAAAGAGGCATGGGAGACCCATAATATTGATCTTTTATGCACTTATGGCTTGATGGATGCCACCCCATAGATGACATCACCTGATGATGTAGATAATATAAATCAATTTCCAAAAATAAATATTCAACAACTCTCATGAAAAATCCACTTAAGATATTGATTTGGATTAATTAGCCTTAAACAAAGTTAATCAACATTTGTGCAATTATTTAGAAATTGGCCCTCAATTAATCAAAATGGTTAAAAATTCATATTATTGAGTTATAATTTGACTCAAGAAGAATTGGAAGGTGTCATTAGATGAATTGGAACCGTATTTCCATTTAGGATGTTTCAAACAAAAATTAACAAAGGTACATGATGTATACCAATGAATTAGAAGAAAAGAGTGATCTAGAGAACAAAAAGGCAAAATCATCATTTGGACTCTAAATGAATTGATCGAAGTTAGCTAGTCCATAAATTACATTGCCTCATTTAGGGATACTTTGACCTAAATTGTCACTTGTAATTAAATATATTGAACCATTTATCATGTTTTATGGATTTTGACCTAAAATGTGAATTTGAGTAAGATTGACAATTTTAACAGAAATGGTGTTAGGAATTAGATGTCTACATTTTGCCCCTATTTGAGAAGGTGTAGTAAGACATTTAGGTGAAGCAACATATTTTAAAAGAAAAGAGTTATCGATAATAAATTGGAACATACCCATGATGCCCCCTCGAGAGGACATACTAGGATGGAAGAAAAGGATGGACTCTCAAAAAGGGAGAGAAAGTGAGAGATTAACCCATGGAATATATCACATCTATACGAGTTAATGCTTTCACATGTGATTACCATTAATGATCAAAATATAATTAGGGGCATAATAGGTCCTAAAGATAGGGGAATAGGAAAGATACAATCTATAAATGTAAGGGACACACTATAAATGTACCCAATTTGAGAGTATAAGTTGTGCACTTACGGTATTGATCAATCCTGAGACAATTTACACACTAAAATATTGCCATCATGGGATTTAATGTGGAGAGCTTAGAATTAGAGGAAAAGAGAAAATGCTCTACTTTAAGAAGAGAATCACCACCAGAATGGGGTCTCCAAAGAGAATATAATAAGTACTCCATTAGAGTAATTTGATCATGATAAAATAGTTTTGCCCTAGTAGGGCTAATTTTGATCATTAATAAAGAATAATGGTTTGACCCTATAGAGATGATTTTATTTATACATGGTTCAGATAGTGGGCCCTAACATGGACAATTGGCAAGAAAAATATCTCAAAGATGTAACCCAAAAGATAAGTTAAAGTGAGCGGGTGCAAACATACATGCGATGGTGTAATGGATTAGAAAATAATATAAAACCAAGCATATAAGAATGAAGAAAGTGATGAAAGAGAAGAAAAGAAGAATGAAAGATAGATGAGCTGATCTCAATAGAAATTGAGTGTTGCCTACATAGTTTCAGGGACTCATGTTCTAACATGAACTTGAGGCCAATGTAGTTTACCCATGTTTGGGAGAGAATAGAATGAGGAATGATAAAAATTAACCAAAAATTTATTAGAATCACAATGTATTCAAAGTGATACATGTCTAATCATAGATTAGAGTGCTAAAATGCATAATACCTAGAAGCCTAATTTTATATCATGAGCCTAGATTATGTATAATGTTCTTTAGAATTGTTCATCAAAACTGATGTTGATGTTAAGACTTTGAGACCTAAGCATAAAGTGATTTTTATAGAAAAATAAATTAGGCATCATAAGTATGAACAACTTAGAATGACATAATATTCTAATTGAGTTGAGCCGGTTCAAATGTGAATACCTATAACTAAGGATAATGGTAAAACAATGACCAAAACAAGAGATACAACTATTTACATTTAAAGAAAAAAGATAAAAGATAAAGATAAATATAAACAAGACATCTTAACAACATGAAATCAAGATCTATGTGGGCCATCAAGATTTACTTGGAAAATAAAACAAAGAAGCAAGACCAAATAGGAAAATAAAAGACTAGCATTACAAATAATAATCAAATAAACACACCAAATGTTTTTGAGTTTTTGAATTTTTTACAAATGTTTTTCAAATTTTAAAAAATTTTACAAATGTTTTTGTAATTTTAAAATGTTTTATGCCTATCCAACCCAACTCACCTGTCAACCCAACTTGTCTATCCAACCCAACTCGCCTATCCAACCCAACTCACCTGTCCAACTCGACTCACCTATCAACCCAACTCGACTGTCAACCCAACCTGACTGTCAACCCAAGAGCTAAAATTATTAATGTCAATTTTTCAAACTCTTAAGTGCTTCAAAGAAAGCCCTTATAATTTTTTTTTTGTAGGTTGAGGGGGTAGTTTGGAAGTTGGTTTGAATGCTTTTGACTAACCAAACACACTTTCATTTGGGTTTAAAATGAATATGGTTGATTTTACACATTTGAATTAGTGATGTAAATGAACCTAAGATTTGGCTAAGTCTTAGATACATTTCATTTAGTGTTTAAAACACATCATAACTATTACTACATTTTAAAATTTGGTGTTTTAATCATGAAATTAGGCTAAGTCTTGAATCTTCAATTTGGGCTTAAAATGAACTTAGGTCTTTATTTCTTCATGTGGTCTTTTTTTGTGCAATCTTTTACCATTTTATAAATTAAGGCCAAGGGCCGAAAATAACATCACCTAATCTCTTATTTGGTGCTTAAAAATGAATTCATTTTTCAAGTTTGTATGTAATAGGTGAATAATTAATTGATTGGAAAAAAGGACGTTGCATGTATGTTCTTCCATCCATCCACTTTAGGGAACTTTTGGAATCAAAATCACTATCCTTATTGTAAACATGCATATTCTAAGGCATAAAAAGAATGTCATCTAAAGCACTCCCAAAAAACTCATCATAGTTTTGGTGATCTTGAAAATGACCCTAAGGTCTTTATTTTTATGTCTTTCATTTCATTGCATATTGGCTTATGAGGGGGAATTCATTACCTCCTACGATTTATTTAGGGAAGCTTTGACCCAAGGTTTCATCTCCTAGCACTGACTTCAAATTGATCACACTAGGATTAGAGGTTTGATTGATTAATCCACCTTCTAGTGTTGGAGATGCACATGGGACGTATCTACACTTTAGACATCACACTACACTGAGTGAACAGCAAGATGTAGTGGTTTAAAAAAGGACTAGACCTTTTTATAACAAGCCAAGTGCCATGGACACCCAATTTCCATGCTTTTCTTTTGCATCATTTGACATGAAAGTCATTATGTAATTGATTCCCTTAGAAATGATTGAAAACCAATTAGTCTTAGTCAATCACACATTGCCATATCCTTGCTAGGATTTGGATGATTATATTTAGTGTATTTTGGTCATTTTTTCTTGGTATGTTTTGAGACTAAAACTTGATTTATTGTTTATAACCATGTCTAAAATCAATTTTTTTATATGTCACTCTTTTGTCTAAAGAGGCATTATGCTATCCATTTTACACCACACTTGTGCCTTTAAATTTTTTCTAAACTTGTTTGTATGTGTGTTAATTTGAGTTGTGAAGCATAGTGTTATGCTACCAAAATCATATCAAACCATTTTGCCTTTGAGTCTTTGAAACAGAGCATTGGTCACATCATTTGAGCATGCTTACACCATTAAGATACTCAATTTGTTTCAAAAAACTTTTTACTATTGTATCAAAAACCATTTGTTTCAAACCATGTCATATATACCGTTTGGACCTTGTTTATGTATCATTATCCTGGCCACTCTTGTCTAGCTTGTTTGGTCCAATCCTAATCTTCAACATTGCAGTTTCAATTAACCTTGTCAAGTTTGGATCCATACATTGATTGATTTATATTTACACCTCAAATCGTGGGGCATGTACATAGATATTTTTCTTTTGGGTTACATAACTTTGGTTAAATGATTACCCATTTTTTAACACTATTGATTATTTTTTTGTTTGAGCACTTATCCTCATCATTTTTTGTGCCTTTGTTTGGGAGAACACAACCTTTCTTTCAAAACCTTTGACATTAGGTTGTTTTATGCCAAATCTTGGCACAAACTACTTTTGAGATGTAGCTTCACCCTTTCGACCAAGGTTGAACCTTTTGTCTTTTAAAACATCTCTTTTTAGAGTTTACAGAACTCTAAGTCTTTTTTTTAGGAGCTTTCTTCATTAAATGTAGATATGTCTAGCTATACTTATGGTGTAGTCATGGATAATCCAACTTATGATAGAATGGCTGCACAAAATGACTTTTATGACTTTAGTCAAGACCCCTATGGTGACAACATGGTTTGTGAGATAGATTTCTATCCACCTCATAAAAATCAATCATGGGAACATATTCAAGATCCAACTTATGATCTAACTCATTATTGTAATGATTGGGTTTATCAGGAATACTTGGATGTTTTAGTTTGTGTGAGTAATCAAACTCCATAACATGCCAGGATCACCATTTTAGGACCTTCTCCTTTATTTTTCATGAGAAACCAAAATAAGAATTATCCAGTCATTACCATTTTAGGACCTCCTCCTTTGGTTCACACAAGCAACCAAACTAAGAAGCATCCAGTCATTACCATTTTATAACCTCTTCCTTTGGTTTATATAAACAACCAAACTAAGAAGCATCCAATTATTACCATTCTTGGCCCATCACCATTTTTTAATGAACCTATTGTTGAACAACCTCTATTTGATGAACCAGTTATGTTTGACCCCTTCTTCAATAGTCTAATTTTTGGAGAGTCCATTAGTGAAACACAAACCATTATTCTTTTTAAACCAAATGTTCCCCACTTTAGAAATTATGTACCAATCTTCGACCCTAAATAAGAACCATTACCTCTTCAAGTTACATCTTATGAGGATAAAAATGTGTTCAAAATTGATCTTTTGTAACCAATTATAAACCAAAACCAAAATGTTATTATTGAAACACCCATTTGTGACAAGTCAAACTGTGATAAGTTACCTATTCATATTTTACCTATTTTAAAGAACTTAATCTCCTTGACAAGCCATTCTTGATAGATTTTTCTCTTAATCTTTTCCCACTCGTTGAGGAGTCTAACTTTGATAGACATGATTTTGTTGAGATGTCCCTTGAGCAGTACCCTCTTTTTGAGAGGCTTCACTTAGACAAGCTAGTCTATGTTGAACCCTTATAAAATGAATCAATTTTTATTGATCCTATTATGCCATCATAAACCATTACTTATCAAATATTTAGCATTCAATAGAACATTATTAAAATAACCATATTAGATGAAAAATCAAAATTAGAGTTAAGTTTTATTTCTGAACTGACATCAGAAATAGAATCAACATTAGTTGTGACATTGGATTCAGAGTCCCTTACTTTAGAATCAAATTCAAAAATAGATTATATTCATGGTTATTACAATAATGGTTACAATTGCCTAGCAGATCAATTTGAATATATTTGTGATCTTTCTATGGTTTTTGAGGATGATTAATTCAACATCGACATAAGTTCTCCTAGTATCTTCTATGAGGACTATGCTACCTTTCACCATCCCATTATTACCACATAACATAGCCATTATATTGACATTCCATCTCCCATAAACATCAATTGGGACTGACAAAATGACACTTTATTGAGCTACATCCATGGTGACATACCATTTGTAAAATATTAAGAGGACCAAGACCACATTCATTTAGAAGAAGAACAATCTCCTTGTGAAACCTTTCTAGAGGCACTAGGGGATAAGCAAAGATCAAACTCAGCATCTTTTAGTGAAACATTATGAAAAATAAAATATAATCAAAGTCAAATGTTAAATTTTCTTTGTGAAACCTTCTCAGAGGTGTTATGGGATGATCAAAAGAAATTCATTGGTGAAAACCTCATCGAGGCACCAATAGTTGAGCACAAAGGTTATTCACTGTTTACTAAATATATTATTAAAGATCAAATCAAAATAGCTTCCAATATACATCATAATTAGATGGTAGCTACTCTCAAGATCAAACAATAGAATAATCTGGTGGTCTTATCGAGAGCATCTTTAGCCCTGCCATAACCAAAGTTATGTCAAATATGGCATCAACAACATTACATATGACTGAAAGTCCTGATCTTCATTTGTTTCCCATTTATTATACATTCCATTATCACCCACCCATTTATTACCCACTTATATCATTTATCACTGGTAGTAATTTCCTTTATAGAGGCTATGAAGTTATCTAGTCTCGATGTTTGCAGGAAGTAGAATTGATTGCTAATGAAGATCACAAACACATTATTGAGATCAAGATCAGCAATAAATTCTTGACAGAGCAACTGTATCAAAAGGGAATTAGATATCAACTTTTAGAACTGATCATCTTTATAGTCTCACATATTGACTAGGATGTACATCTCCTTGTCAGCAAGAGCAACAAAACCAATTTTCACTTTTCCAATTACCATTTGCCATTACCATGCCACATCTCTTGGGAGCAACCCTATAGACCCTTTTTATGCATTATTATACCATTTTAATCCATGAGCCATGTTATTTTAACTACATTGACTTGAGGTCCTTCAGGGCTATGTAAGCAGTGCTCAATTTTTATTGAGGTCAGCTCGATCACCCCTTTCCCATGCTCTTCCCATTTTGTGAGCAATTGTTAAGTTTGAATGCTCTTTCCATTTGGTGAGAAACCTAAGCCAACGCTCTCACCATTTTGTGAGAAATTTAAGCCAATCATTACTTGGGGGCAAATTTGTTTCTACTATAGCCAATTTTCTTTTGATCATTTTCATTATACCATTTCTTTACTATTGACCAAGGCTTGATTTTAATCATCTTATCAATTCCATTTTGATCTTGGTTCCTTTGGTTCATCCTACACTTTTTGTGGGGGGATTCTAATCTAGTTTCAATAATTTTATAATTTTGTGTTTAATGATAGTTTATGTAAGTAGTGTGACATTTCATCTGTCAAGTTATCTTTTATCTATCCTCTTATTTGGTATCACTGATTATAACCACCTATGGGAAAATAAGTATTGTTTTGGTACCCCTAATTATAACCACCTTTGGGTAAATGAGTATTATGACATTGTTTCCTAATTATAACCACCTATGGGCAAATTAGGTATAATGCCTTTTTATTATGCATTGCAATATCATCTGGTCATTACTATTATCATTTGTCTTATCGTTCACCTTTGTTTGTGAACTTGTTGTGACCTAGTCAATTTTTCATCACCGTTTATGTGGGTAGAATTACTGTGACTTTGGATTATGTTGGGGTTATATAGGTCAATCTTGATTCATGTCAAGGTCAACTCAGTCCCCCTTATCATATGCTCTCATTGTATTACAAGCATTTTAAGTTAGTTTGTGACCATTCTGTATCTCTTAATCCTCAATTGAGTTGATATACTTATAAAAATTCTATAAAAACATTTGTAAAACATTTTAAAATTCTAAAAATATTCGTAAAACATTTTAAAATTCCAAAAACATTCGTAAAAAATTTTAAAATTCCAAAAACATTTGTAAAACATTTTAAATTTCCAAAAACATTTGTAAAACATTCAAAAACTCAAAAACATTTTTTGTGTGCTTATTTTATTATTGTTTGTAATGTTGTTCTTTTATTTTCCTATTTGGTCTTACTTCTTTGTTTTATTTTCTAAGTACATCTTGATGGTCCACATAGATCTTGATTATTTATATCTTGATCTCATGTTGTTAAGATGTCTTGTTTATCTTTTTCTTTTTGCCTTTTTGTTTAAATTTAAATGGTTATAACTCTAGTTTTGGTCATCATTTTACCATTATCCTTAGTTATAGGTATTCACATTTGAACCAACTCAACACAATTGGAATATTATGTCATTCTAAGTTATTCATACTTATGATGCCTAATTTCTTTTGTTATAGCAAGCACTTTGTGCTCAAGTCTCAAAGTATTAATGTCAACATCAGCTCTGATGAATGATTCTCAAGAACATTTTACATAATCTAGGCTCATGATATAAAATTAGGCATCTAGGTATTATGCATTTTAGCACTTGAATCTATGCTTAGACGTGCATATCTTTGCATCTATTGTGAGTCTAATCAATTCTTAGTCAGTTTTCATCATTCTTCAATCCTTTCTCTCCCAAACATGGGTGAACTACATTGACCTAAAGTTTATGTTGGAACATGAGTTCATGAAACTATGTAGGTAGTGATCAATTTCTACTAAGGTCAGCTCGACTATCTTTAATTCTTATTTTCTTCTCTTTCATCACTTTGTGCATTTTCATATGCTTGGTTTTATATTACTTTCTAAGCCATTACACCATCACATGTACGTTTGTAGCCTCTTGTTTTAACCTATATTTTGGGTTATATCTTTGAGATATTTTGCTTGTCAATTACCCATGTTGGGGCCCACCATCTGAACCACATCTAAATCAAATCATCTCTATAGGGAAAAACCATTATTCTTTATCAATGATCAAAATTAGCCCTACTAGGACAAAACTATTTTATCATGATCATATTTACTCTACTAGAGTACTTCTTATCATATTCTCTTTAGAGACCCCATTCTAGTGGTGCTTCCCTTCCTAAAGCAAAAAAATTTCTCTTTTCCTCTAATTCCAAGCTATCCACATTAAAGCCCATGATGGCAATATTTTAGTGTGAAACTTATCTCAAGATTGATCAATACCATAAGCACGTATCTTATACTCTCAAATTGGGTATGTTTACAATGTGTCCCTTACATTTATGGATTGTATCTTTACCATTCCCCCTATCTTTTAGGCCTATTATACCACTAATTATATTTTTATCATTGATGGTAATCACGTGTGCAAGCATTAGCTCATTTGGATGTGATCTATTCCATGGATTAATCTCTCACTTTCTTTCTCTTATTGAGAGTCTATCCTTTTCTTCCATCTTAGTATGTCCTCTCAAGGGGGTATCATAGATCTATTCTAATTTCTTCTTGATAACTCTTTTCTTTGAAAAGATGTTACTTCACCTGAATGTCTTGCTATGCATTATCAAACAATGAAAAAATGTAGACATCTAAGTCCTAACACCATTTGTATTGAAATTGTCAATCTTACTCAAATTGCACTCAAATGCACATTTTAGGTCAAAATCCATTAAAAAGCACTAAATAGTTCAAACTTGTCAATTAAAAGTGTCAATTTAGGTCAAAGTATCCCTAAATGGGGCAATGCAATTTATGGGCCAACTAACTTTGATCAATTCATTTCGAGTCAAAATGATGATTTTGTCTTTTTATGCTCTGGATCACTCTTTTCTTATAATTCATTGGTACACATCATGTACCTTTATTATTTTGTGTTAGAAACATCCTAAATGAGAATATGGTTTTAACAGATCTAATGAGACCTTCCAATTCTTCTCGAGTCAAATTATGACTCAATAATATGGCTTTTTGACCATTTTGATTAATTGAGGGTCAATTTTCAAATAATTGCACAAATGTTGATTAACCTTGTTTAAGGCTAATTAATCCAAATAAATATCTTAAGTGGATTTTTCGTGAGATTGGTCAAATATTTCTTTTTAGAAATTGATTTATATTATTTGCATCATCAGGTGATGTCATCTATGGGGTGGCATCCATCAAGCCATAAGTGCATAAAATATCAAGATTATGGGTCTCTCATGCCTCTTTATTACCTCCCATGCCTCATTAATTTCCCTTCTTCCAAAGTCATGATGAGGATAATTATGGATTTTAATTACATAATTTAATTAATCCATGACGACACATCTCAATCTTGAGATGGATGGTCATGGTTGATTCTAGTCATTCTTAAAAATCTATAAATAGAGAGGCCATGGACATAATTTTTAAGCTTGAATATTGAAAATTTATAATGTTAAATTGCTTCCATAATATTTTTCATTTGACCATTGATTTTAGTTTCAAGTTTCATTCATAGGCTAATTTAGTGATTTCACATCTTGAGTCTAATTTTTGAGAAGTGTTATTAAGACCATGAAGGAGTTTTGCCACCATTTTTGACAAAGAAAAGGATTTTTGATCAAGGGAGAACACATTTTTGAGCCACTCTTGGATGATAGAATCCATTTGGTAAGGTAACTAGTATGCTTTCTTTCATTTATTTCTTCGTTATCATTTACAAATTCCCCTTGAATAGATAGGCTTAGTTAGTTAGTTCTCTATGCATTTCTCTTGGATTTATGGACTAATGTTTGACTAACTTGCTTTGTAATCCTAATCTATAGTTACAACTTCTTGGATAACACATTAATATGTAGGAAACACTTCTCCTTTCAAGATTGATGTTTTGGGCTTGATGATAGGATGATATGGATGTTATGATAGAATCTAAAATTTACAACACTTTGTTATGGAATGAGAGCTTGTTTTTAATATTTCCATAGCTTCCCTACACTTGGAAGGCTCCTTGAAATGAGGAGGTAGGGGATAAATAAATTTGGTTGGGATGTGTAAGTATTTTCATTTATGAAGTATGCAGGTGATTTGATTTGAGGTATGTTTTTTGTTTATTTTCAATTTTTGATTAATTTGTTTCATAGTTTCTCTTGTATGCGATTTGGGGATAAATCTAGGCTTTAATCTATCCTAACAATGAATAATGGTTAGGCTAGATATGTTAGTTTGATAAAATAATGATTAGGTATTTATAGATGATGTTAGTGTGGATTAGTGAGAATATTAAAATTGACTTGAAGTGTCTGATTTTATGTATCTACAAGATATATTATAATTCATATTGATTTAATTCTATGAGTAACTCTACCTAATTGATTAGCTGACATGATGATCCAAATATAACATGGAATTTTAAATAGGCATGTGACAAAATTGGTTATAAATGGTGTAGTAAGGGAGACAATGATCCTATGTATAACCCCTAAATTACTAAATGTAAATAAGGATAGACATGGAAGATGTGATCTAGGATGATTTGAGTCACTAGATCTTGCTATAGTTCTCAATTTTTACTGATCGATACTCATTATTATATCATAAGCATCAACATCAAGTCTAACATGCACATGGAAATCTAGAATATTCATCTCCATTTTTACATTACTGCATATCTCATGTAGTAATAACATTATATTTTTTATCTTATCAATAACAAAAATTATTTATGTCACCATAATAATTGGCTATGAATAAATTTTTTAATTCTTTTGTAATGCTTTAAGTAACACTTCATCTCCTTCCTTTGTATGTTCCAATTCTAATTTTTTATAAAACTAAGAGACAAGTATGAAGCGAGGGACTACTCTGACACCATACATCTGATCTCTTAGATATTTTACAAAACTTATCATAATAAAAAATTTATATTGTCAATATACATTTATTTCATTCTATTTTATTCTTTCCTTATTTGTTTACACAATATGCTTTATTATATTTTATTACTTATTATTCATTTTCAATCATAATCTAATTGAATTCATTTGAGTAGATTATCCAGTGGGTCTCCTCTTGGGCCCTATATAAATGGTATCAGATTGAACATTGGTCATAGTATTTTTTAGTGGTATCATGGTGTTTATGAACTTCATTCCCATTTTTATGTCCATTGATACAATGTCTAAATATAATATGTTATGGAACAAGACTCATAACCATTTTTCATACCTTCCTTTGTGTCCTCAAATGGAATAAAAATCCTTGATGATACCAAATTTAGAAATGTTATAGAAAATTATAGAAGATGAATGAAAAATACAATAATAATATTTGGAATAATGTCATGCACATGAATGAGTGACTAAATCTCATCATTTATCACTACTTCTCAAGCAACAAACTTCTTCCAACACCTATCATTCATTTTTCATATTTTGGGGTCACATGCCATATAAGGTACAAGTAAATCTTTAAATCCATATGCTTGAAGATAGAATATATTTATATGCCCTAGATAACATGATTATCCTAATATGTTAATATTACATGATTGATAAAAGATTAAATTTTATCTTTTGGAACTTTATTTTTACTTAAATAAATGGTGGAATAACTACCTCACTTCCCAAGGAATTCATGAAGATGAAATTAAATTAGACACATATGTGGAAACATATAATGGTTTCCTAAAATCACTAAAATAAACCTATTATCCTATTGGAAACTATGATGACCAGTACGTAAAGTTCTCTATATTGTGTAAAGAAAAAAATCAATCTATGCAAGAATAAAAAAATACATTTCATACTTTGGTGTGCAAATTGGGAATTAATGACTTAATATAAGACCTTGGTTTGAAGTATAAGTTATTCTTAAGACCCCATATCCAATAAGATATGAATTTATTACATATATCTTCAATTGTATAAGCTTACATATTTTATTGAAAGCTTGAATTAGAGGCTAATGATAAGAATAATACTTAAGATTCTAAGTCTTAGACCATTTAATAGTCTAAGTCTTCCAAGAATAATTTCAATCCCAGGAATGGCTCCAAGTGTAAACGTAAAAAGAAGAAACGAATGCTAAAAGATAAAACAAGCAATCAAAGACTAAAAAGTGGTGTTTAGATCACAACTCTAGTAGTCATTCCAATTATGAATGCCACACAATGAATGCTCTACTTGCACATCTTAAATTAGATGGTATGAACATTTAGGATCTAGATAAAGGTAAAAAAACCATGGAAGATAAAACTAGATCCATGGTGGTTATCATAAACATATTTATGATGCCTATAAAAATAGAATAAGTATAAATATTATTTCATTCTCAAATGTGGAACAATGCTCAACTAAAACACTTCATAGCTGACAATTGATGTTATAATAACTTGATTTCTCCTAAATAGTTTCACATATTGAATTTGACACTAATGTATCACATAAAAACATACTCCATTGGATGGTTTAGAGTAGGATTTGAGAAACATGTCACTCAATAATGTTAATTGGTCTATAAAATCAAGCCTTCCAAGATAAAATCTTTTGTGATGTTTAACTATTATAGGTGTGTGACATTTTATTTGGACAACCATATATTTACCATTGACATGTTGTCTATGATACAAATCCTAAAAATGTTGTCACATATTTTAGTTATAAGAGATACCACATTCTATAAGTAAATCTTAAGATATCAGTTGTTAGTACCAAATAATGGAATAATCTAGTCAATTCCAGTAAACAAAAAAAAAATTGATGATAAGATGTAAATGAAATAATGTCCTTGTAGTTCCAATCCATACCACTATCCCTTTAGTAGTATTAGGTATATCAAAGTTAAACTACAAGTTGCAATAATACAAGGGTATATTTTAGCCACCAATGTAAAGACCTAAAAACTATGGGGTGAAACATACAACTAATTTGATCCTTTGACTACCTACAAATAATGCCTCTTTATAGAATAAAAAAATTTTGATTAATGAAGATATCAAGTAGTAGATCCATGAACTCATGAAAAATTCATATCATATCTAACTCATCCCTTTGTCGCAGCCCAATTTTGATTGTGCCAAAGAAGGATGACACGTGGATATTATGTATCCATTATAGATCTCTCAACAAGATCATAATGAATAATGCATATCCTATTCTAAGGATTAAGGACATGCTTGAATAGCTATTTGGTATAAAATAGTTTACCAATATTTATTTTATGTTTGAGTATTATCAAATTTTTATTGAACCTATAGATGTATGGAGACAACCTTTAAAGCCAAAGATGAATTATTTGAAATGCTATTAATGTTTTTTTATCATAACTAATGATCTAGATACATTCATATAGATGATGAATAGTTTTATCAAGCCTTTCACCATTTCGTTTATTTTTGTCTACCTTGATGACATCTTAATCTTCAATAAAACATTAGTAAAGAATCTAAATCATATAGATCAAGTGATTGTAACTTTACAGAAGTAAAAACTATATTAAAAATATAAAAAAAATCATTTTACATGTAATAAATACACTATCCAATATACAAATTACATGTAGAAGGAGTGCATGTGGACCTATCCAAAATTCAAGTTATCCAATAATTTCTACAACCAAAGAATTTCACATAACTTTGTATCTTATTAGGATTATAAATTTCATATGGGATATTTGTGATTAATTTTTATCATGTGACTTATCCGCTGAACCAAGATACCAAAGGTGGTGCTAAAGAAAGTTTCATTTGGTTAGCCACATAATAGAAAGCATTTGAATAAATAAAATACAACCTTCATTTTGTTCCATATTTGCATTGTCAAACCTTTGACAACCATTTGAGATTGAGAATAAATAATTAAATTATGGTCTTGGAGTCATTTTCACTCAATATGGTCATCTAATTTATTTCTATAGCAAAACCTTCACTACACAGGTAAGAAACTAGCCAGAACATAGTCATGATATATATGATATTATTTAGGTATGTAAGCATTGGAAATATTATATCCTAATAATGGAAATTTTGATCAATACAGATTAAAATACTACTTATTTATTTCATATTTTTAACAATTTACAACAAGAGTGACATAAAAAATGGTCTTCTTATCTTTAACAATTCTATCTGAATAATAAGGATAAGAAGTGAAGTGTAAATCTAGTAGTAGACTGTTTAAGCTAAATGATGGTTCAATGTTTCATTTTTTTATTCAACACATGTGGAAATGAATTTAACACATGGTTGGAATTTTATCCATCTGACGTGGATTCTATAGATATCTATCAAAATTTTCTTTGTAGTAATTTAGTTATATATTTATACTTGTAATATGGACTCTTATATCACATTGGTAACTTGTACATTCTACATGAAATAAAGATAAATAAAATAATATGGAGGCTCATTTTAGTAGGTTTTTAGGAAATTTTGGAGTTTAAAATACTCTTGCACTACTGTATAAGTACTTCTTATAACCACACCTCAAGGAAAAAAAATTCAAAATACATCAAGTCTTGTACTACATGCATTTTTCAAATCCAATTTACACTCTTATACCAATTCCAATGAGACCAAAGGAATCTATTTCCATGAAATTTATCTTAGGACACCCTACTACCAATCATGTTAATTATTATGTTTATGTATTAGTTGATATATTCTTAAAGATGAAATTTTTAATACCTTATAAGAAATTAATATCAAATTTGGAAATAACTCAATTGTACTTTTAACATATCTAGATTCACTTTAGGATCAAAAACTATCTTATAAGATAGATACACAGAGCAATTTATATAAAGTGCTTTGGTGTATGTTTGACACAAAGTTGAAAAAGTCTACCACATTCTATCCACATAGTAATGGATACATGAAAGTTGTAAACAATATGATAGTGAAACTTCATAAAGTGTATAATTTAATGATTAATCTCACATGGGATGAAATAATACATTTCATTAAACACATATACAATAGATATATGTAAATATCTACCACACAACCATTTTTATTTCTGTTTAGGTTTTCAACCTTTGGCACCCATCAATGTAGCTTATTGTATTTTGAACACCATAAAAAATAACTCTTTAAACTCAAAATTAAATTGAAATTTTTTTTCAATTCATTGAGAAAATTCATCATGAAGTACATAATATTATTCAATTGGATAATGCTAATTAAAAGTAGCACTATGATAAGCATCAAAAACTACTCATCCTTAAGGTTGGTGATCGAGTGTGGATACATATGTATAAGGAAAGACTAATATGACCTTATTTCAAGATTTTTCTACTTCAGTATGGGATATACACCATCATCATAAAATTGAGGATAATTATTTTGAGTTTAACCTTCCCTCTTACCTTATTTTTCATCCAATATTCAATGGAGAAATATTATATTGATACTTCCCACCTCTACTAGATACTTGAAACGATACAAAGACCTTTCAAAAAATAAAAATCAATCCAAAATTTAATGCACACATATAATTTTATTGATTCATTGACATTAAGGTCAAATGAACATGTCGATAATAGATCCCTCTCTTTTAGATTATCAAAGCATGTCAAGTTCCTTGTTAGGTAAAATGGTTCACATAAGTATAGGTTTATAATTTATTTTTATATTTTTTCATAGCTACATGAAATGTATACCATTGATATTTAAGGAGGGGTTACTGATCTAGGATAATTTGGGTCACTAGATCTTACCATAGTTCATATTTGTTTCTCATCCATATTTTCACTTAAGCAAACAATATCAAAATCAAGTTCAACACTCACCTTCCAATATATAATATCCTACTACACTTTTTCATCCATACCTTGTCAATAATAGTAGTTAGTAACATCAAAAAAATCATCTCTTAAAGAGTAGTTTGTACCAAAAAAATTTATGGTTTATCCTTAGCTTCATCTCCGTCAATTTTTTATTAATGTATACTTCTATTTTTTTTACACAATTAAGATACAATTATGAAGTTAAGAAGTAAATAGACACCTTAAATATAATCTCTCATATAGTATAAATAATTTAGCATAATAAAACTTTTCTATTACATATCTACATTTGTTGTCATTTTCTTCTCTACTTTTTATGCTTGCTTGTACATTGCACTTTCATATCTTCTATTATTCATTGATTTTGATCATAATATATTTGAATAAGTTTAAGTATATTTTACACCAAGTCCTCCTAGGTCCAATATAATGATGTGTGTATATATGTAATATCATTCAATAATATTTCCATCAAATATAAATTTCTTATACCCCTCCTAGATGACATGATGGACATGCTTGCAAGAGCAACATACTTTACTAATATTGATCTATGTAGTAGATGATAAAAATTTGGATTCAAGAAGGAGATGAATAAAAAATAACCTTCCATATAGGGATGGTTTATATGATTGTTTCATGATACCATTTAGATTATCCAATACACCTAACCCATTTACAAGGATGATAAATATTGTGCTATGATATTACATTGGTAAGTTATAATAGTGTATTTTGATATTTAGTAAGACTAAAGAGAAAACTAAGGACATTTTAGAATGGTATTAGAAATGTTAATAAAATAAAAAAATTGTGAAATTTTATATAATTATAATTTTATATAGAAGAGTTTGGTGATTTTGGGATTTATCAGTCCAAAAATTATTGTAAGAATGGACAAACAAAAAGATAAAGACAATTATTGACTGACCTATTGTAATAAGTATATATTCTATTAGATGAAAGAGAAGACAAATGCTTAGGATTATATATCCATAGTTATGACTCATTTTAGATAAGTTATAATTTACTACAAGTAATAATCAATAATAAAATAATATATTATAAATAAATTGACTAAGTTAATTGATTATCAATTATCTTAAAATTTACAAATAAGGGTCTATATTTATCAAAGTAAGAGTTATTGTCGATATGTATTTTTGACTATATAACAGACATGTGTGTAATAACCTTCACATGAATAAGCACATGAGAGATGAAGTGGTCAAGTGATGAGTTCTACTTATCCTAATGTAAACCTAGGAGGTGTGCATACTAGAATAAGTTAATAAAGTTAAATAAAGATGAATTAACTAAGTAAAATTTAAATAAAAGGTGCATGTGTGTGTGTGTGTGTGTGTGTGTGTGTGTGTGTGTGTGCGTGTGCGTGCGTGCGTGTGTGTGTGTGTACACATATATACATGTGTGTGTGTGTACATGTATATGTGTCTATATATATACATATACATGTATATACATATACATATACATATACATATACATACATATATATATACATATATATATATACATATATATATATACATATATATATATATATATATATATATATTTATATCATGTGTGTGTGTACATATATCACCATCTCCTTATCTTAAGTTATACTTATGGAGATTTAAAAAAATTAAATGAGTCTCAAAATCCTCTGAAAATGGATCATAGAAATGACCTGATAAAAGACACATGTACAAAATGTTCCTCATAATCAAAGAAAAGCATAAAACTCGTAGGAAGAAACTATCCCCTAAAAGAGAGATGATATAAGGTCTAAGATATTTTTATTAATTAAATAGGCTCTTTCATGAAGAATCTATAGAAGCATCTCTTAAAGAATAACTGCAACATTATAGAACTAAAAAAAATCAACTAAAGTTAGGATCAAAAAAGCCTCCAAATTTTATTAGAATCAAAGATATATATGAATCCAATGAAATAAGGAATAAATGCTAGGACCAAGTGGGATAAAATATATATGAGAGAGACAAAAAACACTACTCAAACCACCAAAACATTAGAGGATGTCGAAGATACAAATGACACATTATCAACATTCTCATACACTATGATCAATTTAAGATGATAGATTCTATAAACATATATCCAATAATTTTTATAAGGTGAATTCTTAAATAGTAAACCAAGAATGAAGTTTCCATAAAAATGAATCAATGAGTGTCTAAATGGTACATGATTCATGTCACTAATATTAATGGGTAACTAGCCATTACATGTTCGCAGTATATAGGAATAAATTATAAGTACATATCTCAATCAAATATGAATCCAAAGAATCAGTATAAATCCACTACTTGAACACCAAATGATGAATGAAGCTGGGTATGCCATAAAATTGTCATTAAAAGGAGACAAAATGACTACAAATGTGTAATAGAATACAAAAATAGTCTCTCAAAGAAGGATATCCCTAATAATAATAGGGAAGACTAGTAACTAAAAAAGAAAAACCATGTAAATAATAAAGCATACATGCATGAAGGTATAATAGGTATTAAAAAAACTCCATTGCACTTTATAATTTAGTGTGAGTACAATATATCCAATAAAATTCAAATGAAGACAAGGAAGACATTGTATACACAATAATAGCTACAAAATAAGGAAGCATTACTATGAAATTAAGAAGAGTAAGAAAGAGTAATAAGGCCATAAATTATAATGTCCATTATCTATATGTAGTACTTGAAACAAATAAAAGGGTGTACCAAAAAAGGCACATATGCATAAAGTTGGATAAGGCTATGGAAAAAAATAGTAGAATCCCCATGGAAATTTATAAAATAATGTGAGTAAAATGACAATATGTCATCCCAAATAAGATTATTTTTTTTCTACTTTATAAATGGGTACATTTTAATTCTCTTTATGTAGTTCAATAAATCTTTATAGATTTAGACAGTTGCTAAATTAAAAATATATATTAAAAATAAATTCACGATACAAAAATGAACCAATTTGAATCCACTACCATGGAGAACATGAAAAACATGTACTTCAAAAAATAACAAGTTGATCCAGCATTCAGATCAAAATATATGGTTGTCTAAAGGTTCAAAATAGGAGGAAAATCAGTAAATTTTGGAAAATTATAGTTTATAGAAAAATGCTCCACCAAAATGACAAATAGACTTCACCATTCAAATTATATAAAATAAATCAAAAGATTGAATGAAAAAATCACCCTCCCAAGCCTCCAAGATCAAAAGATATGGCCTCTATAAATTTATAGCTTAAATTACAATGCTCAACGATGCATGTAAGAAATTATTTTTCATAAGGAGATAAAAAATCTAGAAAAAGGTCACATTAATACTGAAATATTTAAAATTTAATAATGACAATTTGGATTTGGTGAGAATTGATCCCCCAAATAATAAAAAACCATAAGCCTTCACAAATCTCTTATAACCAACATGCCATATTTAACCTTAAATCCTCAAGTTATAAGTATTTATTTAAAATAAATAAAGTTAACATAACACTTAAATAATATTTTATGTGGGGATTCAATATCTCATTTTATTGAAAAGAGAATGCCTCATAAAAACTCCCATAGCTGCCACGTCAAGCATGTTTTGTGTCAATGAAAATGAACAAAACAAATTTTGAAAAAATACATTTGATTTGAGCACTAAATGTGTTGTGGTGGTGGTGGTGCTTATGGATACATGGGTTGTGGTGAAGGAAATGGTTGGGTCGATGTATAAAGTTGGGGTAAAAAAAGGTGACATCCCTCAACTTTGTAAAAAAATTGTAAAGGGTGTACGCCCTTTGTAAAGATATAAGGGTGTACATCCTTCTTTTTCCCCATTCAAGACTATGTTTTGTAAACAATTGTGGTGATTTTTGTTAGTTTGGATCTTTTTCGTTTCCATTCCCTCCATTTACTCTTAAACCACATGTGTGCTTTGGATTTACATCCTGCCAATAAGATTTGGAGTTTTGGTTACTATCCCAGATATGTTTACTTTTAAAATTAAAAAATTTCATTTAGATTTTTATTTATTTATGCATGTAGGGTTTTGAAATTATATTTTCATTAGATTCTCTTGCATTACTTAAAATATATGTATTTATATAATTATAGATACATAATTGAATGATGGACCCATTGCATGATGAAAATGTATGATGACTCCTTGCACAGGAATAAGTTGAGTTGTATGAAAAATACAATGTAAAACATCAATAATTATAAATAATTACCAATTTTTTACATCACTCCTTAGCTGATAGTTCACACAATTCACTTTCTAATACATTAGAGACTATTTTTAATGAAGTTGGAAATGTAATCTTGAAACTTGATGCAATGTTGCATCGAAGAGAGGTCCTTAAATAATTTTATTCTTATAAATTGTCATATGAAAATGTTATAAAAATAAAATAAAAGAAGATGTGTATGCTATGTTTGTTAAGCCTAGAACCAACTAACCACCATCGGTGAATTGAAAACATATTAGCATTGATTGGTGTGTTCATGAGGGGAGAAGAAATAAATTTTGGGATAGGTGGTGGATAGTGTTTGATGAGCTTATGTATAATAATAATGAGGTTTCATTATACTTTTTATAAAACTCTATTGTGAGTTTATGCTGCTAGAAATTCCAAATTATTTTGATATGGAGGCCTCCAAAAGTAGGGGAGGTTCGTATTCATTTGATATACCTAGTTTTGGGTGATACCAAAACCATCCTAACTGAGTTTAGAGAAACAAAAGTATGATAACACATGTTTTTATCCATAAAATTTTATATCATACCATATAGATGGACACCCTTAAGGTGGTTATGATTCTGACACAAGTTATGATTGACCATGGTATGCATGCATTAAATACTTTTGTGTAGCCTATAGGTGGTACGATATTTATTATTCATATTGGTACTAGTGGTAGTGGCATTAGTGGTGTTGGTGGTAGTGATATTGGTGGTAGTAGTAGTGGCACTAGTGGTTTTGATGGTATTTATATTGGTGATATTGTCCCTCTTCCTTATACTCATGCTACATTTCATATGAATCATTACACATCATATGGAAGGAAGTGTATGAGACCTTATATTGAGGTGAAACATACATAGACTACATTTGTGGAGACTAGACCTACCTTTGTGCAATGTACTAGTACCCAATAATTTGTCATATATAGTTGCTTCAGCATCTCAAGACACTGGTACTTATCATTATATTATATGTACAATTCCTTCATTCCCTCAGGACCCTAGGATGCCTGAGTGTATTCCTTATGTAGTTGCTTCAAGACCTTAGGAGACTAGCATGCCATAGTATACATTATTTTTATATGCTTTAGCAGTGTATGACAGTAGCATGCTAGACACTATACCAGTTGTAGTAACTTCACCAACTCCTCTCAAGACACGTCATCCTATTTTGGAGGAGTTATCTACCTCACCATATATGTTTGATACATAGGTTTAATTTTAATTATATAATTTTTTTATGTTTGTAAAATAATATTAAGTTTATTTTCTAATGTGTTTACTTAACTAACTAATTTATTTGGTTAAACTTTTATTTTTTGCTTGTATAGATTATTAGCAATATTTTAGGTAGCTGAATGGGCCTTGATTCTATTTTAGAGGCCACAATTGGAACTAGTGTGCCCTATACATAGGTTTAAAAAGTTTAAAACTACATATTTATTCATGTATATTTATTGTCCCTTGAACAAAAAACTATGTTTTAAGATATATATTATAGTCATAGATTTTTTATCATGCTCATTTGATTCACACATTATTCATTTATTATTTTAATATATGATGAGGGATTATATGGGCACCCCTCATGGATGAAAATAAGGTTTTTTTTTAATGTTGGCATTACATCTAAGGATCCACTATCTTTGTAGCAGGTCATGATTCAGGGATGAATACTGGTAAGAACACCTAGTAAATTATTTTTTTTAGCTTTAAACAATGATATTCTCTGTCATATTTGCATAAATGTATGCACATATAGATCTAATGATATATGTATGCTCCACAATATTCTTCATCATGGGTGTATATGTGGTCTTGTAGCACTAGAAAACCATTTATATGGAATACGATGAGTCTAGAATAATTTTGAAAAAAATATATTCTTGAAAAAATTATCATTTTCAATATATATTTTAATGAGTTAAATTTTATATTTAATATTTTATGAAAACATGATAATTTTTAGATGTTGTGGATCAAATATTTAATGACTCACATGCTAAAAGGAGAGTCTCTCATCTTATTGAGGCATCTAACACCCTTGGATCTACATCTATGGTAACAAAGTGCATTTTATTTAGAGACAACAAGGAAAAAGAGAGTTAGTTGTTGTGACAAGGGTCTAGTCATAAGCACAATCACTTTTATATGTCGATATGGCCCACATTGTATGTCAATATGGCCCACATTGTATGCCTATATGGCACATTTTTTATATGTGCATGTTATGGTCTACATTTTTATTGATATATGTCCTATTTTTTATGTTGAATTATGACATAACTTTTCATATACACACATATACTATTTGACAAATACTATTTGAAAAATAAGCTTCATTTACTTATGCATATTTTCTATTTTGATCATTCAATATTTACACATATTATTGGTTAGTAATAATTATTATTTCATATGAGGATTTACAAAAATCCACATTTTGCTTTAAGTTAGGTGTTTCATCATCATGTATATTTTACATTTACATGTTATATTTACTATTTACTTGTTTCATTTACATTTCATTACATATCAATTTGGAATTTTGATGTAATTGGACTTTTGATCAATTTCAAGGATGTAAATATTATAATTTTTATTATATCATAGTTGTTATAAGGTCTTGGAGGGTTTAGATGATCAATAAGAAGTCTGTTAATGCTTCATTTGTCTTAGAAAATGCCAATTTATCATTATGAATAGTTTTCCTCAAAACTACTATGTTTGAAAATTCAAAATATGTTGTAAAGGGATTATGACCATTCCTAAGGGCATGAACCTTGAGAGATATATAGTAATCATCTACACTTTAATGTTTATGTGATGATGTCTAGATACACATGGTGATCTCGTTAGGTGTAAGTAATGTGATTTCAGCTTAAATTCATAAAAGTGTAAAGCCCATGGATCATATAAACCCCTCGTGTATGTTTAATATGTAGGTGTTTAAGTGGCCACAATTGTATAGACATAATATATTAATGTGATTAATAAATGGTCACTCCATTAAATAGAGATAGTTTTGGGGGATATGACGAGTTTGTGTAGTTAGTAGGTTTCATAGGCTCCATTAACTCTATTGATAGCTTTGACTCCCTAGTCTGGTGACCCATTCAAAAATTTATGAATATTTGGAATAAAAATTGTAGGAAATTTAACAAATGATATTATATAGTACTATAATTAAATGCTTCAACTTAAGTAAGGATTTTATATTTGGGGCTCAATAGGAGCACGTTTATAGATATTCAATAGTTTTTATAATATCTTGAATTTAATGGTGAGGATTGTTTTAGTCTTTGAAAAACTTGGGTGAAGTTATCTCTTGAGATCCTTAACCATAAGCCCAAGGTCATATATTGGCATGTACTTATCGAAGTATATCGTAACCAATATAACTATATTATTCTAATAAAATTAATTATGGATGAATTCATATATGTAAATTGCACAATAGTGTTGTGTGTGATAGTGTTTGATTTTGATGCTTTATATAGGTAAAAGTAAGTTGTTATAAAAATAAAAAAATTATGGTTGGTTTTGGGAGTAGATTGGGAGGGCACTACATCCATGGATGGTAATTTCCTAGAACCCTTACTCAATATAAGAAATTCTAAGCCAAAAGATGAGGATGAGGAATTATTCTTTTGTATAATAGACACATCGTTGTCTCTAGAGTTTTTTAATCAATTTCTAGCACATCTATACACAACAAATAGTTTGGTTGGCATCCACAATATATGAAAGTTAAAATCATTGAATATACCATTTGCACATAATAATGCAGTGTAGAAGGTTAAAAAAACTAATATAAATTGATGGTGATCAAATAACTTCCAAAGTGTTTTTTATTAAGAGGAAATTAGTTATGTTTATTACCAATTTATGGCTATAAGTTTCACTATGGAATAGTGCTCTTGGTGAAGTTCAAAATATTGTTTAAAAAACTTGCACAAATCTCTTTGGTTTTATTGTGTTTGTGGTTATTCAATAGAAAAAATATGACAACTTGATATGGGACACAAATAAACCAAAATATTTATGAATATCACCTATTTCACATGATAATATTAAACAACTTCATCTAAAAATGGTATGAGATTTAACATAAAAAACACAAGAGCTAACGTTTAAAGAGATAATACTTAACATTAGCAAAATTAATCAACAAGCTCTAATATTTATTTCTATATTAAAATTATGATCACTATAAGACCTTTATAACACCCTTGCTTTCTCTTTTCAATGATATATAAAAATGTAAAAAAATAACTACATTCATATCAAAAATAATGAAGACAAAATATTACATTTCATAACACACTTTGCTCACCCCTTAGTTCTTCTCTTGCAATCTAAAACAACTATACCTTTGCATCCATTTCAAATATATGTAATCACTTCATGTTTTGTGCATGTATTCAAACACATTGAATAATATATAAATATTATTTTATTTAATTTTAAAAAAAAATTATCCTATTATTTTACTCAATTTTAAAAATTTGTTATCTTCCTATCTATGTTTAGCCTTTCACTTTATTTGATATCAATGTGACCATTGTAATTTGGGTTATTTACTTACTTTTTGATAGAGATCAATAAAGGAAAGGGGGCCCTTTTTTTGTGTTACAAAAAGGCTATAACAAGAAGATCAATAAAATAAATTAAAATAAATTCCCAATAGAATAAAAGAAGAAAGGGAGAAAGCCCCAAAAAACCAAACAAATACAAAGTCAATAAACCAACTACAAGATAAAAATTCAAAAAATAGAAACCCAAAAACTTCATGAAAAACTAAATGGACTATCATTGTTAGTAAATAACTATGATACATGTCTTTATAATGATATTGACAGCTTTGAATAAATTTAAAAATAAAGGGCATCAAATGTAAGATAAAATAAGAAGTACATAAAAAATTCAAGAGATAGAACAAATAATTTGTGGACGCCACACCAAATCTATTTTGGTGAATAATATTTATTAACAGCTACCTCAAGGGTGCAAAGAATGTCAAAAGTAATTTAAAAGTTATATCTTTTCATTTTTTTATTATATTTCCCTGTAACTATATGTTGTGGGCACCCCCTCATGTTTGAGACTTAAAACTTACAAACCTTCTTTACCAACTAGGACCGATTCTCTCAACTAGTGATTCCTCTATAAGACATTCACATTAGATCATAAGATATGCCCCTTATGCATCCATATAGCATGGATTTTGCAGCTTTGACCCATGAAGAATGTAACTGATCATGTAGATAAAACCCTTCTAGAAGAAATGCATAATTTTTTTTCTTTTCATTTTTAGAGTAGATTCCCCTTTAACCTACCAACTCACTTTCCACCTAGGAGTGATTCTCTCAACTATTGACTCCTCTACCATGACATTAACATTGTATCATGAGTAATTCCCCCTCATGCATCCATGTGGAATGCACTCTATAGCTTTGACATAATGATTGGGAAATGAGGTTATCTCTTTCCATAAAGAATGTAAGCGATCATGTAGACAAAATATTTGCCTATAATTTAGATATTGATCAATTTTCCATCCATTCTCTGGTGATGGGATTAAAAATGTAATAGGCATGAAGGAGTTGAATTCATTATTTTATGTTAGAGTCACTTTTGAAGTTGATAACTACCACCATCTAATTACTTATCTGACTTTTTGGGTCAGTATGCTCAATTGTATATGCCTCCACATCCAACATGAGAGTGGTGATTTCACTTTTTAAGTCATTAGTATGTTCTTGACAATGTTTGATAACATCAAAGTGAATATCTATAATGATCAGTTGTAGCGACATGTTGATAAAACATAATCAATGCCTATGTGGCCATTATTTGCATATACTATAATCTAAGAACTATGAGTCCCTATTATAATTAAATCATACATGATAAACTCCCCATCCACCTTTGACAATAGAAAATTGCTAATGAAGGATATTACCACCATGTAATTTGTGCATTGTGGATGGATGGGAAAAAAATCACAAAAAGTTTACAAACTCAATCTTAATATTGATAAAACATATGAGAATCTTACATGAACAAGGTTTATTCTATTGGGGGAAAATGCTCTCTCTCTATCCACAAAGAATGAAAGCCATCATATACTAAAGCATTTTAGGGCAATTGAGATTATGAGGGGTCTATCTCCATAATTACTTTACACAAACTTATTTTGACAATCCAAATAAATTCTTATAGAGCATGAAAGGGGTAACATATTTGAAGGTGAGCTAGGCAATGGTGCTTTTCTTTCATGAAAACCCCATCATTAGCACCTAGTGGAAACCTAAGAGGTGTTCAACAAAAAATAAAACTTTTTTGTATGTGTCATCATTAGACAACATTTAAATGAAACCAAGTCTTTTGGCTCAGTGAACTCCTTGCAACTAAATTTATGTGTTATTTTAGAATTTATTTCATAAAAAGCAAAATCCACATATAATAAGTATGCATTTATGGTGTTATAAATCATCGAATTAGCTAACAAATTCCTTGGGACTTCATTTATGTTTATATTTCCTTTTTCATCCCTAGATAATGGACTTCATTTATTTATATGATCATAAATTTACACTTTTGCTTTATGAAACCCCACATCAACATCATAGTAAATTAGGGAAAAGGAAGGTGAACCATACATATTTGTACTAAGAATCATAAAACATCTGTTGAGATCCTTACATAACATTATTTTAGTTGCTTATCTTGACACATCTTATAATCTAAGGAAATGTAAGCAATGAATGAATAAGATGACATGCAGTACCAACTCTAGCTATAACTTATTAACAATCACCAATCAACCACATTTTCTCTCAATTGGTGACTTCATTACAATGGAATGAAGTAAACACATTGTAATGTTCCCTTACATGGAATAGGATCATTTCATTCCTTTCCTCATAATTTTTAATATACTCAATTTATAGGGCCTCACCTTCAATTTCATGATCCCAAATTTTAATCTTAGTTAGTTGGATCGAATGTTCATTTCATAAATATTTCTCTCCTAGAAATCAATGGCCTCCCTCCTTTTTGTGAAAGCACTAAATTACTTTCATTGATGGAAACCCATTTTTTATTTGTTTCTTCACATAAGCTTTTGGTATTATTTGAGCAATGGATGGATCAAGTCATAGCAAATACATCGCATAAGCACTCCTGCATGATAAACAACATGTTCTTACCTTGGATAACACACTTGGATTCAATAATAAGTGATTTCCAAATGTATGTATCACTTTCTTGTCTAAATATTTTTGAATGAAGAGTATATACACTTGAAAATACGTGTCTAGATCATTTCCAATGAAGTGATTGATAGACACATAAGAATAGATTGGTGTTTATGGCATTTTTCCATCTAATAAATTTAGCTTTTCTAAAAATTGTCCCCTGAAAACTATTGTTGGAAACTACTAAGTATCTACAAAACCATTAGATGAATATTTCCTATTACCTTCTTATAGAAACACCTTTAATGGCATATTTATTTGGATGAAATACCCAAAGATTTATCTCATATGTGATTAGTTTTTGTAAAGTGTTTCCATCATTTCATGCACTGGCATGTGTACAAGGTGTAAGGAAGGTATTACCTACAGACCCCATGTGTTTTGATCTAAGACAATGAAAATCAATTTGTTGACAAGGAAGATGATGATAAAGCTAGGACCAATGCAATGTAGGCTACAATGGAAAGCAATAGTAATTTGAAGTCAAAGAACTAAAATTTTTCCATTATTAGATGCTTGAAAATCTAGCTAAACATAGAGGATTCTTGAGAAAGGTAGTGTGAGTTTCCACTTTAGGAAAGAATAACTAAAAATGGTTGTGTCAATTGAAAGGGTAGCTAGCTAAATATGAAGATAATACTTCTCAAGTGCATGTCTCCCAGTTTCTTAGTGGTATTTGCTTTGGTAATTTTAGTATCTTTGTTCATTATTCTTCATATCTTGCTAAATTTTCTCTTTCTCAGGGATGATTTGATTTACTCATTAAAGAAAGATAATAATTTCATTTAAACAATGATATCATTGCCAAATCTTTTGATGTTTAAGCTCAAATAAGTGAGGGAGAACTATCTTGAATTTTGTGTTAAATGATTGATGTTGATGTTCTTAGAGGCTTAATTATTCAATGAGAGTCTTCATAAGCCTAAAAATAATATTATTTCATTTGTCTCATTACAAACACTTACACTTGCATAACCATAATTTGAAAGTTCTATGTCAATAACATATGCCTTGTGAAATGTGATGGACAACCAGCCCACTAGGTTAAACAAATTACAGTAATAATGTTGCATTTCTATTTCATTCAATATTTTATGAGTGGCCATCAAGTAAAATCCTAGGAAGAAGCATCAAAATGATGTAAATAAAAAAACAAAGTAGAAGCTCTTGAGAATAAGCCTTAGGAGAAAATAGTGTCTGAGAAGAAGCCTAAAAATGATGCAAAGAAGGAAAACAAAATAGAATATCCAAAAGTCTTCATAAATCAAAAGACTTGAAGTTTTGACAGTTTTGCTTTGTTCTACAGGATTCCTAGTTTGCCACAATGATGACACCTATTCAAATTATCACATGATGCACGATGATCTAGGGGACTCTTCATTGCGAGGCTGTGACTATAGATTTATATCACATTGGAATATTTGAACAACTAGAAACCAACATTACTTTCAACCTAGGCATTTATTTGGTTGATGTTTCAAGATGTTGATATGTCAAGGATGACATTTACAATGGATTTGCATATAGATCATACATCAGCATCATATTTAATTAGTGAAAAGGAAGATGAGCCATAAATCTTTGTATCAAAAATCATAAAACATATGTTGAGCTCCTCACATGATACCAGTTCAATTGCTTAGCTTGACACATGTTGCAATCCAAGGAAAGGCAAGTAACGAATGAATAAGATAACACATAGTACAAACTCTCGCTATTACCTAGTAATGATCACCAATCAACCACATTTTCTCTCAACTGGTGACTCCATTGCAATGGTGGGAAGTAAACATGTAATAATATTCCCTTATGTGGAATAAAGGTCATTTCATTCCTTTCCTTAGATTCGCTAAGCTACTCAATTTATAGGGCCTCACCTTCAATTTCGCAACCCCAAATTAGAATCTCAGGGGGTTGGATCAAATTTTCATTTCATATTTATTTCTCTCCCAAACATCGATGGCCTCCCTCCTTTGTTGTGAAAGCATTGACTTACTTTCACTGGTGGAAGCTCAGTTATTGTTTATTTCTTAACATAAGTTTTTGGTACCATTTGAGCAGTGGTTGGATCAAGTCATAGTGGAGACATCACATAAGCCCTCCTGCATGATAAGTGACATGTTCTTACCTTGGATAACCCACTTGGATTCAATAATAAGTTATCGCCAAATGTAATGAAAAATGTATGCAACACTCTCTTGTTTGAAGATTTTTGAATGAAGAGCATACACACTTGAAAATACATGTCTAGATCATTCCTAATGAAGTGATTGACAGACATATAAGAATGACTTGATATTTACGGCATTTGTCCATCTAAAAGATTTAATTTTTCCAAAAACCACCCCTTGAAAACTGCTCTTGAAAACTACTGAATATCTACAAAACCATGAAATAAATATTTTCTCTTACCTTCTCAATAAAAACACCTATACCATAATAATATATATTATAATATAAAATATTTTATATTACATTGTTATTAAATATTATGCTAATATTTATTTTTAAATATAATATAGGATATCCTATATTATATAATTATTAAATATTAAAATAATATTATTAAATAAATATTATATATATAATATCAAATAATAATATAATATCTGTATTTATTATATATAGTATTAAATATAATATATCATTATTTATTTATTATATTTAATATTATCTTTAATAAATAGATAATAATAGTAAATATAATATATTATAAGATGATATATTATTGTTTATCTATTATAGATAATATTATATTTAATATTATTTATAATAAATAAATAATAATATATTATGTTATATTATATTTATTTATTAATATAATATTATAAATAAATTAATGTATTTTGATGAATCACTTTTTTACGTAGTGATCTTAAGTTAAGAGTTAAGGATTGAGGGGTATTCATTCTTCCAAAGTCGTGTTACTAATGATCTCGGCTTCCAAAATTAATCTCTAAAATGTTTTTTGTAAGCCAAACAACTTCACTAATTAAACCACAACCGTCAAACTTTAAAATATACATAATTTAAAAAAATTGTGATGAATAAGAAGGGCAGCACCCCTGTTCAAATGATACCAAAAACTTATGGCAATTTCTGGCCCATTGTGAGTTTCCAAAAGAAAAATTATAAGCAGTTGATTAAAGTTGGGTACGCCATTCCTTCAAATGCAAACAACGGGTGTTTAACCTAAGCCTTTCACCATGATAGCTTACTTTAAGCTTGTGCTAAATTGGGCAATGGGAGCCTTGATGTTAAAGCGGAGAACTGCTGAGGACTGTCAATTTCTGTTTGCTTTCCTCTTTTATGCCCTTATTGCTCTCTTTCAACTTAGCAGAGTTGTCGTAGCGACTGGGGGTATTGCCTTTCTTCCGCAGTAGAAGCTGGTCCAGAGCAAAAACATTATGTGGGTTTCTCTCCATTTGAAGGATTATTTGCTCGCAGCATTAGCAGAAAATAATAAAACAAGAAATGCATGAGGTGACCACCCACCGGGAAGGCAACCAGTCTATAAAAAGTCGATACAGCAAGGAATCTGTGGGGGAGGGCACCCGATTTCTACCGGATTAATAGTCATCTATTAAAACCGATATTTACGGGATTATTAGTCATGCGTTAAAAGCTAAAAATAATAAAGCTAAGGAGTATGTAAATAGAGTTATCTGGAGAAAATTTTATTTATTATTTTTAGCGCTATCATCTCCTTAAAACAGGCCGTTCCTCCTTAAAAAGGGCATCTAAAAAGCAAAAAGTGAGAGTAATTATATCCAGTTATATCCACAACTGCACTCATTATATCCAATTATATCCACAACTGCACTTGTTTTTCTTAACGGACGGACGAGCTTTACTAGTTTTAGCGTATTATATTTAGCCGGTGCGGCTATATAACTCTGAAAGTTCGACTTTTTTCTCCTTCCAAATTTTGGTTTTAAAGCTTTTGGAGATAGTAGAGCTATTACCATGGCAGGTGGACACGGGATTGCCGCAAGCCCTGGAAAGGATTATCCAGGCAAACTCACAATGTTTGTGCTCGTCACCTGCATTGTTGCTGCCACGGGCGGTCTGATATTTGGTTATGATATTGGAATTTCAGGTAACGTTTACTATATTTTTTACAGTTTTATTTGCTGGGGTTTGATGTTTTTTCTTTTCCCTGACTTTCGGTGGTTTGATTTTATTCAGGCGGAGTTACATCCATGGACTCTTTTCTCAAGAAATTTTTCCACGGAGTTTACGAGAAAAAGAGGGCCTCACCAAATCTATACTGTCAATTTAATAGTCAGTTGTTGACAACATTTACATCTTCGCTGTATATTGCGGGTCTGATTTCATCCTTCTTTGCATCCGGAATCACCAGGATGTACGGACGGAAAATCTCCATGTTGATTGGGGGATCCAGCTTCTTGATAGGTTCTGCGCTAAATGGCGCAGCCGTTAATGTCGAAATGCTTATTATCGGTCGTATTATGCTTGGCGTGGGTGTAGGGTTTGCCAATCAGGTGACTGGGAACCTAATCTGATGGATCTTGTTAATTCTCTCTAGGGTTTCATGGATCGTGTTAAATCTATCTAGGATTTAAAGAACTCTAGTATGTATACTAAATTATTATGTAATTGCAGGCCGTTCCTGTTTATTTGTCTGAGATGGCTCCGGCGAGATTAAGAGGAGCCCTTAACATTGGCTTCCAATTGTTCACCACAATTGGCATTCTGTCAGCTAATTTGATAAATTACGGAACGGATAAAATCAACGGCGGATGGGGATGGCGGGTGTCGCTGGCGTTGGCGGCAGTTCCAGCAGTAATAATGACAGTTGGAGCGGTTGGGCTTCCAGACACACCAAACAGTCTTATAGAGAGAGGTCACCTGGAAAAGGGCAGAGCAATGCTGGAGAGAATTCGCGGAAGCAATGATGTACAGGCCGAATTCAACGACATGGTAGACGCCAACGAAATCTCCAAAACAGTCAAACATCCGTTCCGAAACATTCTGCAGAGAAGATACAGACCTCAGCTGGTGATGGCCATAGCCATCCCCTTCTTTCAACAGTTCACGGGAATAAACGCCATTATGTTTTATGCTCCCGTTCTTTTCAAGACGATTGGGTTCGAAAACAATGCGTCACTTATGTCTGCTGTCATAACTGGGGCGGTCAATGTTGTGGCCACCATCGCCTCCATTGTCACTGTCGACAAATATGGACGGAGATTTCTATTCCTCGTGGGCGGTATTCAGATGGTGATCTCTCAGGTAATATTATAGAATTTGGTATTTTAACATGAACTTATCAGTGATAGAATAAATTTAATGTAATGGCGATGCATTCATGCAGGTATTGGTGGCGATTCTGTTGGGAGTGACGCTGGGAACATCAGGTGAGGGAGAACTCACAAAGGGATACTCCATAATCGTAGTGTTGGTGATATGCATATTCGTTGCAGGGTTCGCCTGGTCGTGGGGACCCCTCGGGTGGCTCGTTCCCAGTGAGATTTTCCCTCTGGAGATTCGATCCGCAGGGCAATCTATCAACGTTTCACTCAATCTGTTGTTCACTTTCGTGATTGCGCAGGCCTTTCTGGCCATGCTTTGCCACTTCAAGTTTGGGATTTTTCTGTTTTTTGCTGGATGGGTGGTGATCATGACGCTGTTCGTTTATTTCTTCCTACCTGAAACCAAAAATGTGCAGATAGATGAGATGACAAGAGTGTGGAGAGAACATTGGTTCTGGGGAAGAATTGTTCCAACAGAGGAGCATTACTCGGCCAAATTTTTCGATGTGGAGATGAAGAATGGAATTGTCTTTCCATAAGCAATAATATGTTGCCTTCGGGCTTTTCATTCTGTAAAATTTCTACTATTGTATTTGCAACTACAGGCAACTATATAAAGGTTGCATTCTACAATCTTTTCCGTGTAGGTTGCAATATTTGGTGATCAAGATTATCTACTACGATATATTCCACTGCCACAGGACATAGTATATACATTTCTTTTAACATGAGCAACTCTACGGCATGGTCCTTGTTTAATTGCTATGATCAATGTCTATCTTAACGAAAAACTTTAGTCTCGATCCTCGTGCAAATCAAACGCAAAAGCAAGTTAACATAAGTAAACTTTGGTCTTGTAAAACATTGCTACGGAGATTATGTCTATCTATTATTTTAAATATTCATAAATATTTTAAAATATTAATATTTTATAAGTTATCATTATATTATTACTCTTTCAATTTTATTATAAATTGAAAGCTTCTATGTTAAGCTTTATTATTATTTTAAATTAAATTTTTTTAATAAATAATTTATATATTTTAAATATATGATTAATGGATGTTTTAGTTATATATGTTCTTCCATATCATCAAAAAGTGTAAAAGATGCGTGTGTATGTATATTAGTACTTCTTTTTTTTAATGAAGAAAGATACTATTAAATAAATGGCATCATCAAAAATTTGATTATCAAATTTAACTCACTTAAATTATCTTTATTTCTTCTTCATAATATATCAAATTATAATTTAATATATAAAAATAACTTTATAATATACCAAATTACAATTTACAATTTAATATACAAAAATAAGATAATTTTCTAAAGAGAATATTTTTCTATTAATTTATTTGTCTTTCTTTTCATTGAAAATGATAAACATAATGATTTAAAAAATAAAACAAAATATCTTATATTTTATGTTTCAATCTTTCTTTTATTGATTAATAATATAACTTAATTAATGATTATTATTGAATATTAATTATTATAAATATTTTAAATAAATTTATGTATAAATATTAAAACATAATTTTTGATGAATCTTTTTCTTTTTATATCACAAATATAATATAATATAGACATCTAGAGAAAGATATATCTTATATTTTATATAAATTTATTAAAGCTAATATTTAAATAAGAAGAAGATACACCAAAAATTTAAATAGTATTTATGATCTATAGAAATTTAAATAATATTTATGATCTATAAAAATTTAAAGGGAGATATTGACATATAAATATTTGAATAAGAAGAAGATAGACCAAAATTTTAAATAGTATTTGTAATTTACAAACAAAAACTTTAAAAAATTATTAATATATAAAAAGAAGAAAAATAAAATATAAATAATAATAATAATAATAATTAAAAAAAAAAAAAATTAATCTATAAAATAAATCAAAAAATAAAATAGATTAATATTTTGTTTTCAAAAAATAAAATAGATTTATATTTAAATATAATATAATATAATATTAATTAATATGAAAAATAAATATAATAAAAATAAAAAAAATAATAATAATAATTATTATTATTATTATTATTATTATTATTATTATTAATAAATTAATTAATATACAAATATATAATATTAATAATAAATTAAATTAAAAATAAAATAAAATAAAAGAATAATAAAAAGAGGACACCAAAACAAAAAAAATGATTAGAGTAGAGTAGAGGGAGAAACATAAAATGGGAAGAAAAGAGAAAAAAAAATTAATATTCAAATTTAGGATGAAGTGAACTTGCAGATTCTGAGTTTTGAAGAACTACTCAATATATTATCATTTTTATCTTTTTATTTTTCTAATAATTTTTTAATATTAATATTATGTAATTATTTAAATACGTGGAATGCGTGTGTATTTTTTAAATTTTTGTTTTATCAAAGTTGATCTCGCTACATTAAACATGTTTCTGGAATATTCTTTGAAATATTTCACTAATCTCATTCATATATAGGATACTATATGAACATTATATTTCATAAGTCCTTTTATTAAATTAAAGGTATCATGTATCCTTTGTATTTATTAAGTGAATATTAATAATTTTATAAATATTAATAATTTTATTGGGTTTTAAGTATATTTTGATAAAATTTATTTTAGTAATTTTTATTAATTTATTTAAGGTAGTTTAAACATATAGTAAGTTTTTTAATTTTTTGATTGTGTGTTGATATCAAATTAATTGATATATTTTAATTTTTTTAAAAGTTTTTTTAACATTAATTTTTTATAATCATTTTTTTTTAAGTTTTTTAAAGAATTTTTCTTCATTTTTTAATCATTTAAGATTTAATATTCTGATGGACTTTGTGTATAAAGTCTTTAAATTTTTTTATTTTTTTTTTGAATTAGTGGTGATAAGAATCAGTGATGATATAAACATTTATATGAAACTTAAATTATCGTTAGCTCTTTGTATGATAATGGACTCAAGGAATGAAAGACAATGGTTATTCTTTACCTCCATGGTAAACTTAATATGTTTGGATAAAGAGTTTAAGGTAGTCAATAATTCCATCAAAATGTTCACACCATGTGACCATTTCACATTTGTATCATTTATAAATTAATTTCATCAATTAATTTTTAAAAGTAAAAAATTAATAATAAATTTTTCAAATCTTTTCATAAATATATTAATAGTAATATGAGAGAGAAGAACTAAATAAATAAATTTGATCTAGAATTCAACTAAATTATTAGTTTCATCATTACACATTTTATTTTTAAATAATAAAAATAACTTTACACATTTTATTTTTAAATAATAAAAATAACTTTCTACGTACTTATAGCTCCATTGTAATTCAAATAACAACTAATGATTATGTATGATAAGTTGTTTAAATATTTTTTATTTTTTAAAAGATGAGTAAGAAGTATTAATATTAATTTAAAAAATTTAATGTTAAAATGATTAAATTTATTTTATCAAACCTTAATTTAATATAACATTTTTAAAATATTTTCAAAAATTTATAATTAAAAATAAAAATTTAAGGTTAAATTATTTATAAATATTAATATTGAAATAAATATTAACTCATTTGAAAATTAGAGTCTACATTAAAATTGGAGTTAATAAAATTTAATTTAAAAAATTAAGTTTAAAAATTATAAAATTTTAATTAAGCAGAAAATTTTAATTTCACAACTTCTACTTCTAAGTGTTAATTTTAATTTGAAAAATGAAATTCAATTTAGTAAATCTTACTTTATAATTATTAAAATTTTAAATTTTAATAAAATAAATTTAAATTTTTTATTCATAATTATACATAAAATTATAATTTAAAATTATATTAAAAATATTAATTTTTTATATATTATTTATAAAACAAACTTTATTTCCATAACCAATAATTTTGTACATTTCATTATGCCAAAAAAACTTAATTTTGAAATCTATAATTATTAAAATTCTAATATTATAAATTCTAATTCAATCATTTTTATTTATATAATAATTTTTTTAAAATTTTAATTATTTAATATTTAATTTTTTAAAAATTAATATTAAAATTATACAACCTTAATTATTTATCAAATCCAAAATTTGAAATTATGAAACTATAAGTATGCAAAAATACTCTATTTTTTTTTAACCCTAATCATATAAAAATACTTAATTTGTCTATCTCATATTATATAGTAAACATTATATTTTAATTTATTATTATACATAAATCTCTAAAATTTTAATCATCAACTTTATAAATTCTCATTATCAAACAAACCTCATAAACTCTAACTATTGTAATAAATTATGAAACATGAATTTTTTAACCTAATTTTATGAACTTTAAATTTGTAAACCTTAGTTTATAAATTCCTAATTTCCTAAATAGTATCACCTTAATTTATTCAATCCAAATTATGATATTGAAAACTTTATTTTTTAATCCCTAATTTTACTATTTACTAAAATCTAATTTTAAATGTATATAATATTTATAATATAAAATGTAGTTTTTCAAAATTTAATTATACAATCTATAATTTGGTTAACTCTAATTTTGTAGACTTTAATTAATAAAGTTATTTTTTTATTAAACTTAGTTATTATTTTCTTTGCAATCCCTAATCTTTTTAAGTTATAATTATACAACAAACCTTAATTATGTCGCAACCCACACTTTCATAATCTCTTTTATACTTAAAAAATGATAAGTTATGATTTCTAATTATTAATTATTATTAAATATAAATTTTAATTTAAAATTTAACTAAATATTAATTATGTGACAAAAATTAATTTTAAATATTAATAAATTTTCAACTATTAATTATATTTTAAATCCTAATTTTATCTACTTAATTTTTTAATCAATCACTAATTTTATAAGTTTTAATTTATTTTTTTTAAATTATGGTTTTTAATTTTAAAACTAACACTAATTTCATAAGTTATAATTATATCTAAAAACTCTATTTAAAAAACAAAAACAAAAAAATCAACCTTAATTATAATGTAAAGTCTAATTTTGAAAATCCTAAATATACAATCCATCAATATAATAATATAAACTCTACTTTTAATATCTATATTATCCATGGCCTATGATTTATTTAATTATAATTAAATAAATAATAATTATATAAATCTTAATTTAAAACTTATAAAATATTAATTATATAAAAAATAATATTATTAATAATTAATAAACAATAATTTCAAAATTCTAAACTCTTATTACATTTCAAAACCTTAATTACCTATGAAATTATTTTTTAATAATATTTAATTTAAATAATTTATTATTTTCGTAATTCTAATTTTTTCTAATAAATATAAATTTTGTAAGTTATAATTATAAAACAAATCTTAATTTTTTTAAATGATTATTTTTTTAAATTTAGTGAAACTAATCAAGTCTTAATTCAATATTTAAGTGGAGGAACATAACACTCGGAGTCACTATATATGATACTATATAATAAAAGAAGTACCAAACCCTAATACACACCCCATTCTATTTTGGGGTTTAACTATCACAAATACATATGAATGGTAGTGCACAAAGTAAAACAAAGAGAAAACGTTAGTAAAGGAACCCAAAATCCATATTTATGTTGTTGACACTTTATTAAATTGAAAATTAACATTTCATATGTTTATGATGAACATGATGAAAAATTAGGATTTGGAGAGGTTACATATAGCTAGTAGTTGTCTTGAAAGTCGGAAGGATTGTTTATTTTTTGTTTTGTGATTATATATATATATATATATATATATATATATATATATATATATATATATAATATCACAAAATAAAAAATAAACAATCCTTTCAGTTTCCATGACAACTGTTAGTTTATATATTGTATGAATGGTAATAATTTTATAATTATTGAGTTGTTTATATATTTGTTGATTTTTTTTCCTGATTCAGCACCAATTTCATTATTACTAATTGTTATATTACTTATCTTACAATTTTGTTAATCACAATAAAATTTTAATTGCACTATGATCCTCACTCATTAATATATCATATTGGTGTACTAAAATTTTAAAAGTAACATATTATAATGTGGTTTTAAAGATCCCAATAAAATAACCAATTGGAAGAATGAAAGAGACCATCCATGAATTGTCAAAGTGACAATAAATCTTGTTGTTTGTCGCCCCTTTTGAAGATTTTAACCCTGCCATTTAATTCCCAAATAGAGCCACCAAAATCAATCATAAATTATACTAACCAACTAAATATGGGTCTTCCTCTACCCTTCACATAAATTCACTATAATGTAAAATCAAATATGCATCGGCCAACATATAATGAAACTCGTGACAAAATCGAAAAAAGTCACTTTCACAATATAATATAAAGACTCATTGTATTGTAAGGAACTATTTTAAACCTAATATAAAACATAATATTATAAAGTCACATCATATAAAGAGAGAGTACTTCTAAATCTAAAAAATAAAATAAAAAAATACTTAATTTAACAGTTAGAAATAAAAGAGAATATTTATACTTGTATTATGGAGAACTATTTTAAACTCGATATAAAACATGATATCATGAAGTCACGTCATATCTAACTATGTTGATTATATATAATTAAAAATAAATAAAGAGTACTTCTAAATCTACAAAATTATATATATATATATATATATATATATATATATATATATATATATATATATATATATATATATATATATATATAATTAAAAAAATAGAGAATACTTCTAAATCTACAAAATAAAATAAAAAAATAATTAAACATTTAGAGATAAAAGAGAGCATTTATACATCTACAAAATATTTTAAAAAAAAATTAATTGTCTTGAAATTTTTTTAAAAAAAAAGAAAAATTTAATTATTTTGAAATTTAAAAATATAAAGGAAGAATAATTAAAAATATAAAGAGAGAGTACTTCTAAATCTACAAAATAAAATAAAAAAATAATTAAACAGTTAGAGATAAAAGAGAATATTTATATATCTACAAAATATTAAAAAAAAATTAATTGTCTTAAAATTTAAAAAAATAAAAAGAAAAATTTAATTATTTTGAAATTTAAAAATATAAAGGAAGAATAATTTTAATTCTATAAGTATTAAAAATTCAAGCTAGGCCATGCCAAGCCCTCTCTATCCCTCTCTATCGTTGCCTCTTCTACATCATGTTGCTGATCTTTGACTTCTTCATTGCCTTCACGCAATCCTTTAGTTTTTATCACCATGTCCAGGGTTCGAATCAATCGAAGTAGTGTTTTCCTCCAACAACATTAACATTATTTCCATATCAAGTTCTATGCTTTTTGTTTCTTTAACTTAGCCTAAGAGCAACATCGTCACCATTCTTTTTATCTCAGTTGTTTCAACTCAAGTGGAACCGCATTCCATTTCAATCAAAAATTTCAATGGACTCACAAAGCCCCTCTATGCTTTCAACAGACTACAAATATACATTTATCTCCATCTTTGGACATGACATATATATAATATATAATGTGTATGTACTATGGTCATGTTTCTTTCTGCGAGTGCAAGCCGTGTCACGTATGTTCACACCAACATCACCACATGCACATTCCTCTTGCACAACATGGTATCGGGCCACATCTTCCACCATAGCAAATGGATTTAATATTAAAATACATAGAGGGTGGCTAACATTTGACACCTCTACCATCTATTTAACTCTATTTCATGATACATAGAGGGTGGCTAACATTTGACACCTCTACCAGTTGTTTAACTCTATTTTATAAGTATTTTACACCATTCAACCATCACACATGAACCTCATGTTTTTGACTAGTTGATATCACTAATAAAGTATGCGTTGAAGAATTCTTGATTCGTTTGAAAAGATATTTTAATTAAAATATAAAAACGTCGGAAGTGGACCATCAAATCTCATGATGAGGCACGCTTAATTTGCATTATAAGAAACTATAGAATGAGTCTATCTAGCGCAGATAGGCAGAATAGCGTGAGGAGAACGCAGTTTACATATAGAGAACAAACAGATAAATACAAAGCAAAGCTTCGGTAGGGTGTAAATAGTGTCATGCATTACCAAACTGCTCTGCACACCACTTCTCCCAAACCACCACTATTCTAAACCAATTATTTATAAAGGAATATACCATTTTATCTCTTTGTAAGATGAATCTACAAGGTTTATCCACTATATAAACCTTTGACTAAAAAATTATTTATATATAAATTAAAAAATATTTAATTTAAATATTTAAATATAAATAATTTATATTAAAATTAAATATCATCAAAATAATTTAATTATATTATTTTAAAGTATTAATAATAAAAAATTAATTATATTTTTTTTTACAATTTTTATTTAGACTATTTTCACATCAAATAATTTAAAGTGTATATTAAATCGTCATATCTAATTTTCTTTTAAATGAATTGTAAGATAATATTTTATATGTAAAATTCCTAAATATTCCATGATAAATTTCATCCTTTTACATGTGTGAAGATTTATAATCTCTTGATGTACAAATATCTTTTCCATTTAAATAAGGATCGTATAGTTATTAGTTCCTTGGTTATATTAAAAATTATTTATGGTGAATAATTTATCTATATTAATAAATATTTATTTGGTCACTCTTTTTATTTTGAAAAATATTTATGATTGATTTACATATAAATTTATAATGTAAATTGAGTAGAATAATAAATAATAAACTAAAATTAATAATAATAAATAAAGAAAAACATTAATAATAGGAGTATAATCTATGCCATAAAAGCAATGATTAATAAATATAATTCAAGGATATAAAGATTTTAAAAATAAATCTTAGAAAATAGTTTATTCATGTTCACCATAGGATGTTAAATCTTATTTGTATAAGTATCTAAATTATATTTATATTTAATTTATTTATATCTTTTAAGAGAGAGACATGCAAATTAAATATAGATTTATAAACATACAAAATTATTATTTGTTATTTTTTTTATTGATATTTAGAGAAAAAATGGGTCCCTATTCCATTAACAAAAAATTTCAAAAAATCAAAGAGGCTTGGTTTAATAAAAAAACTGTTAAGGTAAATGGCCAACTTAAAATAATAGTGACAAACATCTAAAAGTTTTTTGAAATAACTTTCAGGGCACAATTACAAAAAAAAACTTATAATTACTATTCCGCAATCATTTATCCACCATGAGAACTTAGAGCCCTTTCAAGAGACTTAGGAATGATGCAACGTTTCTTTCTACTCTTCACAAATTTCCATTCATCTTCATTACTCAATTTTACTAAGACCGAGCTATCTAAATCAACCACTTATTCAAATTTATCTACTTTATTCTAAGGATTCAAGTTGCTTTCTCTCTTCTCACTATTTCCAGTGATTGACGAAGAAGACACAAATTTTTTTAATCAAAAATTGAAAGTTTTTTGTAAAAGACACTATTACATTACTTGAAGACAAGCCAGGATTGCTAATAGGACTATTATCAAAATTTCCTCATTATTATCCTTTCCCCAGGAACAAACTAATTTTCTCTTGGATTTGGGGCATGAAGCTGAAACATGTCCTAATTAAAAGCAATTTCTGCATCTAAAGAGATTCCTTCAAAATCCATATGTTGAGACCAACACCTTTCTTGCACTTTTAAGTCAATCTTCTCAAGTAAATCTTTAGAGATATATAAACATACCAGCAATTTGGCAAAAGTTCTCTGAGAGAAATTAAGTGAAGCGACATCTATTTCCAATAATTCTCCCAAAGCTTTACCAATCATTGAAATCCCAAGTTTGTTCCAGAACTACAGAGGTAGGTATGGCAGCCTAACCCAAATCAGATGAACAAAAAGATTTTTAGTTAAAGGATTGAACTCAGGGAACTGAGGTTTCATCAATAGTAGGTGATTATAAAAAATCCAAGATTTGTCTTGAATAATTTTAATCTTATCAATCAAATAATCAAAAGCCACTATAAAAAAGCCCTTAGCATAGGGATAAATTTCCAAATCACTGACTAATAATGACTTCCAAAAAAGTGAAAGCCGCTTAGAGTCGAAAGGGACGACTAAAACTTGTCAAAGTGAAAAATTAAACCTCTTTCTGAATACCATGCTTCAACTTCAATAATCTTCGCTAGAGCTTTGCCTTCAAAGTCAACTACTATGGAATTCAAAACCTTCATTTGAAAATTTGAGGCGTCTATGCAAACCCTAACCTCTAAATCCCTAGTAGGGGACGACTGATCTACCAACAACTTTAAAGAAATTATCTTTTCATCCTGGGAACTCTATCACTATAATAATGACCTAAAACCCTAGCACTCAGTCGAAGATTCCATAAGATAGACTTTATCTGACCAAGCCCTAATTACAGAGCCGCTAAAACACTTTGTTGTTGCTCACATTACAAGCATAATAAATCCAATTCAAAGGGGTTTAAACGTAGGAGGAGACAAGGATGAGACATGGCTCACCCAAGAAGGGCAAAAAGAGCAGGTTGTGCCCCAAACCTGAGCACAAAACTGGAAGGAGTTATCTTCACCTAAAATTCATAAGGGGGATCAAAAAATATGGCTTTTAAGATACTATGGATAAGAGAATTAGCCTAAAATGTAATCTACTACTAAAGTTTGTTGGGGGTGGGCCTAGGTCCGTAATGTCCACCGAATGATCTGAAGTCGAATCGCCCCGATGTGATCCACATGGAACACATGGAAAAGTTTGACCTCTACCTCAAAGTATCCCCATGGCCACTTTAGATTGTAGGCTAGCGTCTGCCCCTAAGTCGTGACGCATCACAGGCTACTCGGCTTGGAATTGAACTCGAGACCCAAACGACCGAAGTCATTGATCCTATCCACTTGAATTAACCCTTGGGGCTAAAAAATTATTGTTTGTTATTATCACTAGTTGAACCATTGGATTATGAGAAGTTATCACTCCAGTAACCAAAAATCACTCCATGTAATTACCATTTGAATAAATTATATTGATAATTTTGTGGATGTTAAACCATTCTCCAAGATTTAATAATACTAATTATTATTGTTGTACATATGTTATAATTGAAATTTTTGTTTTTAAGAAAAAATGATAATTAATGCATGAAGTTAAAAAAGTCTTGTTTAATGTTAGTAATTAATTAATGGTATTGTTCACATATCATCATTAAAATCATTGTTTTAAAAATTAGAATAATATCATATTAGGATAATATGAAAAATTATCATATGAAGGAATAGAAATGTAAACAAATAATTTTAAGAGTTTTTTATTTAAAAATTAAAGAAATTAAATAAAATTTTTAGAAATTTCTATACTAAATATAAATTCTTACATGTTATTGGATTCTTGATTAAGATTTATTATTTCAATAAATTTCTATAATTCCTTGCATGGCAAGAATTAATAAAAGTCATTTAATATTTTCTACCAATATAATATTTATGAGAAAAATTAGAAAAAACAAATCATTGAAAAGTTTATTGGGATAAATCTACCAAATATTTTTCTTTAATTTTTATTTCAATAATTTAAAACAATATTATGATAATAATTACAAATTTTTTTGATATATTATTTTTGAAATATTTTGTATATATTATTTAAATATATTCCTTTATATTAAATATAACACTAATTTAAAAAACCAAAAATACCCAAATATAATGACAGGTGTGCAGGGATTTAGTTACAAAAAGACAGCCGAACTGAGTGAGAAAAAAAAAAACGAAGATGAGTAAGCCTGGCAGTCATACCTTAAAAGCTCACAGTTCCGTTTTGATTAGTTTTGACATGAAAAAAACTGATGGTTTCGTATTTATTTCAAGTGAGAGTTTATTTTTTTTAAATTAAAAGGACCGTAGTTAAGGCAGCAAAGAATGGAATTAGATACATGATAGTGGTAATGCCATATATTTATGGAGGACAAGAAATAAATTGAGATACGGGTGGATCCTTGTTTTGAATTTACATAAATATATATTTTATTACTTTCAAATTTTGTTTAAATATTTTGTATTAGTTTTTATTAATAATAAAATTTTATATTTGTTATTAGTCTCTGCCCACTAGAATATTACAGGAATTATTTTTACAAATATTTTTTTTATTTTAGTTAATAGAAACCTTCGAAAAGATATAATACTTTAAGAATTTTAAAGTTTAACATTATAAATTAAAGAATTTCTTTTTACATATTTTTATGAAATATTTTATTTATATTGATATTATAATTAGAAATTTGTATATATTTTAGATTTAAAGGAGCGTCATGTATTCGTTTTGTTCATCATTTTTGCCAAAATTATTATATATATATTTTATCCTCATTTTTTTTTGGCAAACCAACAAAAACAAAGGCCAAACACAATATGGCACGTGGTCATTAACTACGTGTCACCCTCCCTTTCTATGCTTTGTTAGGAGTCCTACTGGGAAACCATCTCCGGCTAGCCGGATGCCCAAACACAATTAAATTGTAAATAGGGATTAGTTAGCCCTCTGTACTTTTTTTCTTTCCCGCCCCTGAAACAGAATAAATTATATTTCGCAAGAGGAACGGCGAGGTTCTGTTTTGCAGGATATTTACGGCTTCCCAACAATGGGAGCGATATTTTTGCGGCCAAAGCGATATTGAGAACGAGAAGGCTTGAATCCTTTAGCCTCAATCGTTTCCGTTTTTGTTGAGTCGTTGTCGGCGCCCTGCAAATGACGGACAAGTATACAGCGCACATAGTGGTTAAACAGTGGTTTCCATTAAAGCCCCTCCGTGCAGTCTCTTCCGCCTCTATCACAATCTGACTCGGCTCGACAAAGAATCTCCGAGTCCCCTGCAACGAATTCCAAACACTTTCAAAACCGTGAGCGCATGGAGGACAAAGTCAAAACAACGGCGAAACACATTAACCAAAAATCCGTGGTTTTGTTTTTTAAATAGTGGTTTAGGTCTTTTTTTTTTCTTGGACGGAGTTTTTTTAGGTTTGCTTTTCCTGGTATTGTTTTACTGCAAATCCATGGTTTTGAAAATATCTCTAAACGTGGTTTTATGTTTTAATTTTGTAATACATGGTTTTTAATAAGTGGTTTTAGTCTTTTCTGTATTTTCTTTTAAATTCGGAGTTTTAAGTTTTTTATAGTTTTTATTATTTTATTTAAGTTTTGTTTTTAATAGTTTTTATTTTTTAAACTTTTATTTTTATTATGTTTAGATATTAATTTAAGGTGTTTTTTCTTTCTTTTTTTTTTTTTTGAATATCTATGTTTGGATATTGGAACCACTAGTGTTTGGTAGGGGATACATAGGGTACCTAACCAAACAACTAGCAGGCTAGAAGGCTCAAAGTTTCTATGGGTTACAGGGGATTTGTAGTGGCTATCCGGTTTGTTAGTTTGTACCAAGTTATAGATAGACTTGTAAACCAGGGTAGGGCTAGTACGATCAAGTGCACAAAGGACGCAGGTATCTCTAGTAGATTTAACCATAATAAAGCAAGTAGATAAGACTAGACCACTGATTGCATACAAATTGCAAAAACAACAATGTCAATTAAAGAGAGCTAACAAATGATATGTAAACTTAGAAGCAAAGGTACTTTCAAGCCAAATGAAAGACATTTTAAGCAATAAAGACGTTTTCAAGCAAGGGTTCAAGAGCATGCTTAATCTAAGTTTGAGCTATCTTTTACTTTCAACACTATTGTTTTCTAACAATGCAATTTTCTAGTTTAGCAAGAAAGAGATATTGTTTAAGCAAGTTGTATACATCATTATCTTGAGCATGTAGGATCCTACTGTGTAATGAGAAATGTTTTTGATGCAAGCATAACATATGATGAGAGATGTTTCAAGCAAGGAATATATTCTTTAATCACATACGAATACATAAGCTTTAGAAATTATCCTAGATAATGCCCTAACAAGCTAATCACTAAAACAAATCAAATCCTAGCATGTATACTACTACAAAAAAATAAGACTTTCACTTTGCAAAGCAAAGTGCCCTCATATCAAACTCAAGAGAGATGTGCAGACTTTCTACTAACTGATTATCCAAGCTAGGAAACAAGAGAGGAAGAGGATCAGGGTGTGTGTAAGCTGAGTCCAGACCAAAAGCTAAAAGTTATGGAAGAGGTGAAGGAGACGTTGCCACTCTATGAGAGAGCCAATGCAAGGAGCACAAAAGACAAGTGCAATGGAGTCTTGAGGGAGCAAGGAGCAACCCACAAGCTTTAGGAACACTATAGAGAGCAATGTGAATCACCAAGATAAACTAAAGAATAGTAGGGCATCCCCTGTCACAATGAAAGCTTTTGTGCCAAGCAAGAACTAAGAGAGATTCAAGGAGGCAGTTAAGCTTTGAGTGTGATGATCAGGTGAGAAGATCAAAGCAAGAATGAAGGAGAGAGTGATCAAAAGAGAGGCTCAAATGAATGAGGCAAAGTCATATATATTAACCCTAATCCACCAAACAACCAAAAACCCACTGTTTTTTGCCATTTGGGCCCAAACAGGGAACTTTTTCACACATTCTTCCTAGGTCGCGGCCTAGGCCACAACTTTCATGAAGGAAACATGTTGCCTAGGCCATGGGTTTCCTCCCTAAGCCGTGGCCTGGGTCTAAAGTCCACCTAGGGTGGTCAACAAGCCTCTGAAAGGGTCTCGAGAGGTGCCTAGAGAACCTATCTAGCATGAGAAATGATCAAGATGAACCGAGGATGTGTAGGGAATGAGAATATGATTCAAAAAATGTTCAAGTGAGTAAATGTCTCCAAACGGGATGTTAGGATCTTTTAGTACAATTGATTACTTTTGTATAAGCAACTAAACACAAAATTAAACCAGAAGTAATAAGTAACTAGAAATCAGAAATAGCAAAGAATAGGAGATACGAGAAACAACCAATCTTGTATTAAACTCTTCTAGAAGGAAATACAATGAAGAAATCTCTTTCTCCTCACACCTCTTATGTGTACAATAATTCTCCCTCAAGAGTTCTCTCTCTCAATCAATTACAACCAACTCAATTACTGAGTTGTTCTTCCCTCCTATTACAATACTGCCCCATGGGTCTCTTAAATAGGAGTGAAAGCAAACAATAATTAGAAACGCAGACTCAAGACTAATTTTAGTCTTTACATGCAAACTAACTGTTCTCCTAAAATTAGAACAATTTTGAAAATGCACAGATGACCGATGTCGGTCGACCCCTAACCGATGCCGGTTACTGTGTAGCTGAAGATAACCAATGTCAATCGACCCCTAACCAATGTCGATTGGCTCTGATCGATGTTGGTTACTGTGTAACCCAGCAACCTTCACATTTGCACATCAGTGAAGCTTTTAGCTCCACAACTCAACAATCTCCCACTTGGAGATAAACAGCTACACCTGTACCTGTACAGCAACATCCTCTAATCATCTCTGGCTTGTTTCTCTCTCTTCAAGTTCAATCTTGAAGACAAACAAAAGTTGAATGAAGATTCAACTTCTCTTTTGTTACCGGCTTTGTTAACATATCAACAGGGTTCTTATCCATATGGATCTTTTCCAGCTTCAACTGCCCATCCTCCAATACCTGTCTAATGAAGTGGTACCTAAGCTGTATATGTTTGGTTCTTGAATGAAAAACTGAATTTTTTGCCAAATGAATTGCACTTTGACTATCACTATTCAATCTGCAATTCTCTTGCTCATTTCCCAACTCTTCCATGAACCGAGTCATCCAAATCATTTCCTTGCTAGCCTTTGTGACTGCAATGTATTTTGCCTCTGTAGTAGACAAGACAACAATATTTTGCAACTTTGAAATCCAGCTAACCGCCGTTCTACCAACAGTGAATACATAACCTGTGGTGCTTCTCCTGCCATCCAATTCACCTGCCATATTCGAATCTACATACCCATGTAGAGAAGTGTTTGACCCTCCATAGCATAAATGCCTACTACTGGTCCCTCTCAGATATCTGAGAATCCACTGAACTACTTTTTAGTGTTTCTTTTCAAGATTGGCCATAAACTTGCTGACAACTCTCACTGCTTGGGCAATATCAAGTCTAGTACATACCAACCTGGCCTTATGTCTCATTTGTCCATTCTCTCCTTCCTTTAACCTGTATATTCATTTATTTTTCAGTGCTTTATTTTCGGTTGGCAACTCAACTAAATCCCATGTATGGTTCTCTTCCAAAGAATCAATTTCCTCATTCATGCCATGCTCCCACTGTTTCTTGGATTCTACCTGCATTGCCTCATCAAAACTTTTTAGTTCTCCACCATCAGTGAGCAACAAGTAGTATAAAGAAGGGGAATAACGAATTAGAGGTTTACTTACCCTTTCAGACCTCCTTATGGGCGTTTGAGACTCAATTACAGCTTGCTGTCTGCCCAAATTTTCTCCTGACAGTGACCGATCCAATGCATCTCTGATCGATGTCGGTCTACACCCGACCGATGTCGATTCCACCTGACTGATCTGACCGACGTTGGGTCCTACCAGACCGATCTGATCGATGTCAGGTCCTACCTGACCGAGTCAGTCCCTGTGTTTTCTTTTGAGTGATGATTTTTACCTGTGAGCTCATTTTGGATCATAACCTCTTCCAAATCAAGATTGCTCTGCTCAGAATTATTCAGCCTCTTGAGCTGATCACTGTACATCACCTTCTCATTAAAAACCAAGGCTTTTCATTTCTTAAATATGTCAAAAACATCATATTTCCACTTTATGCAATAAATCCATACCTTTCTTGTAGCATCATCAATGAAAGAAACATAATACTGTGATCCTCCAATAGAAGCTACCTGAGCTGGTCCCCACATGTCTGTGTGAACAAGCTCCAACTTGTGCTTCTTCTTTGTTGACCCAGTTTTGAGAAACCTCACTTTCTTCTGTTTCTCAAAAATACAATGCTCACAAAAATCTAAATCTATGATTTTCAAATTTGAAAGCTTACCTTTTGACTTAAGAACATTCATTTCCTTCTCACTCATGTGACCAAGCCTACAGTGCCACAACTTTGCATCTACATCTGAAATAGATAAAATAGAAGGAGAATAATCAGTAATACAAGTAGATAGATCAAGTGTACCTACTCTCTTACCTTTTGCTAATACAAGTGCACCCTTGAAAACTTTCTAAGATTCAGCTGTGAGAGTTACTGTGCAACCCTCATCACGCAACTTTTCTGTAGAAATCAGATTCTTTTTCAGGATGGGTACATGCATGACATCCTTCAACACCCATGTGTTGTCATTCGGCAATTTTGGCTGCACTAGTTCCTTTGCCAACAATTTGACAAGGCTCATCATCCCCTAAATAAACTTTTCCAAAGTCTCCATGGACATAATCATTGAAAAATTCTCTATTTGGGGTTGCATGGAAAGAGGCACCAAAATCTAAAACCCATGATCCTACTTTATTATCCAAAGAAAATATAAGAACATCCTGTGCAACAATACCTGCAACTTCTGCTTCTTTATTACCTTCATGTTGATTTTCTTTGTTATCTTTCAACCAACAATCTTTTTTTGAATGCCCTTTCTTTCCACAATTCCAGCAGGTCATACTTCCATTTCTGAATTTGGATCTACTTCCCATCTTTGACCTTGATTTCCCTTGCTTGCCCTTCTCTCTTTGCTTTCTCCTACTTTCAACACTTAAAACATTATCTGATGTTTCCCCTGTGTTTTTTTTGCGAATTTCTTCATTCAAGACTACACTAACAACATCATCAACTTTCAAGATATTTGAAGCAGATGCAGTATTACTAACTACCATTACCAAGCTATCTCAACTTTCAGATAAAGAGCATAAGATTAAGAGAGCCTTAATTTCATCATCAAAAACTATTTTGACTGAATTTAACTGATTTACAATTCCATGGAAATCATTAAGTTGACTATATACATATCCACCTTCCTGCATTTGCAAATTAAATAATTGTTTCATAAGATATACTTTATTCAAAACTGGGGGTTTTTCATATAAATTTGCCAAAGTATCCATTAACTCTACAATTGTCTTTCCCTATGATAAGTTGGAAATCACAGAAGATGCCAGGCTCAACCTTATAGATCCAAGAGCTTTTCTATCAAGAACATTCCATTCTTCATCTTGCATATATGTGGGCTTCCTTGAAACCCCACCCGACAGTAAATATAGATCTTTCTAATACAGATAATCTTTAATCTGCATCCTCCATAATTGATAATTCTTGCCATTGAATTTCTCCATTCTTAGTTTACTTTCTTCTGCCATTGTTTTGCTCCCACTCAATCAAAAACCCCTGTGAGTGAATTCTGTAATCAACAAACACTAACACGCTCTGATACCAATTGTTAGTGTTCCTAGCTCTGATACCAATTGTTAGGATCTTTCAGTACAATTGATTACTTTTGTATAAGCAACTAAACACGGAATTAACCCAGAAGTAATAAGTAACAAGAAATCATAAATAGCAAAGAATAGGAGATACGAGAAACAACCAATCTTGTATTAAACTCTTTCAGAAGAAAATAAAATGAAGAAATCTCTTTCTCCTCACACCTCTTAGGTGTACAGTAATTCTCCCTCAAGAGTTCTCTCTCTCTCTCTCTCTCTCTCTCTCTCTCTCTCTCTCTCTCTCTCTCAATCAATTACAACCAACTCAATTACTGAGTTGTTCTTCCCTCCTATTACAATACTGCCCCATGGGTCTCTTAAATAGGATTGAAAGCAAACAATAATTAGAAATGTAGACACAAGACTAATTTTAGTCTTTACATGCAAACTAATTGTTCTCCTAAAATTAGAACAATTATGAAAACGCACAGATGATCGATGTCGGTCTGAAGATGACCGATGCCGGCCGACCTCTAATCGATGCCGGTTACTATGTAGCTGAAGATAACTGATGTCGATCAACCCCTAACCGATGTCAGTTGGCTCTGACCGATGTCGGTTACTGTGTAACCCAGTAACCTCCACATTTGCACATCAGTGAAGCTTTTAGCTCAACAACTCAACATGAGACACCCAAGGTTGATAGTCTACACGTGAATCGATGTGTAATAATAGGGAGGAGTAGAGTCACAAGAAGTACGATTAGATATGCCCCTGAGGTACAAGCAGTCACTGTTCAAATGAACAAATAATGATGCATAGTACCTGAAAGCCACACAAAATCAAAAGAAAGCAAGAATTGAAAAGATAAAAGAGAACATTACATGCACTTACCAGATAAAGAGGTGGTGGAAGAAGTCGATGGCATAATCCATGGGTGACAGTACAAACGCTGCGCAATCCAAATTTAGTGCCTACTCCTACGAAGAAGGGACACAAATGATATCAAATCAAATTGTACAATACAAAATGGCATTCACTAAGGTGTCAGCCCTAGTGTTCTCCTTGTGAGGGATATGGGTGAACTGGACATCCTTGAAGAAGGAGAGCAAATTGTGCACCACTTCGAAGAGGGGGAGTAACTTAGAACTAAGGATGACCTAGGCATTGGTGAGTTGAGACATAGCTAAGAGTGAATCAAAGAATAACTGCACATAGTGCATGCCTAACTCACAGGCATCAGTCAAGGCACCAATGATCGTGTGATACTCGACAACATTATTCATCTCATTGGTAAGGAAAAAATAGCTACAACAAGCTCATGGTCCTATGAATCATCGATAACCCAAGTTGCAGCAGTTGGTCTTGGGTTGCCCCAGCTACTGCCATCTATGTGAATCACCACTAAGAGGTACACCATGATTGGGGTCGAGGATGCAAGGCTAGCAACTATAGATAGGCAATCTCAAAGCAAGGCCATGTAAGTGAGTTGCATGAGGGAAATAAATAATGAAACCAAGCCACAACCAAAGTGGTTGACCAACACTGACCACTGTAAGAGGCAACAAAGGAAAGTGGGGGAAGTTCAAAGAAAATGAAGACCAGTCGACAAGACTAGAGTAAGTCTTGAACCACTGCAGCTAGCTAATAGCTCTACCTGTAACCATGATGAAAAAGAGACAGGGAGGGAATTAAGATGGATCAATTATAAAAAAGTAGAAAAATGACTAACTAAAAGTACAACAAGTAACTTTCCCTAGGTGCCCACGAGATGGGGCACAGGTCCGAGAGGTCAACAAGGACCCAAAAGGGGTCTTAGGGACCAAAAATAAGGCCATAGCGGGCCCAAAGAAGCCTTGAATTAAAAAATAGAGGTTACCAATGCACTCAGAACATACCATAACCCCAAAGAAGGAGGTTTCATGATCTGAAATGTAGAAAAGGGTAAAACACCTAAAAAGGGCCCATAAAAAGCAAGAAAATGGCTTAAAAAGAGGGAAAAAGTAAACCATTTTCACTCTTGTTTTCACTCTGAGGGAGCCAAAGGAGACCCTACGAGCCACCAAAGCCCAAGCGGAGTAAACAAGGACGTCAGAGCACGCCACAGATGCACAGGATGGTTTGGGTAAGTCCTCTGACCAATTTTTTTTGTAATTTTTGCTCATTTTTGGGGTTTGAGAGGCCCTAAACCCATTTTGACTCATTCCAATCAATTTGGTCGATGAATTAGATGAAATAGATAGTTAAAATAATAGGCTCAATGAGAGGAAGAAAACAGGACAAATGACAACTCAATTTCCCCAAGGCTCTCTAAGGCACCATGTCCTAGGCTACAACTTGGCTGGGCAAAACTGTAGCCTAGGGCACTACCAGGCCACATCTTTGCCCAAAAAGTCATGGCCTAGGGTAGTGAGGCCCTAGGGAGCCTAAGAGAGCCCAAAAGGGGCTGAAATAGGAAAGAAATGGGAGAAAGAAGTAAAGTAGATAAAAATAGATGTTTTTACTTACGTTTTCTCATTTCATGATGAGTATACAAATCCATTTGCCTGTTTCTTGCTTGTACAGACACATAGAGGAGTTAGCATACTAGAGGAAGGAGAGCCTTCATACACAAGGGAGTAGCCAACATAGAGAGGAAGGTCATGTGAGGTGACCAACTGAGAGAGAGTCCCGTCATGGTTGGTTAAGGAGGTAGATGCTCTACCTGTGGAAGATCAGGATCATCTACAGAGTGCAAGACTTTGAAGGTTACTACACATGCCTTCATTGTGTTACTCTAGGTTCTTCATGAACACATTTGTGACCACATGGGTACCTGAGAGATGTGTTCCAGCTGGGGCCCGAGCTAAAGGTCATCCTGAGCATTGAGGATGTCTATCGGCTCTATGGGGCTAAGCGTATGGGGAGAGAGATGGAGCTACCATAGGTGCATGATACAACCACAAACAAGCTCTACCTAATGGGACCCCACCCTCAATGAAATAGCCATGGAGTAAATATCACACAGCTGTCACCTAAGGTACCACCACTATAGATAGTGATAGTAGGCACTATGGTCAGGAGGCTCTACGCTAGCCAGAGTACAGGGCGACTACCACTATCTTAGATAAAAATTATCCAACACATAGAAGGAGGATAGAGATATGCATGGGGCAAGTATATTCTATGTGGACTATACCAATAACTAGATCACATTTGGTTCATAGGGTTAGGCAAATTGGCATAGCCCAGCTTACTCATATCCTGGGCTTATGAGAGGCTCCCACTAACATGATCGAAGACACCATGGGGTAGCGATGCATAACCTATACTGAAGGAGGGCACAACATGGGATGGGCTTGTGTAGACCACCTTAGATCCATATGTAGTGGGCAATTACATTTGTGATCCATATAAATATGTGGTGTGACCAAATGATACAAGGGTAGAGATCCATGTGGGATAGGAGGAGTTTTGAGGTCCACAAGGGTCGTACCATCATCTAGGGAGACAGGCTCTGGTGGCATGGGAAAGACGGGCATAACCTAGGCCAGTTGGGGCTAAGCACAATGGGCAATCAAGATAGAGTGAAGGGGGCAGTGGTGGAGAGAGGTATCCATGTCGAAGACCACCACCACTAAGAAGAGCACAACCTGTTAGAGGGTCACAGAGGCTATCTGCATGATTAGGTAAGAAAAGTGTATTTGATAGATAACACTTTATCTTTGTGCTCATCTGTTGTGAGATCCAATATGTGAATAACATGTGTTTTGTGTGTGTGTGCAAGTGTAATCACATAAAAAAACAGTTTTTACAAATTGAGCATGACTTGTGACATCCAAACCATAAGTTTTTCCTGCTTGCTTGCACAACCGACTAGGCATATTTTCACTGCTTCCCAGTCACTCGAAGCCTTCCTGAATTAGCCTCAACTACTTTGGACTCCTCTCCTAGGCATAAACCTATCCCCTAAGGTCCCTATCCCCTTGGATAATAGTGCCTAACATGAAGTCATCTAACCCATGATCATCAATTTCCCTATAAAATCCTATTCAAAGGTCATTTAGCCTCAAATAGTCAGATTTCCTCGGATCCTTAACTTTTTCTTTATCGACCTAACATGAAGTCATCTAACCTAGGATCTTTAGTTTCCCTATAAAATCCTATTCAAGGGTCATTTAGAAGGGTTGACAATCATTTAAAAGGCATGAGATAGGAATACACTAAGCACACTCAAGCAAATCTTCATAGTCTCTGCATACAGCCAACCGCTACTATTTCCAACCTACTTAAGCTCTTGCATAAGTCACGAGTCATCTCAAGCTTTCCCAGATTCACATAATACTTGCATTGATTACACTTGATTGCATAATACACCTTCAATTTGGGAGAACTACATTGGCCTTAATCCCTCCTTAGAGTATTGATATGTAGGCAGTGTGCGCACACATGGGGTGTGATTGTATGTTTAGTGCATAATACACACTAACCCCTTTTTTCCAGCTAATTTGAGACCACTTGTCAAGCCTAAGGAGGAACTAAAACCCTAGAGGATAGAATCATTTGCACATAGAGCTTCAAAGATGACCGAGACCTGAGATTCAAGACACAGCCTCTCAAAGTATCAAAATAAAACCCAAAAAACTCAGAGGAAGCATATCAAAGGGACTATAGTGCCAAAAATAAGACTATAATGTTGGACTCCAAGTGTCCAATTTTTTGGTGCTACTATCTAGGTAGAAAATAGACTTCTAAGTCCTATTTTTGATAGTCTTTTTAGTCAGTTCAATAATTTACAGTTGTCAGGATCTTGCTCCACCAAAAGAGCACAATATGATTACCAAACCAAGCAACTTAATATGTGGAAATTAACCAGATTCACCAAGTAACTAGAATTCATAATAACACAAGATATGAGAGACAATACAAAACTTGTATTAACACTTTATACAGAAAAGAATACAATAAAGAAGATGCCACTTCTTCTCCACCACCTCTTCAGAGGCTCGCCACACCTCAAGTGAACAGTAATTATTCTCCCCAAAGCTCTCCCTCTCAGGTCCCAACACCCAACTCAAAATACAGAGTTGGTGTTCACCTCCTGTGCTCCACGCACACCACAAGTGCTCCACGCACTCCACAAGTACTCAAAGTACTTCAAGTAGATCTCCCATGAACTTGCAACACCCTGCAATTCAACAGACCATACTTATGGAAGGAACTCCCTTGCCTTCCTCTCTGCTCTATCTGAGTACACACCTGTACTCCAAGTAGATCCTGCCTGATACTGCTCCCTGTTGTGTTGCTATCTATATGATCCTACACACCTACAAATCAAACATGGTTCTGCTCCCCTGTGAACCTTGACCTTGCACACACATACACCTGCAGATCAACGATCTTACTTACCATGTAGATCTCCTATATAGGCCATGCAACTGTGACCAAGATCCTACATACATGAAGAACCCTGCTGATTCTCCAATCCAGCACCTACCCCTGGTACTGTGGAACTAGGAGGAACACCCTTGCTCACCTCACACATAGAAGGAGCAAACTTTGCTCAACTCAAACTAGAACAATTTTCCAATACAACCATGAGTCTATTATATAGATCTCATCCAAACAATGATTAGACATCTAATTACAATAATTAGATCCGTAGCTCTCAGTCTAAAAATAGATCTAAGCATGCAAACACTTGGTTCGTTAGCTAACTGCCCGTAATAAGCTCGCAGTCGAACCACACAGGCGACCGACGTCAGTCCCTGTCCGCCTGGGGGTCGCCGACGCCGGCCGATCCATGACCGACGTCAGTTTCTTCCTTGTCTAATACTGCCGACGTCGGTTGGCCAGACCAAATGCCAGTCTCCGTGACACTCAGCAACTCATCCTGCAACCTCCTCCATGTCTGCATCAGTGAAGCTTTTAGCTCCACAAAATAACAACAGTTTCAAAATCCTCCGTCTCAGTCTAAAAATTAGCTAAGTTCACTCTCTATCCCCTTGTTTTCTATTTTTAATAATTAATTGATCAAATCTAGATTTAGAAAATTAATAGGTTAATTTAAGCATACTGTATTCACATATTTTCTAGATTAATCCAGACCTCTTTACTAATTAGGAAATTTAATCCTTAGTTTCCAAAAAATAGTAATATATTTAGTGAGACTGACTTACTTTGAATCTTTGCACAAAAATCCTAGAAACCCTGGGGCTATTTATTTTTTATTTTTTACCATATTTTTTTGATTTTTTCAAAATTTAAAAATCAGTAAACTATAGATTTAAGTGCAATATTTTCAATAATTCACTAAAACCCTAGTTTCCACATACTAGGTCCTTTTTGCACGAAACCACTTCCAGACCACTAGGAAAAATATTATTCTAATTTTAGAAATATTTTCAGATTTTTACTAATATAATTCAAGTAAAAAACTACTAATTCTCAATAAAAATTTCAAATTATTTCATTAATTTTGAAAAAAATTCATTTCGAACCCTAGTTACATCACTTAATTTCCAATCATTTTCCAAAATATTCATCTTATTTTTTGAAAATTTTGATTGAATATTAAAATCAAAAAATCATTTTCAAATTCAAAACTTCATACTATTGTGCAAATAATATTCCTAAAAAATCCCTAGGTGCATACATTAGGTCCTACTGCATTATGAGCTATCACCTTACATGTTTGATAGCTTCGTATCCTTTTTTGCGTAAATTCTAAACTACTATTTTAGACTCTTGTGTTTCTTTTATCTAGTACTTTCTAGTTTTAACACATTACCTATTACAACTTATTGAAAAACATTCAAATACATTTCAAATTTTTTTCCTACTTGTACAATGGCCCAATATACCAGTTTTGATGAAAATGCTAAAAGAGAGCTTCAATAACTCTTAACCAAACATCCGGATATGCAATATGACATGCTTAGAATACTACAAGAGGAACAAAAAAAGGCAACCAATGGTCAATCTTCTTAAACTATAGAAACACTAGTAGCACATGACACTATAGGGAAAACTATGTCACAATAACCCCTATAGCAGAAAAACCTTCTTTTATGCCACCAACTATAGCTAGTACATCCCTATCTCATGATGTGGTAGCCCTTGTGCAAGAGATTTGATCTCTTCAATCCAAGGTGTAACATCTTGAGCAAGGTACCACTAGATCTACACATGTATTAGATTTTATCACTTTATTGCATGCACCTTTGGCATGACATATAGTTGCTACACCCTTGCCACCTAGATTTGTACAACCTAAGATCACTCTTTATGATGTCAAGGGTGATCCAGAGACACATTTGAGAGCCTTTCACGTAGCATGTTTGGATCATGTACCAAATGATTGGCTATTAACTAGGTTATTTCCAAGAAGCCTTAAGTATTATGTACTACAATGGTTTTACAATCTACCAAAGCAGTCGGTCAATGCATTCAATCCTCTTGTTGACATATTCCTAACACACTTCAGTATCAACATTAGTGATAAGGTGTCATATGCTCAAATTGCACAATAAAAATAGAAGTCAAATTAGCCTCTCAATGAGTATGTTCTCAGATATATGACCATATTGGCTAAGATGACTAACCCTATGGTAGATCAGGAGTTACAAGACCTCTTCAAACAGAGTCTTCTACCAATTTTGCACAAGATAATCATGTTCAAAAGATTCTCTTCTTTTATTGAATTGTGTCACACTTTAAAAGAATGATAAATCAAACTCATATCAATGGGCAAACTCAAGTACACAAGTGTATTAGATACAACTAATAAGAGTAACAACAAAGTCCCATATAAGGTCAAGTTTAATGACAATAAAGGACATACTCAATAAACAGTCAATACGGCTTCAGAACCCCCACAGAGAGTCACATTATCAACACCTCCTCGATGACCTTTTACAAATTTACCAATTTCTTTAGCTAGAGTTCTACAACTACTAGAATGTAATATCATTTCTCTACCTTCTATTAGAGAAGTTGATCCAACAAAGCCTCTTTCATGGGGATATGATCAGAATGCATTTTGTGACTTTCACAGGGCACCAGGCCATACTACAAATAGATGTGTTAATCTCAGGAATAAGATACAAGATTTAATTGATGCCAACCAGATTGATCCAAGCACTTTAGTTGAGCCTCCTCTGGCCAAACCAATGTAAGATAATTCACTTAAAATATTTTTAGATCTATTTCCACAACATAACAAGTCAAAGGTACAAAACACATCAGGTATACATCATACATATTAGGCACATCCTCCACTAACTACATACAGGGCACCAACAACTGATAACATCCATTGAGCCACATGATTGGCACCTTTCATTCCAGCCTTCCAGTTTGGCCTTCTATCTCTTTTTTTGAGTAGGAGATTATTGAGGATGACACATATTATCATACACTCTACAATAGAGCTTTTATTCATGATCATCCCATTCACAATGTTCTAATTAACAAGGATCTAGTGTTAACATGTGTATTATGACACTACTACAACACTTGGGGTATACAGAGCATGATAACACTTTGACTAACACAATTATCAATGGATTTAATGGACATATTTAGACTACATTAGGTGAGCTTCTCATTCCATTACAGGTTGGTCTTACATGCATGACAACCCCATTTACTATAGTTCCTAGCATATGAGTTTTTGACATGTTACTTGGTAGACCTTGGATACAAAAACTCTAAGCAATTCCATCTATAATGCATTGATGCATGAAATTCATTCATGATAATTAGGTTATTATAGTTATTAGAGTTCCATATGAGTTGCCAATTTCATTTTTAGTTCCAATTTTAGTTTCAGAGCTAGTTTTAGTTCTAACACCATTACCAGTACATAGGGTCCATACACCTCCATAGCTTTAGGATTTTAGACAGCGTCTAGCTACAAGCTTCACACCTAGAGTAGTTTCATTGAGATCTCAAGCATCTACACATCAAACACATGTTCAGAGATCTTCTCCTACTTATAGATGGGTCCTTAAGATCCCTACAGTTGTATCTACTTCTCAAAGTTATAGAGGATCCCTACAGTCAATTTCTACTTCATAGATCTCAGAGTTAGCATATCCAACTTTTAGAGCCTCAGTATTAGTACTTCCATCATGCCTCATGATCATGCATGATTCCACTTTTTGATACTAGACACCATGATAAGGAGTCTCATTCGAGACTCCTCAGTTAGTATCATTCCTTTGCAGGTATTTCTTGTACATAGACTCTTTTGCATGATTGTACATAACTTCTTCTAAAACTAAAAAAAACAATATAAACTTCAAAAAATTACAAAAATATGTCAATTATATGCATCATCTATGTTCTTACATTACTAAAACACTATGATAGACTTACATTACATTGTTTTATGCAATTGTTTTGTCAATTTATCTATATTACTAGGATTCACTTGATCTTCTTTTGCATGTGTGTAGTGCATCTAGATCCTTGATTGCTTTACTCCACCAATCAAGGTGGCATCTTACGTCTACATTCTATCTATATATCGATACATCTACCCATTGGGGGCACACTCTACATGACTACACCATCTAGGTGTAGTCATTCTTACACTACACACTTTAGACATCTTGTTGTAGTATGTTCCTTACTTGATTACACAGATATTACATCGACATCCATAGGTATTAATCACACTTATGTAATTCATAACATATACATTAGTCTTGTATTACATATCTTGTATACTCTTGCTTCTCATTTTTTATATTTAGATGCATGTTTACTTCTTCTAATACTTTGCATGCTTCCACTCTTCACTTTGATTAGCTATATGTGTTTGCATTTTCCAGTTCCTATTTGCTTCTTGTTTGAATTTTAGGACATTTTCCAAATGTATTTTGCTCCTGTCTATATGTGTGTGCCTTTGGACATTTTCCAATGTCTTCTATGTGTGCTTTTATATGTGCTTGTGGCCTTTGTGCCAATCTTTGCTTGTTCCTTTTTGTGTGTATGTGGCATTTGAACATGCATTATATGCCTTGCATGCTTATTTGGCCCCTTGGCCACCCTTGTAGTTTCTTGCTTCTTGCTTTGTATGCTTGTTTTCTTGACTTTCTCTTTGTGTGCACTGCCATGATTCCAATCATGCATTTACCTTACTTCTTGGATGTCATGATGAACATCATGTTCCATCCCTCCATGCTACTAACAACTAATATATTGTAATCTATCTTTCTCTTATACACATGCTATTACATTATTATATCTGTCTAGACATACCCCTGTAGATCTAACAATCTCTCTTTACAACTTTTATGATATCTTAAGATCATGAATGTCAATGCTCTATCAAACATTTTCATAGCTTAACACATTTTTAGGGCTTATTCTTCTAAGGGAAATCATTGCAGGGTCTTCATTCCTACCCTTAGAAGAGGGGGAAACAAATAGGGGTTTTGTCATAGAGACCAGAGCTTCTACTAGTAAAAAATATATATGTATGTTTAGATCAGTTTAGTCCATATTCTAAAATTTAGTACAGGTAGGCTAGATTAGGCAGACAATAGAGAACACAGTCTAGTTTTTTAGTTTTGGCTCTAGAAAATAGCAAAAAAAATGGGACTATAGTGCTGGACCCCAAAGTGTCCAATTTTTGGTGCTAGTGTCTAGACAATAAAATTTCCAATTTTTACAGAATCAGGTAGAGGTCTGCGTTCAGTCATAGTTTTTTGCCATAATAGTATAGTCCAAAATTTAGTAATTTTCATCACTTTTTTGCTCAGAGAATCTAGATATAGGATGCATCATGCATGGCGGCATGAGGGTTTCCACTTATAGTTTAGACATGGAAGTTGATACAAATTTTAGTTCAGAATCTATGTTCTAGACACCATTTATTGGGGGGAAATGTATGCAGCACATGGGCCTTCTCTTTTTTTAGTTTAGTACATTTCCTTGCATGTTCCTAGAAGTTGTGTGCCTTATTCCATCTGTAGGTGGTTGGCATCACTTTCAAGTAAACTTTCATATAAGTTTGATTCTTGAGTACTCAATTTCTTAAGATGATTCTAATTTTGGAGGGGTTTTATACAAGTTCCCAATCTCCATCTTTTGAAGTGGCCAATATTGGCCTAGTTTCTAGTTACATTCAGCTATCAATGCCAACATTGTCAAATTTCAGCATGTACATGAGATTCATGAGCCATCTCATATGACATTAAGCTTATATCAATATCTTTCTATTCAACTTCACATCATGGGGCAACGATGGAGCCAAAGGTCTAGCTAACCTTTGTATTCTTGAGCCACCTATTCAGAGGGATTAGTCACACAATCCAGACATCGATTAACACATGCATGATTCATTAAATTCACATAGTTGGTGATGATGGACCCAAAGGGCCTACCTTTGCATTCTTGAGCCACCTTCTAGGGGATTGAACACTCAACTCATCCATCGATATAACTCTTGGCTCAGTATTCATCCAACATCATTCAACACAACCCAACAACCTAGCAGGTTTTATACTGGTTCATGTACTCGATGAGGTGTATTCATTCCTTTCTCTTCCTTTCTCTCTCTTTACCTAGTTTTTACATTCTTATTTTAGATATAGTGTATCTAGTAAGAATTGATCTACTTTCACTTTCCTTGTTTGCAGATTCACATAGTAGAATGTGCTCTCACCATGCACAAATCCAACATCACATAGATTTTTAGGCTTAGCCTCACAGGTAAGTTTAGGTACACATCTATTTTTATCCTTTATCCTAGTATTTCACTTAGTTGCATACTTAAAATAAAGGGGGGGGTGTAAATGTAATCACATAAAAATGCAATTTGTACAATGAGCATGACTTATGACATCCAAACCATAAGTCTTTCCTGTTAGGACCTTGGAGTACAATTGATTACTTTTGTATAAGCAACTAAACATGGAATTAAACTAGAAGTAATAAGTAACTAGAAATCAAAAATAACAAAGAATAAGAGATACGAGAAACAATCAATCTTGTATTAAACTCTTCCAGAATACAATGAAGAAATCTCTTTCTCCTCACACCTCTTGGGTGCACAGTAATTATCCATCAAGAGTTCTCTCTCTCTCTCTCTCTCTCTCTCTCTCTCTCTCTCTCTCTCTCTCTCTCTCTCTCCTCTCTCTCTCTCTCTCTCTCTCTCTCTCTCTCTCTCTCCCCCAATCAATTACAAACAACTCAACTACTGAGTTGTCTCTTCCTTGATTACAATACAACCCCATGGGTCTCTTAAATAGAACCCAAAGCAAACAATAATTATAAACATAGACTCAAGACTAATTTTAGTCTTTACATGCAAACTAACTATTCTCCTAAAATTAGAATAGTTTTGGAAACACACAGATGACCGATGTTGGTCTGAAGATGACCGATGTCGGCCGACCCCTAACTGATACTAGTTACTATGTAGCTAAAGATAACTAATGTCGATTGACCCCTAACCGATGTCAATTGGCTTTGACTAATGTCAGTTACTGTGTAACCCAGTAACCTCCACATTAGCACATCAGTGAAGCTTTTAGCTCCACAACTCAACAATCTCCCACTTGGAGATAAACAGTTGCACCTGTACCTGTACAACAACATCCTCTAATCTATTTCTGGCTTGTTTCTCCATCTTCAAGTTCAATCTTGAAGACCAAAGAAATTTGAATGAAGACTCAACTTCTCCTTTGTTACAAGCTTTGTTAACATATCAGCAGGGTTTTTATCTGTATGGATCTTTTTCAGCTTCAACTAACCATCCTCCAATACCTATCTAATGAAGTGGTACCTAAGCTGTATATGTTTGGTTCTTGAATGAAAGGCTAAATTCTTTGCCAAATGAATTGCACTTTGACTATCACTGTACAATCTACAACTCTCTTGCTCCTTTCCCAACTCTTCCATGAACTGAGTCATCCAAATCATTTCCTTGCTAACCTCTGTGACTGCAATGTATTCTACCTCTATAGTAGACAAGGTAACAACCTTCTGCAACTTTGAAATCCAGCTAATCGTCGTTCCACCAACAGTGAACACATATCCTGTGGTGCTTCTCCTGCCATCCAAGTCACTTGCCATATCCGAACATACATACCCATGTAGAGAAGTGTTTGACCCTCCATAGCATAAATGCCTACTGTTGGTCCCTCTCAGATATCTGAGAATCCACTGAACTGCTTTCTAGTGCTCCTTTCTTAGATTGGCCATAAACTTGCTGACAACTCCCACTGCTTGGGCAATATCGGGTCTAGTACATACCATTGCATACATCAAGATCCCAACCGCTGAAGCATATGGAACTCTACTCATGTATTCAACCTCATCATGTGATTTAGGACACTGTTCTTTGCTCAACTTGAAGTGTCCAGCCATAGGTGTGCTTACCGATTTTACATCCTACAAATTGAACCTCTCCAACACCTTATTCACACAATCCTCTTGAGACAAAATCAAACTATGATTTTTCTTGTCTCTCATAATACTCATGCCAAGGATTTTCTTTGCTGCTCCTAAATCCTTCATGGCAAATGTCTGAGCTAATTTTACCTTTAGCTCAGTAATTTCTTGCATGTATGAACCTGCAACAAGCATATCATCTACATACAGTAATAGGATAATATAACTACCATTATCTGATCTGGTAAAATAAACACAATGGTCAGATTGACATTGACTAAAGCCATGCTCTATCATAACCCTGTCAAACCTCAAATACCATTGTCTTGGAGCTTGCTTAAGACCATATAACCTGGCCTTATGTCTCACTTGTCCATTCTCTCCTTCCTTTAACCTGTAAACCCATTTGTTTTTTAGTGCTTTCTTTCCAACTGGCAACTCAACCAAATCACACGTATGGTTCTCTTTCAAGGAATCAATTTCCTCATTCATGCCATGCTCATACTATTTCCTGGATTCTACCTACATTGCCTCATCAAAACTTTCTAGTTCTCCACCATTAGTGAGCAACAAGTAGTATAAAGAAGGGGAATAATGAATTGGAGGTTTACTTACCCTTTCAGACCTCCTCATGGGAATTTGAGACTCATTGACAGCTTATTGTCTGCCCAAATTTCTTTCTGACAGTGACCGATCTCAGTCATCTCTTGGTCTACACCCGACCGATGTCAGTTCCACCTGACTGACCTGATCGACGTCAATTTCCACCTAACTGACGTCAGGTCCTGCCTTACTGACATCAATTTCCACCTGATTGACATTAGTTTTTGTGTTTTCCTATGAGTGATGATTTTTACTCACGAGCTCATTTTGGATCATAACCTCTTCCAAATCAAGATTGCCCTGCTCAAAATTATTTAGCCTCTTGAGCTGATCACTGTACATCACCTTCTCATTGAAAACTAAGGCTTTCCATTTCTTAAATATGTCAAAAACATTAGATTTCCTCTTTATGCAATAAACCCATACTTTTCTTGTAGCATCATCAATGAAAGAAACATAATACTGTGATCCTCCAATAGAAGCTACCTGAGCTGGCCCCCACACGTCTGTGTGAACAAGCTCCAACTTGTGCTTCTTCTTTGTTGACCTAATTTTGAAAAACCTCACTTTATTCTATTTCCCAAAAATATAATGCTTACAGAAATCTAGATCTATGCTTTTCAAATCTGAAAGCTTACCTTTTGACTTAAGAACATTCATTCCCTTCTCACTCATGTGACCAAGCCTACAGTGCCACAACTTTGCATCTACATCTGAAGTAGATAAAATAGAAGGAGAATAATCAGTAACACAAGTAGATAGATAAAGTGTACCTACTCTCTTACCTCTAGCTAATACAAGTGCAACCTTGGAAACTTTCCAAGATTCAGCTGTGAGAGTTACTATGCAACCCTCATCACCCAACTTTTCTGCAAAAATTAGATTCCTCTTCAGGATGGGTACATGCATGACATCCTTCAACACCCATGTGTTGCCATTCTGCAATTTCAGCTGCACTTTTCCTTTGCCAACAATTTGACAAGGCTCATCATCCCCTAAATAAACTTTTCCAAAGTCTCTATGGACATAATCATTGAAAAATTCTCTATTTGGGGTTGCATGGAAAGAAGCACCAAAATCTAAAACCCATGATTCTACTTGACTATCCAAAGAAAATATAAGAGCATCTTGTGCAACAATACCTACATCTTTTGCTTCTTTATTACCTTCATGCTGATTTTCTTTCAACCAACAATCTTTATTTGCATGCCTTTTCTTTCCACAATTCCAGTAGGTTATACTTCCATTTTTGGATTTGGATCTACTTCCCATCTTTGACCTTGATTTCCCTTGCTTGCCCTTCTCTCTTTGCCTTCCCCTACTTTCAATACTTAAAGCATTACCTGATGTTTCCCCTGTGCTTTTCCTATGAATTTCTTCATTCAAGATTACACTAACAACATCATCAACTTTCAAGATATTTGAAGTAGATGCAGTATTACTAACTGTCATTACCAAGCTATCTCAACTTTCAGGTAAAGAGCATAAGATTAAGAGAGCCTTAATTTCATCATCAAAAACTATTTTGACTTAATTTAACTAATTTACTAATCCATGGAAATCATTAAGATGACTAGATACCGATCCACCTTCCTGCATTTTCAAATTAAATAATTGATTCATAAGATATACCTTATTCGAAGCTGAGGGTTTTTCATATAAATTTGCCAAAGTATCCATTAACTCTACCGTTGTCTTTGTCTGTGATAAGTTGGAAATCACAAAAGATGCCAGGCTCAATCATATAGATCTAAGAGCCTTTCTATCAAGAACATTCCATTCTTCATCTTACATATCTGTGGGCTTACTTGAAACCCCACCCAACGGTAAGTATAGATATTTCTGATATAGATAATCTTCTATCTGCATCCTCCATAATTGATAATTCTTGCCATTGAATTTCTCCATTCTTAGTTTACTTTCTTCTGCCATTGCTTTACTCCCACTCAATCAAAAACCCCTATGAGTGAATTTTGTAATCAACAAACACTAACACGCTCTGATACCAATTGTTAGGACCTTGGAGTACAATTGATTACTTTTGTATAATCAATTAAACATGGAATTAAACCAGAAGTAATAAGTAACTAGAAATCAAAAACAACAAAGAATAGGAGATATGAGAAACAACCAAGCTTGTATTAAACTCTTCCAAAATACAATGAAAAAATCTCTTTCTCCTCACACCTCTTGGGTGTAGAGTAATTCTCCCTCAAGAGTTCTCTCTCTCTCTCTCACAATCAATTACAAACAACTCAACTACTGAGTTGTCTCCCCCTTGATTACAATACAGCCCCATGGGTCTCTTAAATAGAACCCAAAGCAAAAAATAATTAAAAATGCAAACTCAAGACTAATTTTAGTCTTTACATGCAAACTAACTATTCTCCTAAAATTAGAACAATTCTGGAAACACACAGATGACCGATGTCGGTCTGAAGATGACCGATGTTGGCCAACCCCTAACCGATGATGATTACTGTGTAGCTAAAGATAACTGATGTTAGTTGACCCCTAACCGATGTCAGTTGGCTCTGACTGATGTCAATTACTGTGTAACCTAGCAACCTCCACATTAGCACATTAGTGAAGCTTTTAGCTCCACAATTCAACATTTCTTGCTTACTAAGACAACCCACTAGGCATGTTTTCATTACTTCCCAGTCACCTAAAGCCTTCCTGAATCAACCTCAACTACTCTAAACACCTCTCTCAAGCACATACATATCTCTTAATGTCCCTATCCCCTTGGAAAATAGTGCCATAAGTTGGACTATAGTGTTGGACCCTAGGGTGTCCACTTTCTAATGCTATTGTATAAGTCACTCGTAGCCTCAAATGGTCAAATCTCCTCAAATCATTATCTTTTTCCTTATCAGCCTAACACAAAGTTATCTAACCTAGGATCATCAGTTTAATTATAAAAGCCTATTTAAGGGTCATTTAGAAGGGTTGGAAATCATTCAAAAGGCATGAGCTAGAAATACACTAAGCACACTCAAGAAAATCTTCCTATTCTTTACATACAACCAACCACTGCTATTTCTAGCCTACTCAAACTCCTGCACAAGTCATAAGTCATCTCAAGCTTTCCCAATTTTGCATAATAATTGTATTGCATACACTTTATTACACAATACACATTCAATTTGGGAGAAATATATTGGCCTTGATCCCTCCTTAGAGTATTGGTATGTAGGCAGCATGCCCACACATAGGGTGTGATCATACATTTAGTGCATAATACACACTAACCCCTTTTTCTAGCTGATTTAAGACCACTTGTCAAGCCTAAGGAGGAACTAAGGCCCTAGAGGACATAATCATCTGCACATGGACCTTCGTGGATGATCGATACCTAAGATTCTAGACATAAATCCTCCTGAAGTATTAGACAAAAACCTAGAAAGCTCAAAAGAAGTAGATCTGAGAGACTATAGTGCCAAAAATAGAACTATAGTGCTAGAGCTCCAAGTGTCTAGTTTTTGGTGCTACTATCTAGGTATAAAATAGACTTTTGGGTCTTGTTTTTTATAGTCAACCCAATCAGCTCAATAATTTGTAGTTCTAGAATCCTCCATCTTAGTCCAAAAATTAGCTAAGTTCACTCTCTTTCCCCTTGTTTCCTATTTTTAGTAATTAATTAATCAAATCTAGATTTTAAAAAAATTGTAGGTTAATTTAGGTATACTATATTCACATATTTTCTAGTTTAATCCAAACCTCTTTACTAATTAGGAAATTAAACCCTTAGTTTCCCAAAAATAATAAAATAGCAAGAGACCAACCTAGGTCGATTGGACCTTAAGTGGACCTACTATTGAGGGAGTTATTCCCTAATGTGGTAGTGACACCACTGACAGAGTGAGTACCACATCTACCAATAGGGGTAGAGCCACTTAATCACTTATGTTGGGTGGGTGCATGAGCCTCACTCAAGCTAGTGAGGGCACACCACTGGATACTATAGTTAGAGGCAGAGTCAACATGGCACAAGGCAACCACAACATGACTAGAGACCCTTATAGCACAACATGAGATAGCAGTAACATGAACTAAAGCATGAATGTATAGAGTGGAAGTCGAGATTAACTAGTTACAGATTGAGCTAGGTTGAGAGCAGACTAGAGGAGTGGAGGCACTTGAAGATGGGGTAGACCATCTAGTTTCCCTAAAGTAGATTGTGGCTCAACTAGTAATTAGGCAGAGATCAAGGTCTCCATTAGAGGTAGGACTACCATAGATAGAGACCAATCATAGGCTGATTGGGATAGTATCATATGTATAGCCATGTATGTGTTATTTTTGAGGACTAAGAGCCCTGGCTTAGAGGAAGCTACATGATGTAACTAGAAAAAAACATGTATCTTTTGTGATATATATATATATATATATATATATATATAGAGTTGTTTCTCATTATTATCACATATATGTATATTATTTTATGTATGATGCGTATACTTCATTTGATATTGACTAATAGATACATGTGATTAGATAATAGAAACTAGTAATAAAGAACACACATGCACACACATATAGAAGTGACACAGAGGTTAGTGGTGTGAAAAGAAAATAAAGACTCACCCTACCACCATAGACAACTATCTTAGAGAGCCATGAGGGCCCTATAATAAAATTTATTGAAGCAAAACCCATTGATTGGGTGTTATAGGGGATCGCCTTCAAGGGTCGATAGATGATAAAATCCATTCTCTAGATAGGTAGTGAACTAAGGGGCTAAACCACTTGTGCTTGAATTTTCCCTTCTTATAGTGCTCCTTGTAAAAAATGAAGACCGTATCACCTAACCTGAATAGATGAGGATGCACTAATTTCTTGAATTGGTAGCATTGATAGTGCTGATAAATATAGTTATGCTTAGGAGTAACCAGCCATTACTCATCTAATTTCTCAAGCTTGACAAGGTGAGTGATATGTTCTTCATCATCAAAGAGAGATCCAAACATCTTAACCCATAGTAAAAGGATTAAGACCTCCAAGGGAATAACAACCTTAAACCCATACGTGAATGAGTATGGGGTTACCCCTGTGGTCATTTGAAAGCTAGTTTGATATGCCCAAAGGGTAGGATAGAGAATGATATGCTAGTCCCTCTTAGATTGGGCAATAGTACGGAGAAGCATATTCTTCAAAGTTTTATTTGAATATTTTGTTTACCCATTTCCTTAGGGGTAATGGGTGGAAGAGAAGTGGAGCTTGAACCCAATGCATTTAGTAAGCTCATACATTTTGGGGATTTGGAAGCCTAGTCCATTATTGGCCATAATCATAGTGGGGACCCTAGACCTATATATAAGTTAGTTCAGGACAAACTTTGTGATGATCTTCCCACACATGATTCTAAGTGGCATGACCTCAACCCACTTTGTGAAATATTCAGTGGTAGTAATGAACCAATGATGACCATCAAAAGAGGTAGGTTTGAACTAATCGATAAAGTTGAGAGCCCAAACTAAGAAGGGCCAAGGGGATGAAACAAAATGTAAGAGGCATGCTAGGGCATTGATGACATCCCTGGTAACTTGACACATCTTACACTTCTTGGCATATTATACTGCATCTTTAATAAAAGTGGGATAATAGTAGACCATTTTGATAATATGCCGAGCGATGGTGTGTCCTCCTAATTAGACATCACAAAAAGTCCCATGAGACTCTTCCAACATGAGAGGAGTATTATCAGGGTTAAGATACTACATCAACATACCATCTAGACTGCTCTTAAATAAGATGTCACCTATGATGACTTATCAAATGATGAGCTTGCAGATATAATAACATTTCTATGAAGGAGCATCGATGGGATAAGATTGAGTTTAAAGGTAATGGATAATGTCTTGATACCATTCACATTTAGATACCTTAACACGGTTGATTGAGTAGACCATCTCATCAGGAAAGGCATCATCAACTAATTCCCTGCTAGGGTTGGGTCGTGAGCACATATGAATTACTTAGCTATAGCTAGACCCTTGGTGGACTTTTAGTTAATAATATAAAGGTTTAAATCTTGAAGAAGCATGATCCACCTTGTGATCCTGATAGTAAGGTGTGTCTTTCTAAGTAAGTAGTGGAGTGGATCAGATTAGACAATCACATTGGTGGTTTGACCCAACATGTAATGTCTCAATGTTTTTTTGGTGAAGATAAGGGAGAGTCACTACCAATCAACAAGAGAGTAGTTGAGCTCAGGGCCAACTAACATGCAAGAGATGTAGTAAACAAATCTCTCTCTGCCAATGTCATCTTTTTGACACAAAATGCCCCTGATGAAAAGATCAGTGATAGAGGTGTATAAGATGAACTCGTGACCCTTAATGGGTGCCATTAGGATAGGAGGATTATGAATCATGTGCTTCAATTCCTCAAAAACCACTTGGAATTTAGAAGACCACAAGAATGATGTGTTCTTATATAGGAGATGTATAAGGTGTATGGATTTATGAGTATACTCTTTAAGGAAATGCCTAAGGAAGTTGAGCCTTCTAAGGAAGGAATGCAACTGAATGAGGTTATGTGGGTGAGGCATCTCAAGGATCACCTTGATCTTCTCAGGATCCACCTCAATGCCCCTTTGTGAAATGAGGAAGCCAAGAAGCTTTCCAATAGAGACACCAAAAATGCACTTTTTAGGGTTAACGCTGATGTGATACTCCATAAGATGCTCAAAGATGATCCTAAGGTCTCACACATGCTCATCCCATTTGTGGGATTTTTTGAGGAGATAATCAATATAACACTCAATAATCTTATGGATAAGGTCATGAAAAATGTGGGTCATGGCATGATAATACATGGCCCTAAAATTCTTTAGATTGAAAGGCATGATGACATAATAGAAGGTACCACATGAGGTAGTGAATGTCATCTTATACTGGTCTTCAAGTGCAATCTGGATTTGGTTGTACCCTGATAATCCATCCATGAGGGACATGATCTCAAAAATAGTTATGGAATCAATAATTTAGTTTATCAAAGGATTAGGAAAATTATCCTTTAGACAAGCCATATTGGGATCTAAAAATTCAATGCAAATCCAAATTGCTCCACTCTTATTGAGAATAGGAACAATGTTAGAAACCCATTGGGGGTAGTCAATAACTTGGATGAAACTAACTTAGATGAGTTTTTCAATCTCAGCCTTGACTAATTCGGATACTTTAATCACCATTGGTCATTACTTTTGATAAATTGGATGGGTCCATCATCCATAACAAGGTTATGGAAAATGATATCAGGATCCATGACCTTCACATCGATGTATTTCCAAATGAATATATCCAAAAATTCACATAAGAAGGTGACTAAGACATCCCATTCCTCTAGAGTAAGTCTAGCACTAATCTTCACACACTAATATTCATAATATTTGGCCTTACTGAAGTGCCAAGGTTGACATTTATGGATCCTTCAACTTTCATAGCATTTCCCTCCTTGAAACACGTAGGTGCAGGAGAGAGAGATTGATCTAACACCTCAAGTTCAATCGTCAAGATATTCACCATGGAAATGCCAAGGGGTGGGTTATTAGTGAGAGAGATCTCCAAACCTAAATTATCAAGGGGATAATGGTACTTATGACAAGATTTCATGATCTTGGTGTAAACCTTTCTCTCCTTGAATAGGCTATATGCCATAACATGAATGAAATAACACTCAAGATTAGACTTAGTTACTTAAGTAGTCTTAGTGGGAAATGCATTGAGAGAGCCTATACTCTGATGGGAAAAGCATGACATGAGGGGAAGCTCAATGCCTAGGGAGACATCTTGAAAGTGGTCTACAAGTAGAGAAGAGTTGGATTGACATCATGAATTAAAAGAGGGATCTAGTTGATGCATGCCAGACTTCAAAGGAATAAATGTTGATTGATACTCAGCTGGATCAAAACATTCATCCTTGAGAAAATGAGACTCAATATCAAGGGGTATGTGAGAATCTATAAAGCCCCATAAAGAGACAACCCAAGCCTTGCCTGAGGGATATAACTTTACATAGAGAAATACCTAGGGATTTGGGTCAACTTCCATAGTATGAACATCACCTTCATGCATAAACTAAACCATGCAAAACATGGTTGATGTAATGACCTGTATGGTAGTGTTCCAAGGATGGCCAAGAATCATGTTGTATGAAAGATCCAAGTCTAACACACAAAACTCAATCTTGACTATCTTGGGACCAAACTTGACCTAGAACTTCATGTTCCCCACTAGCACAATTATGTCATTATTGAAACCAATATAGTTATGGTGAGAATCAAAGAGCTTTTTTCGACTGATCCCAAGCTCATTGAACACATGCAAGGGCATGATATTCAAAGTATCTCCTTCATCAATGAAGCATCTCTTAACATGATATTCATCGATGGAGGTCTCAATATAGGGAGGTAACTAATCCCTCTTTGAAATAACTAAAGCATTTTGAAAAGAGGTAGGGTCAAAAGATAGGATGGGAGGGTGAGGGTGCTCAGATGCATCAAAGTTGAATAAAACTTCAACATCATCCCATAGTGGACCCTCATAAGAGAGACCAAGCTCATCAAATATGAGGGCCCTTTTCTCAGGGAAAAGATGAATAAGGTCTCAAATGTAGATCCCAATTGAGAGGCCCTATAACTCCTCTATGATGGAGTAAGGATGTTATCTAGCCTAGGGAAGATGTTATACTAAAAGTCAAATCAAACTTTGGGATTCCCTAACCCTATGGGCTGGATAAGAGGCCCAACACCACTAGTTTGTCTAATAGAGTTGGTGACCTAACCTAAGCTTATGTTGATAAAACACTCATACCTAGTAGAGGTTATGTCAATAATAATAATGACCTTGCTACTCTCACGCTTGGCTTTCCCTCTTGGGTTAGACTAGGAAGAGGAATCAAAAGAGGTAAAAGAGTAAGAAGAAGAATGAGGGGCCTTAGCCTTTGATTTATTCTTTTTTTCTTCTTTTTCTCCTTGTCATGGTCAGGTAGAGGCTTCTTGAACACATTTCATTTTTGGTTGGGTTTTTTAAGTGGAAAAATCTAAAATGGAGGCAAGGTTTGCACACTAGACTTTTGGGTAGTATAATTGGCATCATCATACCCATTCATCTGATGGTAATTGTAAAACTTGGTGGGGTCATAAGGAAACACCATCCATTTTTTTGTTATGATTGATTTAAAAGTCTTCTTTTCAACTAGATTCTTTCTTAAATCATTTACCTCACAACTATCCTTATTGTCCTTCTTCTTGAGAGGAGAATTAGTGAGACCATTATCGATCACATTTTGGTTATGATCATGCAAAGAGGATGAATTTTGGGTTGGTATAGGCCACATGCCTACACATACCTCAAATAATTAAATCTTCAAATGCTTATTAATAAATTCATCATACAAGGTGGGCTCATGCTTTAGGACCTCAAGATGAACCTCCTACCTCAATGTTCACATGAACATGTCATAAAGATGATCAACGAAGAACCTGGTTCTTCATGTATGGATGAATAAATGCCACTTACAAAAAAAATTAAAGTTTGACTCACCCTTGGCCTGCACCATAGAGGTGAGTGATTGGATGCTGAGGTTGAAAGGTCTAGAGATATCAAAGTACTAGAGGAATTTGTCCAAAGAGAGCTGGAAATTAGAGAGAGAATCTAGAGGTAGATTCTAAAACCAAACAAGAGATCCAACTCATAGAGAATGAGTAAAGAGCTTTAAAATCATGCCTTCATCCTATCCCAATCCATACACATCATCATGAATGTCATAACATTCTTCATGGGACTAGATTCTCAAGTCCCATTGAACTTAGGTAGTTCAGGGATAGGAGTAGGAAGGGGGATAATATGTACCCAAGGGATAGAGGATTCTGACAGAGATCCTCATAGGCATGGTTGATATTGGGATAGTAATGATCTTTAGGATGAGGCTCATGATGGTAATGATGTTGCCTATGCCCATATACATCATCATAACCATGATCATAGAGATGATAATGTTGAGGTGACTCCTAATATGGGGGATTCTCATGCTAAAAATCATCTCTACAATGGGGTGGGGAATGACCATGAGATGGATACTATTTCCTACAAGGGTGATGGGATGACATGGCATACTCATGGAAATGGTCATGATGACTTAAGTCTCCATGATATTGGTCATGTTTCATTAGATGAGGGTCAATCATAGTGTGCCAATGATCAAGATAGGCATCCCATAGATTTCTAGTTCATAGTGACGATCAAAATCAACATGCTTATTTGAAACTCTAAAATAAGGGATAGGAGGATGGGAGGAATCTTCATGTTGGAGATACATTTTTGATTTGGAATACCTATGACCATAACATGGACATGAGGGGGTTCTTACTGTAGAGTCTCCTACCAATAAAGAGGTAGGGAACTTGTATGAGAACTAGTCGAGGCACTTGAAATTGAATGGGTGTGAGCTCTATCTTTAGATAAAGCATGCCACCAAGTCTTAGGGGGATATGGATACACTTCATTCACATAAATGCATATATGAAAATCATCAATGATCACACATAGCTCATCAAGTCCCACTCACACAAAAGGATCCTCATCACCTTGAATAGGTGAATGAGATGCGATATGACGCTGAGAAAAAAAATCCTCAAATGAATGAAGATTATACTAATGGAAAGGATATTGAGTTCATTGGTTTTATTCTTTCCAATCTTTTTACTTTTCAAATGTGAGAGGGTGCAACCCACTATGCAAGGTCGAGGGAACCTCATGAATCCTACAGTGTCTATGGCATTCTATTGCAGCTACAACTTGATCATGAGTGAACTCAAGGATGAGGCCCTAAATCCAATGAGATTGGCATCCCAAAGGTGGGAGGCTGACCATGGATGCAATGAAACAAGAGAAACATGGGAGACAAAAAAAAGGAAAACTGACATAGAACCAATAGGGTGGATAACATAAAACCAAAGCATGAGAAAACAACCAAGGTGAGAGTTGAAACACAAATAAAAGCAAAGCCTTACAATTATCAAAGGGGAGTTGGATAAGATAGATCTAAATGGTATATAACTAACATGAGATAGTATGTGAGGTCCCATTGGGCATCCTAGAATGTAGCTCAAAGAATCTAAATGGAACCACTATTATTTGGTAGGGGGTACACTAGGTACTTAAACAAATAACTAGGAGGCTATAAGGCTCAAGGCTTATATGAGATACAAGAGATCTATAGTGGCTATCTAGTTTGCTAGCTTGCACCAAGATATATATAGATTTGTAAACCAAGTTAGGGCTAGCAAATTTAAGTGCACAAAGGACACATGTATATCTGGCAGATTCAACCATAATAAAGCAAGTAGCTAAGCCTAGACAACTAATTGCATATGAATTATGAAAATAATAATTATAAATAAAGAGAGATAATAAATGATATGTAAACCTAGAAGCAAGGGCACTATAAAAAAAATGAAAGATTTTTTAAGAAATAAAGACATTTTCAAACAAGGGTTCAATAACATGCCTAGTCTAAGTTTTAGCTATCTTTTACTTTCAACACTATTATTTTCTAATAATATAATTTTCTAGTTTAGCAAGAGAGAGAGATTGTTTAAGCAAGTTGTATAGATTATCTTGAGCATGTCGGATTCTATTATGTAATAATAAATGTTTCTGATGCAAACATAACATATGATGGAATATTTTTCAAGCAATGAATATATTCTCTAATCACATACAAATACATAAGCTTTAGAAACTATCCTAGATAATGCCTTAGCAAGCTAAATCACTAAAACAAATCAAACCCTAGCATGTATACTACTAAAAATAAATAAGACTTTCACTTTGTAAATCAAAGCACCCTCATATCAAACTTAAGAGAGATGTGCATAATTTATACCAACTGATTATCCAAGCTAGGAAGTAAGAGAGGAAGAGGATTAGGCTGTGTGTAAGTTGAGTTTAGACTAAGAGCCAAAATTTGTGGAAGAGGTGAAGGAGAAGCTACCGATCTGTGAGAGAGCCAATGCAAGGAACATAAGAGATAGGTGAAGTAGAGTATTGAGGGAGTAATGAGAAACCCACAAGCTTCATGAACACTTTAGAGAGAAATGTGAATCACCAAGATAAACTACAGAATAGTAGGGCATCCCCTATCACAATGAAAGTTATTATGCCAAGCAAGAACCAAGAGAGATTCAAGGAGGTAGCCAAGCTTTAAGTGTGATGATAAAGTGAGAAGATCAGAGAAATAATTTAGGAGAGAGTGATCAAGAGAGAGGCTCAAATGAATGAGTAAAAGGCATATATCTCAACCCTAATCTACCAAACAATAAAAAACTAGCCCTTTTTAGCTATTTGGGCCCAAACAAGGCACTTTTTCATGCATTCTACCTAGGTTATGACTTTCCTAAAGGAAACATGCGGCCTAGGCCATGGGTTTCCTCCCTAAGCTATGTCATGGGTCTAAATTCCACCTAGGGTGGTCAACAAACCTCTAAAAGGGCCCCAAAGGGTGCCTAGAGAACCTGTCTAGCATGAGAAAGGACCGAGATGGACTGAGGATGTGTAGAGGATGAGAATATGATGCAAAAAAGGTCTAAGAAAGTGGTGAATGTCTCCAAAAGAGATAACCAAGGTCGGTAGTTTGAACATGAGCTGATGTGTAATCATAGGGAGGAGTAGAGTCACAATAAGTACGATTATAGATATAATATTTATATAGATTATATAATATATATAATAATTATATATATTATATAATTAATTTTTAATATATAAAAATATTATAATGTATATTTTATAGTTTTTATATAATCATTAATAATTAATAGATATGATATAATTTTTATATAGGTAAGAGGATTTTTGTAAAGTGAAAGAGTGTAAATTGACAGTTAAACCTCACTTGAAACCCATAACTATTAACGTAATATTACTTCTCACCATCATTGTCTAGCTCACTTTGAAATATTTCACTGATTTTATGTTTTGTAAAAATGTATTTGGATGTAAAATGCCATGTTTTAATCTACAATGGCTTTCATTCTTCATGGAAAGAGATAACATCTTTACCCAATCTCTATGTCAAAACTGTGACTCCATTAGTTTCGATTTGGGGACACTTGTATTCACTAGTTTTAGAGCCCAACATGTTGGAGTCGGTCCAACTATGTGTGATCGAGGTTTGCTTGGTGATAGTAGTGGAGAAATTGTTTTTCTTATAATGGAACTAGAAAAATTAGAATCAACCAAGAGCAATTTGTAATTTTGAGTTTGGGGTTTGGATAAAAATTTGAAGTGCACATGGGTACATAAAATCAACATCAACATTAGAATTGTAAACGCTTTGATTGTTTATAATTATTTTTTCCATCCATCCACAAGGGTGATCAAACATGGTGTGATGTGGTGAATAAAAATCATTTTTATATTGTACTTAGGCATGATCTACACCAACAAACATCAACATTCCAATTACAAACCTTTGTGTGAAATGTGTCATCTAGATTTCATGATAGATTGAATTTGTGTTTGTTGGAATTTGAGCTAACATTTAGGAATTTAGAAGATTGTATGGATTTAAGGAAAATATTGGATTTACTTGAATTGAATCCATTAAAAAGGGTTACACAACTTGTGAAGTGGTAGGTTCTTTGATTAGATGTTTGTAATTATCAAGGGTTAATGAACACAACATGATGCTAATTTGATTGTGAGAAGGCTCCATATTCGATGTGATACTCAAATCAGCATTGAAATACTAATTATATAGAGATAAGACATTGAGGTTTCAAATTATATATTTTAATTTATGTTCATCTATGCTGCCAATGTATTAACACCTAGAGAAATCACATCAAGGCCATACAAAACTTGCAACTAGTGAAAGATTTCAAATTGAGTTGGGCGATGATGATGAAGGGAAATGATAGGGTATTTCATGTGATATCATACATAAGAGGGCCCATATCATACACATGCCCTAACTTCAAGGTAATTATTGGATTTACATTACCTGCACCCATTATAAATGGGTTTTTGGCTTATAGGTTGGTGGCATCTTTTATTGACTATTTTCTATTCGATTAAAAAAATACTCCATGTTTGGTGTGTGGATCAAATCAACAATGCAATGATGCTAATTTAGGGAAATACATTGAAATTATCTTATTGCTTTCATTTCAATTAAAGTGAGTACCAAATCTTTTATAAAGTACATGCCACATGGGTTCATAAGGGGGCATTGTTCATGATACAATGTGAATGTCATGGTATAGGGGTCACCAATTGAGAGAAAAGGTGGTCGATTAGTGATCAGTCCCAGGTGATAAGGAGAGTTTTTGGGTTTAATTATCAAATAGTAGGGGGCACCCAAATCATACACTTAAAAGGGGAATACTCTCCATGAATGAATAGAAATTTCTAAAAAAAATCATTGTTTTATTTGTGTTCATGCATGAGGCATTACTGGTAATTTATAATAATATATTTTTGTAGTCATATAAAATGTCAAAATTGGTAGCTTGAGTGTGGATTGTGACACCCAACCCATAGGCCCATCATACATGCTCTCATGAACCTTTTTGACACCTTTTTTCTTATTCCCAGTCATCTATAGACTTTTGAAACTTGATTCTAGCTCAACCAGGCTGTATCTCTCATGCTAATTCCATCCTCCTAGGTCTCGCACCTACAATACAAGAGTTCCCAACTTGGAATATAGCACCAGGCCCTAGGGTGTCCTATTTCAGTGCTCCTATCTAATTGCATTTTTAGCTCCAATGATTATTTCCTTCCAGTTCCTATCCTTCATCTTGTTGGCCTAACATGCATACACTCGATCCATGACTAATATATCTCTATAAAATACCATTCAAAGTTTATTTATAAGAGGTTGGAAAATATCACAAAGCAAGCAAGAATACAAGCAAAACCACTAAGGAAAATTTCCCTATTCTCTACATACAACTATCCAATATAGCTACTAGCATATCTAAATCCTCACACCAATCCCTAGCCACCTCAAGCATACCCAATTTAGCATTTTTTCATCCTCATAACACTATTTCAAAAAACACATCAAGTGGGAGAATTACATATAGATTGATCCCTCTTCAAAGTATTGGTATGTAGGTAGTGTGCCTATACAAGGGGTATGGATACATGTTCAGTGCATCTTACATACACTAACCTCCCCTTATTTCTCAAGTTTTATCAAAGCACAATGAAGTCTAGGGTTTGAAGACTAAATTATCTCTATAGGGAGTTCCATAAACTTCTAGCAGTTGAGATTTCATAGGCAAACTCACATAGGGATAATGAATAAAACCCAGAAAACTTAGGTCTCTATGAGTAGTTTGGACAACATCAAATAAAAAGGACAACAACATCAGACCCCAAGGTGTCCTAGTTTGGCACTCCTATCCTTTCAAAAATGAAAGCTAGATCTTGGTTTACGACACTATCCCAGTCCTGCACATCAAATTCCAAACCTTAACTCAGTCATTTTATCCTATTTTCAACTAAGTCTTATTTTCTCCATATTTATTGCTATTTATAAAAAAGGTTAAAAATACAAATAAATTATACAAATCAGTGGTTAAATTATTGCAATATTATTTACTGATTTAATCAACCCAAACCTTTAACTAAATTAGGAATAAGACTCCAATATTTCCAAAATAGTTAAATCATTTGGTAAACCTAACTTCATTTACACATAAAAACCCTAGAAACTCTAAGAAAAATTCCTTCCTAATTTTTCCAATATTTGTATGATTTTTTACCTACATATTTAAATAAAAAATTCACGTTAATTTTTTAAAAAAATCATTTTTCTTCCAAACCCTAGTTACATATACTAGGTCCCTTTAAATCAAAATTTTCCAATATTTTCTAATTTTTTACTTGCATATTAAAATAAAAAATTCACATTAATTCTTAAAATTTCTTAGTAATTTAAAAAAAAATCATTTTTTTCCAAACCCTAGTTGCATATACTAGGTCCCTTTAAATCAATTTTTTTCTGATTTTTAACCTGCATTTTTAAATAAAAAATTCACCTTAATTTTAAATTTTTTTAGTAATTTTAAAATATCATTTTTCAAAACCCGAGTTGCATATACTAGGTCCCATTGCTTTTGAGGTATCACCTTACATGTTTGTGAGCTTTGTATTCTTTTTATGTATTTTCTAGTTTTCTATTTTTAGGACTTTACATTTCCTATATTTAGTACTTTCCTTCCATAACACTTTGCTTATTACAAAAAAAATCAATCAATTTTTAAATCCTACTTTAATAATGGCCCAATACACCTGTTTTGATGAAACTAATAAAAGGGAACTTCAAGAAATCTTAACTAAACACCCTAACATGCAAGATGATATGCTTAAAATATTATAAAAAAATCAATAAAAAGCAAATAATGGTCAATCCTCTCAAACCACAGAATAACCAATTGTAAATGACACTATGAGGCCAATTATGTCTCAACAACCCCCTATAGCAGCCCAACCTTCCTCTATGACACCCCCATCTACAACTAGTAAATCTTTATCTTCTGATGTGGCAGCCCTTATGCAAGAGATAAAATCTCTTCAATCCAAGGTGCTACATCCATACACCATTAACACATCATATTTATCCTACACCCTTACCAATATATTTTTTTCAACCCAAGCTCACTCTATATGATGGCAAGGGTGATCTAGAGACACACTTGAGAGTTTTCATGCAACATGCTTGGACTATGTGCCAAATAACTAGCTACTAACCAAGCTATTTCTATGGAGTCTAAAGGATTATGCTTTAAAATGGTTCTATAGTCTACCAAATTAGTCAGTTAATGCATTCAATCCTTTAGCCAAAATTTTCTTAGCTCATTTCAACATTAACATTGGTGATAAGGTTTCCAATGCCCAATTTTCACAACAAAAACAAAGGTCAAATCAGCATATCATAGATTATGTTCTTTGATATAAGACTATCTTGGCTAAGATGACTAGCCCCATGGTCGATCAAGAGTTACAAGTTCTCTTCAAATAGAGTCTTCTACCAACTTTGCATGAATCAATAATGTTTAAAATGTTCTCTTCCTTCATTGAGTTATGTCATACACTAAAGGAAAATGAAGTCAAATTAATTTCAATGGAAAAGCTCAAGTATAAAAGTATATCAAAAATAACAAACAAGAGTAACAACAAACTCCCATACAAAGTCAAGGTCAATGATAACAAAATTTAAAATCAACCTACAATCAATGCAACTTCAGATCCCCCTCAGTGAGTGGTTTTATTAGCACCTCCTTGATGACCCTTTACCAATGTACCGGTTTCTCTAGCCAGAGTTTTACAACATCTTTTGGAATGTAATATCATATCTCTCCCTCCTATTCAAGAAGTTGATCCAACAAATCCTCTTCCACAAAGATGTGATCAAAATGCATTTTTAACTATCATAGGGCACCAAGCCACACAAAAAATAGATGTATCAGTTTGAAACATAAGATACAAGACTTAATAGATAACAATCTTATTGATCTTGGTACTCCAATTGAGCCTCCACAATCAAAGAAAACATAGGGAAAAGCTTTAAAAATCTTCTTAGATCCTTTTCTACAACATTCTAAATAGGATACAAGGGACACATTAGGTGTTCACCATGCATATCATGCACATCCACCACCATATACATATAGGGCACCTTCAGTTGAGTCACATCTTTTGAGTAACATGATTAGTGTGTACAACTCCAAAGTTCTAGCTAGACCTTCAATCTCCTTCTCAAAGCAGGAGATAGTTGAGGATGATTTGGATTATCATGCACTCTTTATCGGAGATTACATTCATAATCATCATATTCATAATGTTTTCATAGATAATGAATCTAGTGTGAACATGTACACTATGACATTATTATAGCATTTGGGATATTTAGAGTAGGATATTACCCCAATGGAAATAGTTATCATTAGATTCAATTGGTACATACAAAGTTCATTGGGCAAGATTTTACTTTCTCTACAGGTTGGTCTAACACATGTGGCCAAACCATTTACCATTTTTCCTAGCGCAAGAGTTTTCAATATGTTACTTGGCTGAGCATAGATTCAAAAACTTTGTGTAATACCTTCTATAGTTCATAGATGCATGAAATTCATTCATGCTAATTAGGTTATTATAGTTGGTAGAGTTTTATATGAGTTACCACTCCCCACTTTAGATCCATCTACTACTTTGTAGTCACCAGTTTCAGCTCTGCCACTAATTTTAGTTTCTCCACTTTAGATCCATGCTTTACATTTATACTACCATGCTAGACTTACATTTGATATTATATGCTATTATTTGTTGATTTATCTACATTACCATGATTCACTTGATCTTCTTTGAGTGTGTGCAGTGATATCCAAATCCTTGATTGCTTCACTCTACCCATTGAGAGGGCATACTACTTTTACACTTGAGACACACATCGATATATATACCCACTAGGGGTATCTTCTACATGACTACACCATCTAGATTATGTCATTCCTACACCACACACTCTAATTTATCACGATGATGTACATTATTTATTAGCTTACAAAAATTATTATATCGACACTCATTAGTTTATAACACTTGTGTATTTCTTAGCATATACCTAGTGTTGTACTCCATATTTTGCATACTTTCACTTCTTATTTTGATTAGTTATATGCGATTGTATTTTTAGTATATTACATGATTTCCTTCTTTGCTTTGCATAGCTAGATGTGATTGCATTTCTTAGTTCCTATTTTATCTCTTGTATGTGCCTTAGGACATTTACCAATATCTTTTTCTTCTATTTTTGTATGTGCCTTAGGACATTTTCCAATGTCCTTTGCTTGTCCTCTTCTATGTGCATGTGGCCCTTGTACCAACCTTGCTTGTTTCAATTATTTATGTATGTGGCATTTGAACATGTCTTGTATGCTTGTTTTCTAGTTTGAGTGACATGTGCCCATGTCCCTTGTTTGCTTGGCCCCTTAGCCACTCTTGTATGATTCTTATATTTGCCTTGCATGCTTGTTGCTTGTTTGCTTCTTAATTATTTGTAATGCCATGATCCACATTATGCATTACCTATTTTTTTGGATGCCATGATAGATATCATGATCCATCCCTCCTTGATAACTAAAACTAACACTTCCAGTTCCAGTTCACGATATTGCACATGTTATTACATTGTTATATCTCCATTACAAACTATTTTGATGCTCCTATCCAAACAATAAAAAACCAATTTTTTTAAAAATAGATATAAAAGTAAGTATAGTTACAATTTTTTTAGGAATACTTTAGTTCAGAATCAACAATTTTAGTACATTTTTTCTTAGAGAATCAAGATATAGGGGGCATCATGCATTAGATGATGGCTCTCACTTCTAGTTTTAGATTAAGTAGTTGGTATAACTTATAAATTATAATCTATGTTATAGACACTAGTGATTGGGGGTAAAATACATGACACATTTACTTTCTCTTTTTTTATAGTTTATGGCATTGCCCAAACATTCTTAGCAGTTGCATGCCTTATTCCATCTCTAAGTGGTTGGTATAATTTTTGAGTGGCTTCCACATAAGCCTATTGCCTAGTTTTGGAGTGGCTTTCATACAAACCTAATCTCTACCTTTTCTACATGGCCAAGAGTGGCCTAGTTTTTAGCACACATTCAACTATCCATGCCACATTGTCAGATTATATTGCATTTATGGGATTTAGGAGACATCTCATATGACATACATTCATACCAGTATTAGTTCATAGCTTCACTTCATGGGGAAATGATGGAGCCAAAGGAATAGTTATCCTTTGTATTCTTGAGCCACCTACTCAGAGGGATTGGACACATGGTCTAAACATTGACTAACACATGAATGATCATATAGCTTCACTTAGTGGGTGACGATGGAGCCAAAGGGCCAGCCTTTGCAATCTTGAGCCACTCTTGGGGAATTGATCACTTAGATCCATTTGTGATATTAATGTTGGTATAATATCATTCAACACATACTCAACATCACTCAGTATCATAATAGGTTTTATATTGGTCTGCATACCTGATGAGGTGTATTCATTCCTTTCTCTTCCTCTCTCTCTTACCCACCTTTGTAAATTCTTATTTTAGATATAGCGTATCTAGTAAGAACTGATCTACTCTTTATTTTTGTCTTGTAAATTTACACTTCATGATGTGCTCTCTCTATACACACTCAACATCACACAACTTCATGGACTTCACCCTTGTACGTAAGTTTATGTACGCTTTCTAATTTTCCTTTATCCTAGTATTTCACTTTGCTGCATCACTAGAATAAAGGTGGGCAAATGTAGTCATATAAAATGTCAAAATTGGTAGCTTGAGTGTGGCTTGTGGCACCCAACCCATAGTTCCCTCTTACATGTTCTCATGACCTAGACACCTTTTTGCTTATTCTTAGTCATCCATAGACTTCTAAAACTTGATTCTAGCTTAGCCAGTCTATATCTCCCATGCTAATTCCATCCCCTAGGTCTTGTACCTATAGGATAAGAGCACCTAACTTGTACTATAGTACCACACCCTAAGGTGTCATAGTTTGGCACTCTAATCCAATTGTATTTTGAACTCCAATAGTTATTTTCTTTCAATTCCTATCCTTCATATTATCGACTAGATGTGAATACATTCAACCCATGACCAATATATCTCTATAAAAGCCCATTCAAATTTCATTTATAGGAGGTTAGAAAATATCACAAAGTAAACAAGAATACAAGCAAAACCACTAAGGTAAATTTCCCTATTCTCTACATACAACCATCTTATACAACTACTATCATATCCAAATCCTCACAACAGTCCCTAGCCACCTCAAGTACACCCAAATTAGCATTTTTACATCCTCATAAAACTATTTCACAAAGTACATCAAGTGGGAGAACTACATATGACTTGATCCCTCTTTGGAGTATTGGTATGTAGACAGTGTGCCCACACAAAGGATGTGGATACATGTTCATTTCATCTTACACACATTAACCCCCCTTCTTTCTCAAGTTTTATCAAAGCACAATGAAGTCTAAGGTTTGAATACTAAATCATCTCTACAATGAGTTCTATAGACTTTTATCAATCACGATTTCATAGGTAGGCTCACATAGGGACAACAAACATAAATCAAAAAATTTAGGTCTCTAAGAGTATTTTAGACAATAAAAATAGAAGAGGACAACATCATCAGACATTAGGGTGTCCTATTTTGGTGTTCCTATCCTTTAAAAAAATGAAATCCATATCCTGGTTTGTGACATTGTCCTAGTCTTGCACAATAAATTGCATACCCTGTCTCAGTTGTTTCATCTTATTTTCAACTAAGTCTTATTTTTTGCATATTTATTGCTATTTATAGAAAGGTTAAAAATACAAATAAATTATACAAATCAGTGGTTAAATTATTGCAATATTATTTACTGATTTCATCAACTTAGACCTTTAACGAAATTAGGAATAAGAATCCAATATTTCCAAAATAGTTAAATCAATTTTAATCTATTATATTATATTTTATTATATATAATAACATATGATATTACATTGTGTTATATTATATAAAATATTGTTTTATATACTTTAATATTATATGTTAATATATATTTCAATATAATATATTATATTTTTATATGTTCTATATATTATATTTTATAATATTATATATATATATATATATATATATATATATATATATATATATATATATTGTAAATATTTTTTTATACTATATGGTGTTATATTGTAAATATTTTTATATTATAATATTATATTATAATATTATATTTTAATAAATATTTCAATATAATATATTCTATTCTATTCTACATTTTTATATATATGGTATAAGAAACCAAAATGACATGCTTATTGTATGGTATTACACAAACAATAAAGACAATATAATAAGATAAAAGATGTACAAAGATATTCATAAAATGACAAGTCAAAGATATAGATGTAGACAAGAAGATAAGCATAGATGATTAGACATAAATATATACATTATAATAGACATTCAAATGAGTCAAACATAATCAAATATCATACAATTCAAACACACAAGTATCTACATGTAGATTACATGATCAGTGTCTTATTTATTGTACTGACAAAAGCCTATAGGATGAGTGGTTAAGTTATGATTTGATGTGACTATGTTTCCCATAGGAAATGATATGAGACATGAGATTAAATTATATGGACATTTGCAATAATTTTTGGATAAGGGCTGATAAGCTTGATTTGATCAAAATTTTAACTTGAAATGCGATGGGTAATAAGATTTGGACAAGGTGTTCTTGACATTAGGGATAATTTGAAGTAAAAAAGGGCCTAATTATAATTTTATATTTAATATTTAAGTGATATTATTGACCAATTAAAATGAATTATTACATGTTAACCTATATGGCTTAGTAGGGAGAGTGTAAAACATGACAACTAATTTTAAATTTTATCAATTTTTTAAATAATGATATTCTAACCCTTTGAGTTTGCTTAACTCCATATTTTTGTCCTTATTTTTTAGGATACATTTTCTCCCATTATGTATTAGGTTACACTTAATTTATTTTAGATTTGAGAGAAATTATGTTACATAATTTTTTCCTATTAAAATTAAAGTGATGTAAAATTTATTTCCTTTCATTCTAACTTTTCAATATTTTTAATTAATGAAGTGGTTGAACCAATATTATTCTTGTACCATTACTTCTATCTTCATGTAGTACCTTCCATCCATGAGTCCACCCATGTGTGCCTCAATTTTTTTTATGTGTTGTCAATGCTGTGTCAACATTAGATTTTTCCTCATGCATGTTAGGATCTGAATTATGGGAGCACCTTAACTAGCAGTAGTGTTTGGATTTTTGACTGACATGTCTATTGGGCCCACTAAATTAGTCAATGTCTAGCACTCACAATGGGGATAAAATCAATTAAGAACATGTTAAGGAAAATAATAATGGTTAAGAAAAATGATAGTTGTTAAGGCAAACAATAGTGGTTAAGGCAAACAATAGAGGTTAAGCCAAACAACAATAGTTAAGCAAAATACTAGTTGTGAAATAAAATGTTAATACTCATTGAACACTGACTTGTTACATATGTGGCCTTCCCCTGTTCAAAGAGTATATGAATTTTTTTTTCCCATTGCAATATTATTTTTATACTTATGTCATATCCCATATCCATTCTTTGTTTTTTATTACCTGATTCTAAAAGCATGAACTATATAAACATCCTCAGGAGGCATTTTAATATACATGTTGGTAGCTACAATGAATTGAATTGTCTTCATTGTTGAATCCCCAACCCTTGGACATGATATCAGTTCATCATTTCATAATGACATATCATAACTAGATTATGTAATACATTTGGGTTTGTTTTATGTTGACTATATTATTGACTACATGAAGGAATTAATGATTAGCTAGGGCAGAATCATTCATGCAACACATAATTTATTAAATAGTTTGTGTAATTAGGATATGATACATATAATTTATTGAATTCATTTGAATTCAATGCATAATCATTGTTGGATATGATACACATAAAGGAATTTGAAATTTGTACCTTTGTATTCTAGCTTTATATTGTAAAGGAATTTGAATGTTTAGAAAATTGACCCCTTTTGTGTACATACAATCAAGTATAATTATAACCACCACCAACATGAGATCAATAATAAAATATAGATGCAAATTTAAGAAAAAAAATGGATTAAGATCCTAAAATCATTCCCAAATAAGTATACAATCAGGGGTTGAACTAATTAAAAATATAGTCAATGCCTTGTTGTAGGAGGCAGAGTATAGGAGTGTTAGTTCTATTCAAAGTAGTAATTGACACTAAATGAATTATATGTAACATTTAATAATTACACTAACACACAAAATAAATCATGCATTCAATGAATGGCTATGCCCTCACTAATCATTAATTCTTTCAAGCAAGAAATAATACAATCAACATAATACTCTTTTGTTATTGAGTGATAATTATCCTAGTATGAAAGATGGGCTTGTAAAACACTTATGTTCATTTTCATAGATAAATAAATCAAGATAATAATATAAGGATCATGGAAAACCATTGACTATATTTTTGATTGTGTGAACCCCATGATGGTATGCCTATTTGGGAATGATTTTATGATCTTACCCTATTCTGTGTTTAAACATGCATCTATCTTTTGTGACTCAACTATTCCCTTGAATGGTGATATGAATAGATGTTTCTAATGTTTAATTTATTATTGATAATGGAAACACTAACATAGGTGGTGGATATATTAATACTATGTTTCTCTCTATGTTATGTTTATCTTAACTTGGTACTTAGTATTAGTCTTTCTTGTGGGGTTGCAAAACACTTATCAAGTTAATAATAGGAGGATTATGGGAACCCATTAACTATATTTTTGATTGCTTCAACCTAATGGTATGCTTATTTGGAAATGATTTTATGCTCAAAGGTTGGATGTTTTACAATGTAGATAATGATTATGTGTTGAATGAATGATTATGCCCTAGCTAATCTTGAATTCATTTAAGCAGTCAATAATAAAATAAACATAATACTCACCAGTTATTCAATGATAATTCTAATAATATGAAGGATGGGTATGTATAATTATTTATTGTGGGCTTTTCAAACGCTTATTTTTTTCATTTTTCTTCATTACTCAATCAAGTTAATAATAGAAGTCTCATGGAATTAAACATTGACTATATTATTGATTGTTTGAACCCCCTGATGATATGCCTATTTGGGAATGATTTTAAGATCGTACACTATTATGTATTTAAATGGGAATCTATATTTTTTAACTTAGTTATTCCCTTAAATGGTGATATGAATGGATGTTTCTAATGTTTAATTTCATATTGTTAATGGGAAGAATGACATAGGCAGTGGATATCTTAGTACTATGTTTCTCTTTGTGTTATGTTTGTCTTAAATTAGTACTCAGTATTAGTCTTTCTTGTGGGATTTCAAAACAATTGGTGTTCATTTTTATTCATAACTCTATCAATTTAATAATATAAAGATCATGGAAAGCCAATTTGTTAATGGGAAGAATGACATAGACAGTGGATATCTTAGTACTATGTTTCTCTTTGTGTTATGTTTGTCTTAACTTAGTACTCAATATTAGTATTTCTTGTGGGATTTCAAAACACTTGGTGTTCAATTTTGTTCATAACTCTATCAAGTTAATAATATAAAGATCATGGAAAGCCATTGACTGTATTGTTAATGGGAAGAATGACATAGGCAGTGGATATCTTAGTACTATGTTTCTCTTTGTGTTATGTTTGTCTTAACTTAGTACTCAGTATTAGTCTTTCTTTTGGGATTTCAAAACACTTGGTGTTCCTTTTTGTTCATAACTCTATCAAGTTAATAATATAAAGATCATGGAAAGCCATTAGTTGTATTTTTGACTGCTTCAACTTGATGGTATGTAGTCAACTTATTTTCATTAAAATAAGATGTTTGTATGAATCTTCAAGATTATTATGTTTGACAAATGTTTTCTTTTTTACACAAGATTATGGAAAACATATATGTGTTACATATTTTTGTTTGTTATGATAAAATCAATGCATGACTAAAATATGCTTATATTATTTATGGTGCAAGGAAAGAAGTGATAACTTTTAATTATACTCCAATTACTAATGGTATAAAATTGAATGGTTCATACTAGGTAGCTCTTCTTCATGGTCTTATGAATCTTTATGATTAGAATGTAGAGAATGTAATTATTGAAATCAATTTTAAATTAATGTGTGACTAAATGTCTGGTAAGATTTGTGTAAGAGATGAGAAGATGGTCACACTTCATATAAAGGAATATTCACTTGTGTATTAGTTTGTAGATGTGAAGATAAAATATGTACATGATGTTGGGGACGTGAAAAAATGGTAAAGTGGGGTAGAGCAAGTAGTGGTGGTGCTTCATCTAGTGGGATTAGTGTGGTTTCACCACTTATGCAGTTACACGAAACTATTAATGAGCCTCTTTTGCCACTTTATGAGTTAGAGTTAAATTCAAATGATGAAAAACATACACCATCATTGGCACTAAAACCATGAAATGTGGTTAATGATGTCAGATCAGATATTATGAGATTCCCAACATGCAACTCTATTATTAAGTTTAAGGGGACTGGAGAGGGAATACATGTTAGTTTATGTCAACTATTTTTATTTATTTATAGTATTTTGATTATATGTGTTATGTGTATAATATTATTTTATTTCAAGGGGAGTAGGAAGGAGCAAAAGAATATATGTAAAAATAATGAATTGAGGGCTCTCTCTTGGTAGAGAGTACGTACCATGTCAAGTTATTATCAATATTATAAATTAATTGAAGTTTAATTATGTTATTCAAAGTTTTTATCATTATAATTGTGCACCAAATTGGGATTTATTCAAAATATTGATGAATAATGATGCACACCCAAAATCAATGACACCAATAGGAAAGGATAGAGAAAGTAAATTAGAATTGATAGAGTTTGCTTATCATCACTTTTACCTCATAGATCCATTCTAGGATTTGAACTTGTATGATTGAGGTTAAAGACTTGATTTTTGGATGGATTGTATATTATCAACAATGGATGATCTGAGCAACATTCTAGGGGACAATTCAGGTGATGGTTCTACTCCAATTGGTGGTAGTACATCTAGGAGCCCTAACTTTTACACCATAACTCTGTTTGACTCCCTGTTTAAACTATTGAAAATATAAGAATGAAGAGAATGTAGTGAGATGGCATAGAGATCCACTCAATGGATTTTTAACCTAGAAAACCCAATGGAAGTGCCTCAAATTTCAATTTTAGTAGTGTAGTCTATAAATAGTAAGTTTCTAAAAATAGTAATTCCTCAAATTCTGTATTATTGTAAATCATGGAAGTTGAACCACTTAATCTCCCTCAAGATTGGTGACCTTACACATCCTCCTCCTACCTTCAAAACATATATAAATGAAGATGTAACCCAAAATGTAAATCAAACATCTTTTCTTAGAGATAGGCATATGTTTGGGTTTGAAAAATTTAATGAATAAGACATCTCTTCTCAGAGATAACATTATTTTTATTGTGTTGTTCTTATTTCTTGAATTATATTTCAACCAAAGCTTTTGAGTTTTGTATTAGTGGTATCAGATTGGTTTTTCTTTAGAGTGTATGATCCTAAGAATGAGGTAAAATTACAAGAAGCTTGGATGGAAAATAGAACCAACAAACTATCCACCTATTCACTCCAACTGACTTCAAATGGTAGACAACACTAAGACATCCAATCCTTTCAAGGAAATGGTGAATGAATCCCTTCAACAAAAATAAGTGTAGATGCTACAATAATGCACCCAAATTATCAAACAAATTTTAATGGGAAATTTTGGGTCCTCATCTACAACCCCACATACTTTCAGTGCCTCAACACTCTTCAAAGTTTAGGTGAATTTTTATATCCCTACATTTGAAGGCAAAATCAATGCTGATGTAGTAGAAAATTGGTTGGATCAATTGTCATCTTATTTTTCTATAAATAAATTCATCGATAAAGAGAAGATCACTTTTGATCTTTTAAAAGCATCATTGCTTGTCAAAAATTGGTGGGAAGTGTACAAAAAGAGATTCAGTATGGATGATATTGGCCTTGAGGTAGAACCTACCTGGGATAATTTCATAGAAGCTGTAAAGGAAGAAAACTACCCCATTAGAGCATATGATGATCTGTATATAGAGTGGCAATAACTTCACCAAGGTAAGAAATAATTTGTTCAAGATTACACTGATATTTTTCATTCTCTATCTATGAGATTGGGCATCCAAGAAAGTGAGAAACAAAAGGTTATAAAATATCATGGTGGACTATAATGGTACATATAGGGAGAAATGGAACTCTTCAATTTGGAAACCCTCAGTGAGGTGTACAAATTTGTAGTGAAGATTGAGCAGAAGCATAGAAGAATGAATACAAAGAGTCAACCTTCAAAATGGAAAAATGATAAAGGTCAAACATGAGGCCAAAATTGGAAGCAAAAAAAAGGAAAGACTGGGAAGTGGTGTGATTATCACAAATCTAGAACTCACTCCAAAGAAGAATGTTAAGCCATCAAGTCCCTACTTTTTGAGTCACAATCCTCAACATTACTGCTCTACATCATACATAGCCTAAAATTGAAGAGGATGAAGAAGAGATTGTAGATTTTGATCTTGATTCCATCATTTCTTCATCACAAACCTATGAGGAGAGACCAGATGACAAGGAAAGGTTGTTTCATTCTAAGTTATGGGTGAAAGGTAAGCCTTTACATTTCATTCTTGATAGTGGGAGTCAAAAGAATTTAATCTTTTCTAATATTGTGAAAATCCTAAATTTGTCTATGAAGCCTCACCCAAATCCATACAGTATTAGATGGTTGAGTCTAGGGAGAAACCTTTGTGTTACCCTCCAATGTCTTCTCTCATATGTAATAAAACTTTTCCAAGATGAGGTCTTATGTGATGTGGTCAATCTAGATATTTGTGATGTACTCTTTGGTCAACCATTCATGTATGATCGACATGGAATATATGATTAAAGAACTCAAAGGATCACTCTCACTCTTGGAACATGGTGCTATAAGGTACTAGAGCTACCACCTTCTACATCTATCTCCTTGATTAGTGCCAAGAAATTTATTCTCATGGTGGTCAAGTCACAAGAATCCAAAAGGGCTAATGTTGAAGCTTTGACTACACAAACAACACAACAATAGAAGCCAATAGATAATAAGCTAAATAATTTCATATCCTTCTATCCATAGATTAATGGTTAGATAGAAATGGTGAACAATTAGGCCCTACATAGCTTCACAAAGTATAGCTCCACAAAGCACAATCCATTCCAAGTATGCATCAAGAATCAAATCAAAACACAACTAACACACTTGATGAAAAATATTGATGTAATGGAGACCATTACTTCTCAAGGAGGAAGGAATTATCTAACCAACATTCTAGGTTATAATTTGGGTGATAGTTCTATCCCAATTGGTGGCAGAACTTCTAGGAGCCATAACTTTTACACCATAGCTCTGTTTGACTCCCCATTTGAACCGTTGGACATATAAGAATGAGGAGAACATGGTGAAATGGTATGGAGCTCCAATAAATGGATTTTGACCCCCAAAATCTCAATTAAAGTGCCCCAAATTTCAATTTTAGTAGTGCAGTCTAAAAATAGTAAGTTTCTAAAAATAGTAATTCTTTGAATTCTGTATTGTTGTAAATCATGGAAGTTGAACCACTTAATCTCCCTAAATATTGGTGACCTTACACATCCTCATCATACCTTCAAAACATTTAAAATGAAGATGTAACCTGAAATATAAATTAGACATATCTTCTCAGAGATAGGCATATGTTTGGGTCTGCAAATTTAATGAATAAGATATCTCTTCTCAGAGATAACATTATTGTTATTGTGTTGTTCTTATTTCTTGAATTATATTTCAACCAAATCTTTTAAGTTTTATATTAGTGGTATCAGAGTGGTTTGTCTTTAGAGTGTATGATCTTAAGGATGAGGTTAGATTACAGGAAGCTTGGGTGAAAAATAAAACTAGCAGACTATCCACTTATTCACTCTAAATAACTTCAAATGGAAAACAACACCGAGACATCCGATCCTTTCAAGGAAATGGTGAATGAAGCCCTCTAGCAACAAAAAGTTTAGATGCTAAAATAATTCACCTAATTCTCTAACAAATTCTGATGAGAAATTTTAGCTCCTCATCTACAACCCTACATCCTTTCAGTGCCTCAACACCCTTCAAAGTTTAGGTGAATTTTGATATCCCTACATTTGAAGGCAAAATCAATGTTGATGTAGTATAAAACTGGTTAGATCAAATGTCATCTTATTTTTTTGTAAATAAATTCATCAATAAAAAGAAGATCACTTTTGCTCTTTTAAAAGCATCATTGCCTGTCAAAAATTGGTGAGAAGTGTACTAAAAGAGATTCAATACATATGATATTAGCCTTGAGGAAGAATCTACTTGGGATGATTTCATAGAAGCTATAAAGGAAGAATACTACCCCATTTGAGCATATGATGATCTGTATATAGAGTGGTAATAACTTTACCAAGGTAAGGAACAATCTATTCAAGATTACATTGATATTTTACATTCTCTATCTGCGAGATTGGGCATCTAAGAAACTGAGAAACACAAGGTTCTCATATATCATGGTAGACTATAATGGTACATATGGGGAGAAATGGAACTCTTCAGTTTAGAAACCCTCAGTGAGGCGTACAAGTTTATAGTGAAGATTGAGTAGAAGCATGGAAGAATGAGTATGAAGAGTCAGCCTTCAAAATAAAAAAGTGATAAAGAAGGTCAAATAGGAGGCCAAAATTGGAAGCAAAATGAAGGAAAGAATAGGAAGTGGTGTAATTATCAAAAATTTGGAACTCACTCCAAAGAAGAATGTTAAGCCATCAAGTCCCTACTTTTTGAGTCATAATCCTCATCATCTACTACTCTACCTCATACATAACCTATAGTTGAAGAGGATTAAGAAGAGATTGTAGATCCTGATCTCGATGCCATAATTTCTTCATCATAGACCCATAAGGAGAGGTTAGATACAAGGAAAGATTGTTTCATTCTAAGTTATGGGTGAAAGGTAAGCCTTTGCATTTCATTCTTAATAGTTAGAGTCAAAAGAATTTAATCTCTGATAATATTGTGAAAAGCCTAAATTTGTCCATGAAGCCTCACCCAAAGCCATACAGTATTGGATAGTTGAGTCCAGGGAGAAACCTTCATGTCACCCACCAATGTCTTCTCCCATATGCAATAAAACCTTTCCAAGATGAGGTTGTATGTGATGTGGTCAATCTAGATGTTTGTGATGTACTCTTTGGTTAACCATTCATGTATGATCGACATGGAATCTATAAATCAAGAACTCAAAGGATCACTCTCACTCTTGGAACATGGGGCTATATGGTACTAGAGGTACCACCTTCTACATCTATCTCCCTGATTAGTGCCAAGAAATTTGTTCTCATGGTGGTCAAGCTACAACAATCCAAAAGGGTTGATGCTACAACATTGACTACACAAACAACACAAAAAAATAAGCCAATAGATAATAAGCTAAATAAGTTCACAACCTTCCATCCATAGATTAATGGTTAGACAAAAATGGTGAACAATCAAGCCTACATAGCTCCTCAAAGTACAGCTCCACAAAGCACAGTCTATTCCAAGTATGTATCAAGATTCAAATCAAAACACAACTACCAAACTTGATGACAAATCTTGATGTAATGGGGACCATTTATTCTCAAAAAGGGAGGAATGATCCGAGCAGCATTCTAGGTGATAATTCGGGTGATGGTTCTACCCCAATTAGTGGCAAAACATTTGGGAGCCATAACTTTTACACCATAGCTCTGTTTGACTCCCCATTTGAACCATTGGAAAGCTACGAATGAGGATAACATGTTGAGATGGTATGGAGATCCACTCAATATATTTTGACCCCTAAAATCTCAATGGAAGTGCCCAAAATTTCAATTTTAGTAGTGAAGTCTAAAAATAATAAGTTTTTAAAAATAGTAATTCCTCTAATTCTGTATCGTTGTAAATCATGGAAGTTGAACCACTTAATCTCCCTAGAGATTGGTGACCTTCCAAATCCTCATCCTACCTTCAAAACATGTATAAATAAAGATGTAACTTGAAATAAAAATCAGACATCTCTTCTCAGAGATAGGCATATGTTTGGGTCTGCAAATTTAATGAATAAGATATCTCTTCTCATAAATAACATTATTGTTATTGTGTTGTTCTTATTTCTTGAATTATCTTTCAACCAAAGATTTTGAGTTTTGGATTAGTGATATCAGAGTGGTTTGTCTTTAGAGTGTATGATCCTAAGGATGAGGTTAAATTACAAGAAGCTTGGGTGGAAAATAAAGCCAATAGACTATCCACCTATTCACTCCAAATGACTTCAAATGACAGACAACACCAAGACATTTGATCCTTTCAAGGAAATGGTGAATGAATCCCTTTAGAAACAAGTGTAGATGCTACAATAATTTTTCCAAATTATCTAATAAATTTTGAAGGGAAATTATGGCTCCTCATCTATAACCCCATATTCTTTCAGTGCCTCAACACCCTTTAAAGTTCAGGTGAATTTTGATATCCCTATATTTGAAGGCAAAATCAATGCTAATGTAGTATAAAATTGGTTGGATCAATTATCATCTTATTTTTATGTAAATAAATTCATCAATAAAGAGAAGATCACTTTTGCTCTTTTGAAAGAATCATTGCTTGTCAAAAATTAGTGGGAAGTGTACTAAAAGAGATTCAGTACAGATGATATTGGCCTTGAGGTAGAACCTACATGGGATGATTTCATAGAAGTTGTAAAGGAAGAATACTACCCCATTAGAGCATATGCCGATCTGTATATAGAGTGGAAACAACTTCACAAAGGTAAGGAATAATCTATTCAAGATTAAACTGATATTTTTAATTCTCTATCTATGAGATTGTGCATCCAAGAAAATGAGAAACATAAGGTTCTCAAATATCATGGCAGAATACAATGGTACATACAGGGAGAAATGAAACTCTTCAATTTGGAAACCCTCAGTGAGGCATATAAATTTATAGTGAATATTGAGCAAAAGTATGGACGAATGAATATGAAGAGTCAACCTTCAAAATGGAAAAGTGACAAAGAAGGTCAAATATGAGGCCAAAATTGGAAGCAAAAGGAAGGAAAGACTCAAAAGTGGTGTGATTATCATAAATCTGGAACTCACTCCAAAGAATAATGTTAATCCATCAAGTCCCTGCTTTTTGAGTCATAATCCTCAACATCTACTACTATACCTCATACACAGCCTATAGTTGAAGAGGATGAAGAAGAGATTGTAGATGCTAATCTTGATGCCATCATTACTTCATCATAGACCCACGAGGAGAGGCTAGATGACAAGGAAAGGTTGTTTCATTCTAAGTTGTGGGTGAGAGGTAAGCCTTTGCATTTCATTCTTGATAGTGGGAGTGAAAAGAATTTAATCTCTACTAATGTTGTGAAAAGCCTAAATTTGTCTATGAAGCCTCACCCAAAGCCATACAATATTAGATGGTTGAGTCCAGGGAGAAACCTCCGTGTCTCCCACCAATGTCTTCTCTCATATGAAATAAATCCTTTTCAAGATGAGGTCTTATGTGATGTGGTCAATCTAGATGTTTGTGATGTACTCTTTGGTTAGCCATTCATGCATGATCAACATGGCATCTATGAATCAAGAAATTGAAGGATCACTCTTACTCTTAGAACATGGCTCTATAGGGTACTAGAGGTACCACCTTCTACATATATCTCCCTAATTAGTGACAATAAATTTGTTCTCATGGTGGTCAAGCTATAGGAATCCAAAAGGGTTGATGTTGCAGCCTTGACTACACAAACAACACAACAATAGAAGCCAATAGATAATAAGCCGAAGAAGTTCACAACCTTCCATCCATAGATTAATGGTTAGACAAAAATGGTGAATAATCAGGCCCTACATAACTCCACAAAGTATAGCTCCACAAAGCACAGTCTATTCCAAGTATGTATCAGGAATCAAATCAAAACACAACTACCATACTTGATGACAAATCTTGATGTAAAGGGGACCATTGATTCTCAAGAAGGGAAGAATGATCTGAGTAATATTCTAGGTGATAATTTGGGTGATGGTTCTACCCCAATTAGTGGCAAAAATTTTGGGAGCCATAACTTTTACACCATAGCTCCATTTGACTCCTTATTTGAACCATTGGAAAGCTAAGAATGAGGAGAACATGGTGAGATGGTATGAAGCTCCACTCGATGGATTTTGACCCCTAAAATCTCAATAAAAGTGTCCCAAATTTCAATTTTAGTAGTGCAGTCTAAAAATAGTAATTCCTCGAATTCTGTATTGTTGTAAATCATGGAAGTTGAACCACTTAATCTCCCTCGATATTGGTGACCTTCCACATCCTCCTCCTACCTTCAAAACATGTATAAATGAATATGTAACCCAAAATGGAAATCAGACATCTCTTCTCAGAGATAGGCATATGTTTGGGTCTACAAATTTAATGAATAAGACATCTCTTCTCAGAGATAACATTATTGTTATTGTGTTGTTCTTGTTTCTTGAATTATCTTTCCACCAAAGCTTTTGTGTTTTGGATCAATGGCTTCCAAAAGACTATGGATATGGTGAATGGATTTATGAGTGCTTGAATGGCTTGATGAGAGTTCTAAGGGATTTTTTAGGATTCACTTGTGCATGCATTCATTCCTTAGTCATGGAGAGGTGGTCTGGTTTTATAGGCATATGGGGGGGAAGACCTATGGTCCAAATTTAAATTTGGTCCCTCAATATCTATGGTTGAGGAACTTCTATGGAATTTTTAATTCCATGGAAATATTTAAAATAAGTGAATTCTAGAGAAAGGGGGCTAATTTGGAGAGATTTATAAAATCCTCTAATTCTAGAAATCTCCCCATAGGTTTTAGGGGTTTAGGGAAGGTTAGTGTAGGGTGGTGAGTGGGTAGGTATATTATTTTGGAATATAAAATTGGCTAGTGGGCTTAAGGAGTGGGTTAATAGGTAATATGGTCTATTAGAGGTTTAATGAGATAATTAATTAATTTTAGGATGATGTAAAGGGGGATAATTTGGAGAGATTTATAGAATCCTCCAATTCTAGAAATCTCCCCATAGGTTTTAGGGGTTTAGGGAAGGCTAGTGTAGGGTGGTGAGTGGGCAGGTAGATTATTTTGGAATATAAAATTGGCTAGTGGGCTTAAGGAGTGGGTTAATAGGTAATAGGGTCTATTAGAGGTTTAATGAGATAATTAATTAATTTTAGGATGAGGTAAAGGTTATATGGGATATAGGAATGGGTATGGGAATTAAACCAAGGGTTAATATGACTAGGAAATAGGTTAATCAGGCTAAATTAGTGAGAATTATTATAATTAATGAGGTGAGCATAAATTAGTGCATACATTTTCCCCCTCTTTGATAGGATATTGTGAGTGTACAGAGTGGAAGGAGCAATGGTCTTTCAAAGAAAAATCATGGGATATATGATGTTAGTAGGATATGATTCCCCCTTGAGGGAGCATGCATGCATGGCAAATCAACCCAGATGGTGACTTGATCAAAAATATTTGGGTGGAATAAGATGATGATGTTGATGAGGGTGGGTATGCCCTAAACTGGATTGAATAGATACCTTAGTATTAATAAAGAAGTAGCTCAAGTGATGGGTCTAGCCAACAGATAATTTGTCTAAAAATTAATCTTGTGATAAAAGAGTTGATTAAGTTTTAAAATATGATGGGTTTGAGATAATGATAGGTCCAATAGAAAGGATACATGCTATGTGAGGCTCAATAAGAGATAATAAGGGTTGAAGTTGCCTAGTAATGATAAAGAGCCACTTTTCATAAAATGTGGGATTTTAAAATGATGAATAAAAAAATACACTTACAAGATAGTGATAAGGGATAAATGATCTTAGGATAGTGATAAGGGAGCCCATTGATCTTTTCAAGAGCTAAATAAGATGCCTAGGCCAATATGATTTAAGATCAAAGATTTTAATGAAGATGGGAAAGGCATGCCCCAGGATGTGAATAAAGAGCTGGGTAAAATTGATGGAGTTAGTATTGATGGAAGAATGGATAGGGAGTGTTAATGGGGATTTGGGTAGTGGAAAGGGAAAGGGGGAGGGGATATATGCCAAAGGATCCATTAGAAGGCTCATTTGCACCCTTGGCTATTGGAGATTAGAGCTCTTGGAGAGAAAATATGGATTAGATTCTTTGAGCTTCACATTATGGTGAGAGAGTACAAGAACACCAGAGGGAACATGAGGCTAGACCACTAGTGAGAAAAAAATCATGTACTTTGTTTTTTTTGTGATTTTAGAGAGTTTTAAGGAATTTAGAGATGGATTTTAGGAGAAGAAAATACCATCCGTTATGGCTCGACAATCCCATAATTGGGGATTGTGCCCATAGTCATGGGGTTATCAATGTAACTAATAGGAATGTGGGAAGATGTGGTGGGATTGTAATCCCATACTATGGAAAAGGTGGGATTACAATCCCATTGGTGGGTAATAGTAGGATCACAATCCCACTAGCATGGAATCATGGGATTGTAATCCTAAAAGTGGAAAAATGGTGGGATTACCAATCCTAAGATTGGAAGTCATAGGATTGACATCCCATCAAGAGGGGTCATGGTATTGTGATCCCACAAGTAGGAAATCATAGAATTACAATATTGCTAGTAAGGATTAACAAGATTTTAAGAATTATAGTGGGATTATGGAGAGAGGCATGGCAGTTAAGATCAAGAGGATGAGAGGAGGAAATTAAGTACTTGGATAAGATAGGGGATTAGATGAGAGGGGATAAGTTAGTGGTTTGGGGGGGTAAATTATAGTTATTTAAGATTTGGGTAGGGGATTTAGCAAGAAAAGGATTTTAGTCTTGGGATAGTTAGATAGGATGATGGGTGGGGGCTCAAATATAGGATAGTTAGTGGATAGAATAGAGAATTAGTTAGCGGGGATAATGATAAAGGGTAGGTATGAATTAGGTAGGCTATTGATAGGGTAAAATATGAGGGTAATAAGGTGATAATAGGTGGTTGATGTGTGGTGTAGGAAGGTTTAGAGATTCTGACATTATGATATCGATACCTAGAGATTTTACATGATATGTGGCAAATGATTCTAGAGGAGTACAATGTGCTAGAGCTAGTAGGTCTACATGATGTGGTGATGATGCCATCGATCTAGATTAATCAAGCCCTTATTACAACACTAGTAGAGAGATGGCACTTAGAGATGAGTACCTTCCAATTTATGATGGGTGAGATGTTGGTGATATTAGAAGATGTCTAAAATATTTTTCATCTATCAATGAGGGGAGTAAGGATCTACTAGAGATCACAGACACTGATGCAGACATTATAACAGCTGGATGGTAGCTTGTAGATAGGGGTTTAGGATGGTTGTATTGACTTAGACTAATGTCAATAGGAGGGGATCTTGGAAATATTGACATTGGTGATGATGGCTCTTATGTCTGGCATCTTATTACTAGACAAGAGTTGGAGATGGTTTTATCTAGGGTTGGGAGACATAGTGGTAGATATGGTTCATGACCATAAAGTTTTTTCTTAGGCCCCCATAGTCTTGGCACATTTATATAAGGAGCTGCATTTAGGTGCCTAAAGGAGAGCTCATAGTTTTGGTCCATCACTTTTATTATAGATATGGATCTAGGATCATATTGATATCTAGTGACCATTGGGTACTTTGGTAAGATTAGAGCCTAGGTAGTTGATGGTGTTCAAGTGGCAAGTAGTGGTAGGTGTATATTTAGGACATGTTGGAGACATGGTCTCCTATGAGGCATTTGACATCTTACACCCTGATCATATCACATAGAGGGATTCAATTTTTCTGGGGGGATGAGGTGTGGACATAGTTCATGTTGACACCATGCTATATTACTGATAAGAGAGATTACATTATTGAGAGATACAGACTAGACTAGGTAAAATGCCAATTTAGATTGGTACATGATGTTCCATCCCTAGAGCATATATTCACATGTAGTAAGCATGAGAGAACTCATTGGGGTAGGCCTATAGTGAGGTTGGATGTCATCTTCGACTATGATAGGGTAACACCCTAGTAGTGGGATTTTCATATAGTGATACCTAATCCAGGAGTGACAACAACATTTACTACATGGTGGTGAGGGGTGCAGTATGGTGGGTGTTAGAGGCTCAGGTGAGGATCCATAGGACACGATAAAGGAGATAGGTTCCAACATAGGAGGTATAGGATGGGGGAGGAGATTAGGATTCTATGGAGGTGGATGGAAAATATGGTTAGGTTGGACAAAGTCATGGATAGGGGGGATCCCAAGCATAAGTAATGCCCTAAGTATCAATATTATAGGTACCTTTATAGGTAAGTTTATAGGAATTATAGATGTTATAGGCACCTATACAAGGCCCATAAGTACAAATAGGTGATGATGGGGGTACAAGTTCATCACAACCCCCTAGATTAATAGAGGATGATGCCTTAGTGGCCAAATTAGAGGCAATGATACATGCATGATTGGTAGAGATTTTTGGCATCTCCAGGCAGAGGGAATAACTACTTACTCAACTATAGCGCTTTAGGACTCATAGAGATGGTTGAGTAGCATAAGCATCAGGGGAGAGGGTTGTATTAGAGGGTTGGATTATGTGGAGGGATCAGGAGGTGACTCATTTCTAGGATTAGGTAGTGGCTTTGTAAGCATAGATATAATAATGAGATGCTTAGGTTTCAGCCTTGCAATCATAGATTTTTTAGAGAGATGCTAAGGTAGTACAGGCATGGGGATAGATTGTGACTCTTTAGGGTCAGGTGGATGGATTTTTGGGTTAGATTGTCATATTACATACATGGATCCAAGACCTATAGAGTCATCTATATGCATAAGAGAGGGATAGGGAGGCAGCTGATGTAGGCCTATAGGGATAGGACATGATAGGAATGATGAGGGAGATGATGACACTTATGTGAGAGGTAGAGTATTATCAAACATTGTATGAGGGTGCTATATTGGTAGAGAGATAGGTTATTTTTGGGTAAGCCACTCATCAATGAGATGACCTTTGAGGAGTAGATCATTGAGACCACCTCCCTTGCCATAGCCATGATTGATTAATCTTTTGTATAGGGGATTATTTGTATTATAACTCATTCTATCCCCATGGGTGCATGTACCTGTATTATATATTTTGGCATGGATCCCATGTGGATATTAGATATTTTATTTTTGATGATATATATATATATATATGATGTCTTTTTGCAGATCTATGTTAGATGTTGTTTGCTTTATGGACTTGTGTTATAATTATGTTGTGTGATGGATGTTGACATGTAATGTAGTGATGTTGATGGATTATTGCATATTAAAAATATGTGATGTTTACCATGGGAATGCATAGTTATATTTTTAAATGTGATGGACATGTTAATGATATATATTGTATTAATGGACGTAGACTTTGAAATGATAGATTATTACATGATTTATGTGACATGTTTTTAGGATGGATGTATTAATGTATTGAGGAATGTGTTATATGTTTTTTATGATTTGACTCATGGTATTATATGTTATGATTACTCATTATGATGTGACACTATGTATAGTTTTATACGTGATAGAAACTAATCCCCTGATTAGGTTAGTAAGTTCTCATAATAGGAATCATCCTACACCACGAAGGTAAGGTGGGTAGGTTAGATGGGCTAGTTATTGGTTTAGGTCATGGGTAAGTTGGTGTAAGATGGGATTGTTCCTTTTGAAAAGTTTTCAATCCATGAACTTAAGCAATCCTTTTTAATGTTTGCATCTTTATGTAGGGTGGCAAGGTCATGACAAGGCCTTGTCATCGTGGTAAAGATGCATGAGGGGAAATCCATTTTAGGAGATGATCTCTTTTTGGAAGGGAACTTCCAAAGGTCAAACCAAACATCCTCATTCCTGTAAAGGACTATAAAAATGAAAAAATTAGACATAAATATACTAACTAAAAGAAAATGCTACAATTATATACATGCAAATGCAACACACACATACAAATACATGAATATGCATAACTGAAGGGGATTGGGATAAAATAAATAAGGACCATAATGGTGATTATAAGGGGATAGGATGATAATGATAGTAGCTGAGCTATCTTTGGGCATGAAAAGAAGCCAAGTGATACCTACATAGTCTGAAAAGACCTCAAGACAATGTAGTTATGGCTAGGAGATGATGATGGTGATGATGTTTAGTGATTAGAAAGTGATGATGATGGGGATGACCAGTTAAATGAGAAAAAAATAGAAATGACATGGATGAAGAGGCTAAATGGATATGTACAAAGTCAAGTGATATAGGAAATATTTATAGGATATATGATGCCTAAGCATTTGGCCTAGGGTGAAAAATTAAGGAAAGTTACAACAAGAGGGGTCATGACCACCTTTCAAGAATTAGTGTCACAGTGATTGCTAAGATCCTTGGGTAGAGAATGATCATATTTTAGGATAACCCTTCATAATGATAGTAGGAAAGGATGGACTAAAAGATAGCACAGAATGATGAAGTGTTTCATGATCTAGTTAAGGCTAAGAGGAGACATATCTATCAAAGAGGACTTATGAAGGGAAGATGGAGATATTATGAATATGGATAGGGCTTGGGGAAATAAAGATTATCTCCTAGTATCGATAAATGACTTAAGAGGATCCCTCCAATAAATGGTCCTAGGATAGCCCTATCTTTTCTACTTGTTAAAATAGTGATCCTACCTTACTGATAGTTCCCACTTATTGACACCAAGGTCAGGTTATCCTTACCATGGTGTTGGAGGCTAGTTTTCACCATGATTCTTGCCCAAGGTGCTAGCAAGTTGGTTTTCACCATTGGATAATTTTTTTTAGACTAATAGGGAGAGATTTGTAATGGATGGAGATGGATATGGGGTGTCTTATAGATGGAGGATATTGATATTATGACTAGTCATAAAGTGCTTTAGGTGCATGATATTCATGGGATCATCCAACTCTTCCCATTCAAGTATGGCTGACTAATAAGCTCCTGAGCCGAACTTAGTGATAATAACATAAGGGCCTAGCTAGTTTGCTTCAAACTTTCCCTTCTTATCTCATTCTATGTTGGTATTCTTTTGATTTAATTTAAGGACTAGGTCACCTACTTCAAACTCTTGGGCTTGATTCTTTTTATGAAACCAATTTTTTAGCTTATTTTGATATGCTCATAGGTGATTTAAAGCTCATTGTCATTTTTCATCTAGGAGTTCCAATTCTTGTAGGTGCTCTTATTGGAGATTATGATTAGTGATTATTTTACGTAATGAGAGATGAAGAGAAGGGAGTTCTACTTCCACTAACAGTATATCTTTGGCTCTGTACACCAAGGCATATGGAGTGGCCCCTGTAGGTGTGAAAATATTAGTGCAATAGGACCACAAGGCTAGATATAGCTAAGTATGCCAATTTTGTCCATCTTGATTGACAATTCTCTTCAAAATTTTGATCAGAGTATTATTTGTTGTTTCCACCTAACCATTACCTTGGGGATAGTATGGGGAAGAGAAATGATGCGTGATGTGGTACTTTTGACATAAGGCCCCAATGTCTTGATTCTTGAAAGATTTTTTGTTATCATAGATTATATTGGTGGGGATACCAAAGTACCAAATGATTTGATTGAGAATGAACTTTGATGTCTATAGGTCAGTTGTGTAAGTTAATGATATTACCTCTATCCATTTAGTAAAATATTTTGTAGATGTTATGATAAAATTGTGTCCATCAAAGGAAGTAAGATTTATTTTTCCAATCAAATCAAGGCCCCATATAGAAAAAGGCCATGGAATTATGATAGGTTAAAATTTTAATGCTAGTGCATGGATGAGATTCTCATGTTTTTGACAAGCCACACACTTTTGCACATATTGACAAGCATCCTGTTCCATTTTTGGTCAGTAATATTTTGTGTAGAGGAAATTCTTGGCTAGGCACATTCTATTGATGTGCCTTCCATAAATACTATCATGAATATCCTTGATGGCTTGAGTTACCTCATCTGATGTTAAACATCTCAATAGGATTCCATCATAACCTTGTTAATAGAGTGTGCTATCGAGGATGGTGTAATGGGTAGTGTGATGGATGAAGGCTCTGCATTGGTGGCAGTTAAAGTTTAGGGGAAGGATATTATTATGAAGGTACTTGTAGATATCATGGTACCAAGGGAGACTAGGATTATCAATTATGTAGATCTAAAAAAGAGCCAATGATTGATGGGATGGGGTGATTAAATACTCAATCAAAAAATTGCATTCCAAGATGTCTTCATGAAGGTCGATAAGAGAACATTAAGGTGGCCATAGAGTTAGCTGCCTTATTGCTTCCACATGGAACTTGGTTGAATGTGATGGATTAAAAAATTATCTTTAATTGATCCACCAATTGCTTGTAGGGAAGTAATTTCTCATCCTTCATTTGTAATTCCTTGTTGACCTATTTAATAATCAGTTACGAGTCCCCAAATACTTGTAAGTGTCAGATATCCCATTGAACAACTAGCTAGAGTCTGGTGATTAATGATTCATATTATAAAATATTGTTAGTGCAGGGAAAAGTGAGGTGGAAGGCTTTAGGAATAAGTTCACCTTGAGGGGTGATTAGAAGGATGCCTACCTTGGATCCATGTGTAGTGAATGATCCATCAAAATATAACTTCTAACTTTATATTTGTGAAGCATTCATGATGGAGTCATCTGGGAATGTAGTGACAATTGGCTCAAATGATTCTAATGATGCTTCAACTAGTTGATCAGCTATGACCTAACCTTTGATTAATTTTTTATTAATATATTCTATATCAAATTCATTGAGTAGCATGATCCATTTTGATACTCACCTTGTTAATGCTAATTTGGACAGTAGATACTTTAAAGGATTAACTTTGATGATAAGCTGAACTTGGTTATTAAGCATATAATGCTAGAGTTTTTGGGATGTAAAAACCATAACTAGGCATGCTTTCTCAATAGGTGTATAGTTTAGTTCATATGATATTAATGTTTAATTGAGATAATAAATGACATGCTCATTTCCTTGGTCATTATGTTGGGTTAAGATAACACCAATATCACATGATGTAGCCAAAATATATAGGAGCAAAGGCTTTCCTGAAACTGGTGGAGATACGATAGGTGAATTCACCAAGTATTATTTTAGATTTTCAAAGGCTTGTTGGCGTTCTTAATTTTAATGGAAGGTAACCCCTTTCTTTAGCAAGTGAGTAAAGGGGTGGCATTTATCAATGAAATGAGAAATAAATTGCCTAATGGCTTGAAGTTTGCCTTGGAGACTATGGAGTTGCTTGAGATTATGAGGGGGTGGAATTTTAGTTATTTCTTTAACTTTAGCTGGATCTACTTCAATACGCCAACTTGAAACAATAAATCCTAACAATTTTCCTAATGTTACACCAAAGATGCACTTTATAGGGTTTAACCTTACCTTGTATTCCCTCAATCTCTCAAAAATTCTTCTAAGGACTGCATGGTGCTCAGATCATAAGTGGAACTTCCCCAAAATGTCATCGACATAATACTCTACTATGTCATGCATTATATCATGGAAAATAATGGCCATTACCCATTGTTATGTTGTCCCTACATTTTGTAGGCCAAAAGGCATGACTTGATAGTAGAATGTGCCCCATGGAGTAATAAATATTGTTTTATGCTGATCTTTAGGGGTGATCTTGATTTGATTATATCTTGAGAAACCATCCATGAGGGATAACATCTCATATCTAGCTATGGAATCTATGATCATGTTGATATTAGGAAGTGGGAAGTCATCTTTTAGACATGCCTTATTAATGTCTTAGAAGTTACTACAAATATGGATTCTTCCATGAGGTTTGGTAATGGGAAAAATATTTGATATCCAATCATAATAGTCAATGGGGTAGATGAACCCAACTTCCAAGAATTTTTTTAATTCTTCTTTAACTAGTAGTGGCACCTTTGGATGCATCTTACGTAGTTTTTGCTTGATTGGTTTGGCATTTGGGTGTATAATAAGGTGATGTAATACCAGTGAAGGATACAATCTTGGCATGTTGGTGTAACTCCATGGAAAGATATCAACAAACTCTTTCAACAACTCAATGAGTATTTCACACTCTGACATGGTGAGAGATGCCCCCAGTTTTACCATCTTAAGATTATCCTTAGTTTGATATTTACTTCTAGCACAACTTTGATGAGTGAGGCTGATTGATATTGTAGATAAGGGGGTAAATTTATTTGAGATATATTAGAGGTTAAATCATTTGGTAACTCAATATCAATACCCAAGTAATCTCCTTATATCATGGGGCTGGATGAAATTTCATCTGGTTCTTTAGAGGGTTCTTCTTCTTTTGAATATTCTCATTCATCTTAGACATGAGATTGTTCTTGTTCCCTAAAGTATGCTGATTCACACAAATTGATGGAAAATCCTTTATTATGGTCTCTAGATGGCATAAAATCTCTTACCCCCATGTATTCAAGGATGACCTCATCATTCTAAAATGCATCAAAAATAGGCTCATGCTAGGAATCCTAGTCAATAAGGGAAGGGTAATTGAGGGAGATATTGATGGTGGATATGGTGGTGTCAAGGAAAAGGTTTATGGTAGACAACTCTTTGAAGTGACTACAAACAGAGCCTGTCTCGATGTCCTTATTAGGGAGAGGTTGCTCATTGATCAGGATAGAGTCCACAATGATATTGATCAGGTCATCATCATATAGTTTATACCTTAGACCAATGTTTGATGAGTTTTATTGAACAATAATAGGCTCTAGTCAACCATGTTCCTATTTTCCTAGTCTTTTTCCTTTATAGTTCATGTTATCCATCATACGGTGGAATTTTAGATAGTTCTGCTTAGGTGAGATGTGTTGTCCCCCAAAAAGTAGCAGTCATTTTTGGGACAACATTTGAACTATTTTGGTCTTATAGACCAAAAATTGTATCTTCCATTTTAAATTTTTTTGTCTTAGACATTCAGATTCCTCATTATCAAAGCTTCTAAAAAAATCTACAGACTTTGTAAGTCAAAGTTCAATGTATTTTACATGTTGATTTCTACAGACTTTGTATCTTCAAATTCTATAGGTAGGTTCATTTATACAGGTTCAAAGACTTCTGTAAGTGGTTTCAGTCAAAAGAATTTGTTTTTAATACTTGGTCATTTTCAAAATTGGTTCAGAGCTTTGGTTCAATTGAAAATTTTCATCGGCAAGCATTTGAGTACAAAAGGAGACCTAAACCATTGAACCATTTTGGTTCAAAGGTTCAACGAGTTCAAGGTTCAATGGTAGGTTCAACCAAAGGGACAATTCAATGATTTTGGTTCAACTAAGTGGTTCAAATCTTTAGTTCACTCGATTGGTTCATTATTTTAGTTCATCCTTGGTTCAACATCTACAAGTTTAACAACAATTTTGTAGACATTTTTTAAAAAGCTTTGTTTGAACCGTTGAACCAAAAGATTGGTTCAATGTCTAGGTTTAACAAATAAGTTCAACAATAGGTTCATTCATTTGATTCAACCACTTGGCTCATTAGACGGTTCATTTTATTTGTTTCAAAGGGGCTCGATGTGCTTCGTTGAACCATTAAACTGGTTCAACAAATAGGTTCAATAAAATAGTTCAACTGTTGGTTCAAAGGCAAATTCAAATGTTTGATTTAATGCTTAGTTTATCGGCTTATTTCATTCATAGAACCATCAGCTTGAACCATTTTTGGTTCAACCAATTGGTTCAACATCAAGGTTCAAAGGGGCGGTTCAACACAAAAGAAGACTTTTCAAAGGATAAGTGCCCTTGCAGAGGGCACTTAATCAAGAAAAGCACCTTTCTGGAGGATCATTTATTTTAAGTAAGCCAAAAGGTAATTCTTTTAGATTTTTTTAAGGTAAAACCTGAAGACATTTTCAAAGAGCTTGGTAGAACAAATTTCCACAAATTTTTTGTCTGTGGGAATTTTCCCTGAACTTTTTTTCCATGAAATTACCCATGGGGAATGCCAAAGCAAAAGGGGCTGCTGAAGGACCCCAAAGGGCAGGTGCCCTTATGGGGGACTCTTAGTGGCCAATGTAGAGGGCTATTTTGACTCAACCTCAAGGCCCAAAAGGGCAAGTCCAACCCAAGAAGGCAAAGCTAAAAGAAGATTAAGGGGTGATGCCCATAAAGATGTCAAATTCAGGATAGTGAACTAGCCATTGAGATCACATTGACGAGCATGTAAACGTCAATTTTAAAGATAGTGAAATAGCCTTTGATTCACAGACCTGAATGTATTTCTAGAATTCAAGACAAAAACCATCTAAAATCGAGGAAAGATAGAATAATGAATGAATTCAAGACCTGATTCAATCAATTTGGAAAAGAGGAATGATGAAGACAAGATCAGATTGACAGGTGGACATTGAAAGTTGTAATCTTTCAATTGCATAGCTTGTTCATATACATTAAAGATCAAATGGGTAAAAGGTCCCAAAGTTCTAGCCTATCTTCTTAACAGTTCCCAACGCATCATGATGTATTACTATTCCCAAGTCCTTTTCCAAGTGGTTATATAAGGGACTTTCTTTCATTGTAATAGGATCTTCTTTTTGACAATCTGAATGAAACTCTATCGAAATTGAGAGGCATCATTGAGACTTTGTGCTCAGTCTATTGATCATATTCTATTAATGAAAGCAAGGGACTTTTTTAGACTTTGTGCTATGATATCTTTTCTATTTCATTAATTTAATAAGCAGGATTAGTAAATTAGTCAGGAAGGTGTCCTGAAGAATCAACTGTGGAGAGACTTTGTGCTTCCACAAGCTGCCTTCAGTGTTTTTTTTTTATATTGCCGTGTAAAGGACTTTGAGAAGACTTTGAGATTTCATTGCCCTTCGTATATCACTCTTGAGTGTTTCAAGTGCAGACTTTGTGCTGTGTCTTGATTTGCTGGTTACCATACTTTTAGTCATATTCTACTTTTATTTCTAGGAGTATTCTTGTGGCTAGTTGAACAGTTCTTCTAAAAGCAGAGGAGTGTTGTCTATCATTCTCTTGAGTTTTTTCCTTTGTTTTGTATACATCATCTTTAAAGAAAGAGAGATGGATGTCTGGTCCTACCTTTGAGTATTATTTTCTATTTATACATATACATAGCATGTCCATAGGGAACCTCCCCTTGATGAGAGGAGAGAGCAGTCTCCTTCTGATGTGATAAACTTACACATTAGGATGACTAATCTTCTTGCTTTGGCTGATAAGACCTATTTTGTTTACCAGTACGCTGATAGACAAAATATTCAACCAAAAATTTTTGGTGACTCCACTAGGGAATATACCCATTATCCATTTATAGTCTATCCATTCCATTCACCTCCACACCACAGGAAAAGAATGCACAGTTTAAAGCCTCAGGCTTTAACTGAAGCAAATTCAATTCTTTTACACTTCTATTTTACAATCTGGCAGATTCAAGGTATACACGAAGCCAAAGGGCTAAAGGTGTCATTGATCCTGTGTTTGAGATGGTACAACAAAGTGATTTTGATCTATTTCCTTCACCATCTCATCTTTAATGAACCAAAAGATTCCCTCCTACTAAACCCAGATCCCCATTACCATATGAAGTATTTAATTTTACTGTTGATAAAGCTGTGCCTATAATTACCCCTTTGAGATTTGTTATCCCTCCTTTTCAGAATCCTATAATGGTAGTTCAAGGTCCCTGGGGTAATGCTTTTGGTCCTTTCAATCTTACTCCTCCTTTGCATGAGCTTCCACACAGTTCTAGAAAGAATTTCCCTAAATTCTATGGTGATGGCAAAGTTCATCCTGATGAACATATTGCAGCATTCAGTATAGCTTATGGAGTAATCAGGGTAGAGTTTGAAGATGTAGTAGTCAAGCTTTTTATTGAAACACTACAAGGTCCTACTATAGATTGGTTTTACCATTTACAGACTCAATCTGTGACAGATTGGAATATCCTTAAAGCTAAGTTTGAAGCCAGATTCAAACATGTAGAAGATGCACATACACTTTTGGCTCAACATACACAAATGAAAAAAGAGCCACATGAGCATATGAGAGACTTCATAGCTAAATTTGACAAATTGAGAAACATAATCCCTTTCATTGCTAGACCTATAGCTGAGAATCTCAAATGCTTTTTCATTAATTCTCAGCTACCTGAAGTCAGTTTCCTCTTAAGACATGATGGCCAAATAGATCGCGCTGCAGCTCAACTTTTGGCCACTGAAGTAGAAGATGATCTCATCTTAGCAGGGAAAATAAGAAGATATCCCAATAGAAATAGAGCTTCATCATCTTCTGAATTTGCATCTACAAGCACCATAGATCCAATGATGCAGAAATTAACAAATGAGTTGCTTGCTCTCAAAAAGCAAATGGCTCAAGGAATGTCTTATGATCCTACATACAGAAGGACATTCCCAAATTAGTCATATTAGGGCAATGTTGCTAGAAACCAAGGACAACAAAATTGCCTTCCTCTCACACAAGGAAAACTTGCTTTGAAAGCTCCTCCAACTAATTCAGTAATGGGGTATCTTGAGGTAGAATCAAAAGTTTCTTATCAACCTGAATCAAATCAAGAAAATGATGCTGATATCATTAAAGATAGTTAAGAAGAATCAAATGGCGAATCCTACATTGGTTTTCTAAATTATCAAGATGAATTTGGAAGCAAAGGAGAAACTTCAGATGGATCATATGCTGTGTTTACCAGGTCTAAGAATCAATCAGCCCAGTAGGTTGATAGAGAAAAGATGAAAAAACAACCAAAACCAGCAATCACAATTGTCAAGCATGGGAGATCTCTACCTTTTCAATCAAAAGATCTGGTCATTACTCAAAAGGTAAATATATTTGTTGTGCCTTCCCCTTCTACTTCTAATTCACAAACCAGCCCAGCTCCCATCCCTTTGAAAACTCAAAAAGCTGAAGTACCTTTCTCTATACTTAGCTCGATTCAGCCATTTGATATAATTGACCATGTCAAAAAGACAAAAATATAGATGTCTAAATTTGAATACTTGTAGTCTAATTCAGATCAATTAAACAAGCTGGTCCAGTATGTTAAAAATTAGATCGTCCCTGCAAGACAAAAGGCCAAAAAAGTAACTTTTGATTCTTCAATAAATACACCTATTCCAAATAATCTGATCATTACTCCTCCAGCTACTCCTAGAAAAATTGAACTCTTCTATGTTTCCTTATTAATCAATGGCCACAAGCTAAGTAATTGTATAATAGACTCAGGTACATCTTACAATGTCATGCCTACTAAAGTCACTGAGTCTCTTGGTCTCACATTGACCAAGACATTTGGGAGATGTTTCTCCATGGAGAATAAGCAAGCACCATTGTTAGGGCAAATCAAAGATGCCCAATTTGCATTTACAACCTTTCCAAACAAGAGGATTAAAATAACTGTATTAGTAGCTGACATCCTAGCATCTTATGGCATTTTGCTTGGACAAAATTTATGTAAGGACATGGGAGGAGATCTAAACATGGATCTATCTGAAGTAAGGATCCTTGTCCAAGGTGTGATGAAGAGATTACTTTCTAAAAAGGAAGCAAAGTATGTAGTTACCAAGACATTAGCTCTTGAAGCTCAAATCCTCTTTGAATTTGTAGGTATGGGTAATTACTTTTTATATATAGATTATGAAGGAAGACTTTCCATCTCTGATGAGGGAAAGTCTGAAGTAAAGCCAGTATCTAATGAGATTTGGACTCTAGAATTTGACGGTAGTTGTTCCCCTACTAGTTTGGAAGCTAGAATTCTCTTGATATCTCCTCAAGGAGATTTGTTTCCTTCATCCTATAAGTTACAATTTAGCAACACAAATAATACAATAGAATATGAATCGCTATTGCTGGGCATGAAGGCTACTTAAAAAAGAGGCGTCAAGTTTTTTCATGTTAAAGGGGACACCGAATTAGTGGTCTGTCAAGTGAGAAATTCATATCAAACCAAGAATGAGAGACTACGCCATTACCATAATTTAGTTTGGGACCAAATTGAAAGTTTTTATGCTTTCAACATCTCTGCCATTCCAAGAGAGTCCAATGACAGAGCTGATGCACTTGTTATTTCAAGAACTCTTTTAGTTCCTCATTCTAATTTTAAAGAAGATAAATATATAATTGAGCTGGTCTATAGACCAAGAGTTTCTGATAATGTTGAACTTTTTCAAATATTCAATGATGATCATCAAATCATTGCTTTCTTGGAACAAAAAGACAATTTTGAACAGCTGTATTTTGAAGGTAGTGAATCTCAGAAGTCTGAATTAATTTTTGAATCTAGTTCAGATGTTAATGAAGAGTTCCTAAAGCTAAAAGGAAACAAAATTCTTAAAGGCCTGGTTTCTCTTAAAAAGTTGTTTGACAAGCATGATAGATTCGTCAAACAACAACAGACAGATTCAAATTTCTCTTGGGGATTTGATCAAGTGAATTTGACCAACAAAGAAAATCCAAAAATGGTCAACATTGGTAAGTGTTGTACGCCTGAAGAAAGATTCAAATTCAATTCTTTGCTCTGTCAATACATTGATGTCTTGGCATATTCATGTGAAGATCTCAAGTCTCTCAGACCTGATGAAATTTGCCATCATATTCCTCTCAAGGCTGATCAATGTTTTACAAATAGAAATCCAGACAATATAATCTAAAAATTTTAGGTACAATTATGTCTGAAATTCAGAAAATGTTAAATGCTAGAATAATTTTTCCAATCCATCATTCTACATGGATTGAGAACATAGTTCCTGTAAGGAAAAAAAAAGAAAAATCTACATTTGTGTAGATTTTTAGAATCTAAATTAGTCATCTCTGAAAGACAATTACCCTTTGCCAATCATGGACCAAGTGCTTCAACTAATAACATGATTAGAAATGATATCAATGCTGGATGGCTTCTCAGGTTATAACCAAGTTGAAGTTACTGAAGTTGACCAACACAAGACTGCATTCATCACACCTTGGGGTACATTTGCATATAAAAGAATACCTTTTGGATTAATAAATGTTGGTGCTACCTTCTAGAGAGCTATGGACATGGCTTTCAAAGATGAAATTGGCAAATTCATAGTTGTATATCTTGATGATTTAACTATCTTTTCAAAATGTCGATTTGATCATATACGCCATTTGCAACAAGTGCTGAAGCGCTATCGATAGAATGGTATTTCCTTGAATCCCAAGAAGTCTATTTTTGGAGTGACAGAGGGAAAACTCCTTACACACATCATGTCTAAAGAAGGTATAAAGATTGACTCAGACAGAGTCAAATCCATTCAAGAGCTAAATTTACCAACAAATAAAAATGTTGTTCACTCTTTCTTCAAAAAAGTGAATTTCTTACGGAGATTTATTCCTAAATTTGTCGAGAAGACAAGACACATTGTGAATATGATGAAAGGGAAAACTACCTTTAGCTAGACAAAAGAAGGTAAATCAGCATTTCAAGACATCAAGGCTGCCATTGCTCATGCCCCTACCTTGGTTTGTCTAGATTACCACAAGGATTTCATCATTTACAGCAATGCGTCTGAGCATACTCTTTTAGCAATTCTTGTCCAACAAGACAAAGAAGGTATGGAATCCCCTATCTCTTTCATGAGTTTCCCTCTCAAAACTCATGAAATGAAGTATTCAAATATAGAGAAGCACGACTATGCCTTGGTAAAAGTAGTCAAACACTTTCATTTCTATATTCTAAATTCTCATACTACTGTCTTAGTTCCTGACACTACAGTGAAGTCTATATTAACTCAACAGGAGTTTAGCACAAAGAGAGGTAATTGGATTGCAAAGATCCAAAAATTTGATTTAGATATCAAGCTGACAAAGCTAGTCAGAGGTAAAGGTCTTTGCTAATTAATCGCTGACAATAAGCTAGAAGATAAACATCGTGAAGAAGCTGAAGTAGACAATACGCTAATAGTCCATTTTGTTTCTACTACCAATGAATGGTACTCAGATATTGCCTATTTTTTGACTTATGGTGAATGTCCTACTCATTTGTCTTACAAAGAGAGGAGAACTATCAGATTGAAAGTTGCTAATTTTGTCCTTTGGGACAATAGCTTGTACAAAAGAAGTATAGATGGAGTTTTCCTTCGTTGTGTAAATAAAGAACAACAGACCCAGCTCTTGAAATCTTTCCACAATCTAGCCTGTGGAGGACATTTTTTTGCCCCTGTGACTGCTCACAAACTTCTATGAGCTAGGTATTATTGGCTGACTCTTTTCCAAGATGCACATAAATGGGTGAGGAAATGTGAACTTTGCCAATAATTTGTTGGAAAACCCAAGTTGGTTGCCCTACCTCTCAAGCCAGTAATCATAGAGGAACCTTTCCAACAATGGGGACTAGATTTTATTAGAACAATAAACCCATCTTCAAGTGCTAGACATGATTATGTCCTTACAGCAACTGATTATTTCACCAAGTGGGTGGAAGCAATCCTGACTAAGCATGCTACTTCAGAATTTGTATGCAACTTTCTCAAAGAGAATATCATTTCTAGGTTTGGAGTTCCACTCAAGATTGTTACTAATAATGTAGCTTGTTTCACTTCTCAAGAGATTACACAATTCTATTTTTACTATGGAATTACGCTCTCTCATTTTTCTAATTATTTTCCACAAGGGAATGGACAAGCTGAGTCTAGCAATAAAAATTTGGTAACCATTATCAAAAAGCTCGCAGATGATAATCAAAGGACATGGCACAAAGCATTGGTGGATGCTCTATGGATAGACAGGATCATGCCAAAGAGGGCATTGGCATGTCTCCTTTTCAACTTATTTATGGTATTAATGCTAAGATACCAATCACTTTAGAGTTACCAGCCTTGAAATTGGCAAAAGCCATTGAAGATCAGACATATGAGAGTTCTCTTGACAAAAGAATCATGTGCCTGATTTAGTTGGAAGAACAAAGAACCATGGTGGTGGATTGAATTGTTATTCATCAAAATCTGATAAAGAAATTTTTTGATCAGAAGGCCAGAAATCGTGATTTCCAAATTGGGGATAAAGTTTTGTTGTGGGACAAAAGAAGAGAGCCAAAAGGGATGCATGGAAAGTTTGACTCCCTTTGGAGAGGCCCATTCATAATTCATCAGCACATGGGTGAAAATAGCTTTTTATTGAAATACCAAGATGGCACACTCTTTTCTCTACCCCATAATGGGCAGCATCTGAAACACTTCAATTCTTGAAGTATCAGATCATTACCTCTGTATATATGTATATTTGTACAGTTTTAATTTCTATTTTGTTTTGTTTGTTTTCATTTTTGATGCCTTTCATTTATGGAAAGCATGACTCCAAAGCCCAATGTTACACTTGAAGACACTGGAGATTCTAGATTCTACTCCTTTCAATTCATTTTGCAATTGATAGAAGTTCCCCAACTGGAGCTAGCTGTTGTCCCCCAAAAAGTAGCAGTCATTTTTGGGAGAACATTTGAACTATTTTGGTTTTACAGACCAAAATTGTATCTTCCATTTTAATTTTTTTTGTCTTAGACATTCAAATTCCTCATTATCAAATATTCTCAAAAAATCTACAGACTTTGCAAGTCAAAGTTTAATGCATTTTACATGTTGATTTCTACAGACTTTGTATCTTCAGTTTCTATAGGCAGGTTCATTTATACAGGTTCAAAGACTTCTGTAAGTGGTTTCAGTCAAAAGAATTTGTTTTTAATGCTTGGTCATTTTTAGAATTGGTTCAAAGCTTTGGTTCAATTGAAAATTTTCATTGGCAAGCATCTGAGTACAAAAGGAGACCTAAACCATTGAACCATTAAACCATTTTTGTTCAAATGTTCAACGAGTTCAAGGTTTAATGGCAGGTTCAACCAAAGGGATAGTTTAATGGTTTTGGTTCAAATAAGTGGTTCAACTCTTTAGTTCACTTAGTTGGTTCATTCTTTCAGTTCATCCTTGGTTTAACATCTACAGGTTCAATAGCAGTTTCGCAGACATTTTTCAAAAAGCTTTGTTTGAACCGTTGAACCAAAAGATTGGTTCAATGTCTTGGTTCAACATCTAGGTTCAACGAATAACTTCAACAATAGGTTCATTCACGTGGTTCAACCACTTGGCTCATTGGATGGTTCATCTACTTTGTTTCAAAAGGGCTCAGTGCGCTTCGTTGAACCATTGAACCGGTTCAATGGATAGGTTCAATCAAATGCTTTAACCATTGGTTCAAAGGCAAGTTCAAATGTTTGATTCAGTGCTTAGTTTATCAGCTTGTTTCATTCATTGAACCATCAGCTTGAACCATTTTTGGTTCAATCGATTGGTTCAACATCAAGGTTCAAAGGGGCAGTTCAACACAAAAGAAGACTTTTCGAAGGACAAGTGCCCTTGCGAAGGGCACTTAATCAAGAAAAGCACCTTTCTGGAGGATCATTTCTTTTAAGTAAGCCGAAAGGTAATTCTTTGGAATTTGTTTAAGGTAAAACTTGAAGACATTTTCAAAGAGCTTGGTGGAACAAATTTCCACAGACTTTTTATCTGCGGGAATTTTCCTTGAACTTTTTGTCTGCAAAATTACCCACGGGGAATGCCAAAGCAAAAGGGGTTGCTGAAGGACCCCAAAGGGCAGGTGCTATGGGGGACTCTCAGTGGCCAAAGTAGAGGGCTATTCTAAATCGACCTCGAGGCCCAAAAGGGCAAGTCTAACCTGAGAAGGCAAAGCCAAAAGAAGACTAAGGGGTGATGCCTATAAAGACGTCAAATTCAGGATAGTGAACTAGCCGTTGAGATCACATTGACGGGCATGTAAACATCAATTTTAAAGATAGTGAAATAGCCTTTGATTCATAGACCCGAATGCATTTCTAGAATTCAAGATAAAAACCATCTGAAAGCGAGGAAAGACAAAACAATGAATGAATTCAAGACCTAATTCAATCAATCTAGAAAGGAGGAATGATGAAGACAAGATCAGACCGACAGGTGGACATTGAAATTTGTAATCTTTCAATCGCGTAGCTTATTCATCTACATTGAAAAGATCAAATGGGTAAAAGGCCCCAACATTCTAGCATATCTTCTTAATAGTTCCCAATGCATCATGATGTATTACTGTTCCCAAGTCCTTTTTCAAGTGGCTATATAAGGGACTTTCTTTCATTGTAATAGGATCTTCTTTTTGACATTCTGAATGAAACTCTACCGAAATTAAGAGGCATCATTGAGACTTTGTGCTCAGTCTATTGATCATATTTTGTTAATGAAAACAAGGGACTTTTTCAGACTTTGTGCTGTGATATCTTTTCTATTTCATTAATTTAATAAGTAGGATTAGTAAATTAGTCAAGAAGGTGTCCTAAAGAATCAACTATGGAGAGACTTTGTGCTTCCACAAGCTGCCTTCAGTGTGTTTTCTTTATATTGTTGTGTAAAGGACTTTGAGAATACTTTGAGCTTTCATTGCCCTTCATATATCACTCTTGAGTATTTTAGGTGCAGACTTTGTGCTGTGTCTTGATTTGCTGGTTACCATACTTTCAGTCATATTATGCTTTTATTTCTAGGAGTATTCTTGTGGCTGGTTGAACAGTTCTTCTGAAAGAAGAGGAGTGTTGTCTGTCATTCTCTTGAGTTTTTTCCTTTGTTTTGTGTACATCATCTCTGAAGAAAGAGAGATGGATGTCTGGTCCTACCCTTGAGTATTATTTTCTGTTTATACATATACATAGCATATCCATAAATAACCTCCCCTTGATGAGAGGAGAGACTAGTCTCCTTCTGATGTGATAAACTTACACATTAGGATGACTAATCTTCTTGCTTTGGCTGATAAGACCTATTTTTTTTACCAGTACGCTGATAGACAAAATATTCAACCAATAAGATGAAGACTTCATCATCAGGTAGGAGGTAAGAATCATCACTATTCAATATATTATTTTGATAAAAATATTGTGCTTTTAAAGGTTGTATGCCAAAATTGATGGGCTTGTTCTTATTTATGATGGGGGACCCATAACTATAGGGAGATAAAGGAAGATGGTCAATGCAAAAATATTTATACTTATATTCACCATAGCTAATGGATGTGATTGTCAACTTGGTAAGATCTAGTGTTGGAGCAGATGTGGGTATCAATTGGTTAAGAGAAATGTAATTTGTATCTATATGACTAAGGATGGAATTTTTAGTGCTGAGAGATAGTGATGGAGAGACCAATTGATCTATCAAATAGCTATGATGATTAATAAATCTAGGAATGGTGACCTCCATGAGTAAATTTTAAACATTGATGAAGAGTGGATGGGATGAATTACATTTCATGGATACATGGCCTCCTAAGGAGCATGTTGTATGGTAGATCCACATTTACCATGTGTACCAATATTTGATGGACCATAGGTCCTACATCAATAGGAAGATAAATAGATCGCACAGATGGCCACTCATTATCATCATATACCTTTATCATTATAAGGGTGGGCCCAAGTGATGATTAAACATATCCCAACTTCTTTAGGTAGTCCATGTTACACACATTAAGTATATATTCTCCATCTATAAGGACACGTGAGACATGGTGATGAGCAATGGTGTGTTCAATGTATAGTGGGTAATTATGATGAGGGCCAACTAGCGACAAATCTCAATCACTAAAAATAAGCCATGGGGAGGGAGATAAATGTGATAATAGTGATTGAAATTGATTTTTATCTAGATCACTAGGTACTTTAAGATCATTAAACACTTGATTTAATATTTACCTATGCAAAGCAGATGTTTTGAGGAGTTCCATTAGGGAAATTTAGGCAAGGGTCTTTTCTAGCTATTAAATAATATCATAGGATTTGTTTGACCCATTTTTGGTTTTCTTATAGGTATTCCCCCTAGGTGCAGTAGATGAGGTAGAAGGTTATTGAGGAGAGGCTATAAGAATAACTATTTTGTTGCACCAAGTAGTGACAATACAATCGACTGTAGCCCTATTTATTTTTAGGATGGGAGATGGAAAGGGGGATGGAGATGGAGTAGACTCTTGAGTGTTATGGATTTTAATAGTATTAATGTAATGATAGGGAATATTATGATAATTAGTACAATTGGAAGATGATGCCTAACCTTGGTCTCATTAGGGTCTCTCATTGCTTTGTTCATGCTTTGGAAGAGGATCTTTATAAATACCAAAGTGTTGATTTACTGATTAATTTGAGGGCACTTCACCTTCAATATTGATATCAAATATTTCTAGTAGGTCTTGGATATAGTGATTTAACTACATACAATTCTTAGTATCATGTCCCTTTACCTGATAATATTTATAACACTCATCTTCACAGTACCAATCGGGTTTAGGTTGATGATTATCTACCAATCTAATTTCAGGTAGAGTAATCATATTAGTAGCAACCATTTGTTTTAGGACCATATCTAGTGGAGATCATAGGCTTTTTAGTGGCCTTTTACCTATGCAAGGCTTAGGTTTGCCTTGTGTAACCTTGATAGTAGAGACATGAGGGTGTTATGGAGGCCCTTTTCTTTGGATGGTTTGAACATGCTGTGGTTGCTATTTTCAATCTATCACTCCATCACCTACATCAATCTTGTTCTTTTTAAAGACCTTGGGCTTACTTTACAGGGATTTTTATGTATTGGATGTGTGTTCATTATGAGAAAATAACTTGATGGTTCCCTTCTCTATAAGATCCTTTTAAATCTTTATTCCCTTTTCTATGATTTTGTCAAAGGTTTTAGCACACTATATTTTTAACTGATATTTTAATTCCATGTTAAGGTTGTCTACAAATATTTTGGCTAATTCTTTTTTAAGAACACTACACCTCAACTAGCTTTCCAATTCTTTCCAACATTGCAAGAAGTAGACAAGGCTTTCCCCATTCCTTTGTTTTATGTTATAGAGATCAATAATAGATATATCATGTTCTATATTAAAAGAGAAATATTTGATGAACTGATTAGTTAATTCACCAAAACTTGAGATTAACCCCTTCATTAAATGCATAAACCATTAAAGTTCTAGTACTATCAGACTATTGGGGAATAGACTCAAAAAATAGGCATCCTCATATGCTACTTCATGGCAGGTGACATAGAACTCCTATATGTGGTCTCTTGGATCACCCTTTCCTTGATATGTTTCAAATTTTGGAACCTCAAAATGTGAGGGGAAGGGAATTTATATAATGTTGATGTCTAAAGGTGATGATAAAAAATACTCATATGTATACTTGAGGGTTTGGGACCTAGGATCCACTTATTGGAGGTTTTCTTTCATCATCTTCCATTCTTGGGCAAAGGTGGGATCCCCAACAAGATTAGTGGTTTGGTTATGACTATCTTGGGGAACATAGGTATGGTGATTGTTTTTGGAAATATTATTGGTATGGATAAGGTTATTGGTGCTATTATTAACATGATTTTGAACATTATTGTTGGTATTAGTATTATTGTGTCATGTTGATGGTGGTTGTTGGTTATGAAGGAGAAGGTTAATTTGTTATGTGATTTGATCTAGGTAGTATTCAATGGTAGCCTATCTCCTATTAGCCTCAGTATTATGGTTGACAAGAGGTGGTTGTTGTTATTCTTCCTCTATGAACCCATGGTCTATTTCTAGTTCCTGTCAAGGATTGGGATGAGCTTGTTGGTGTGGGGATTACAGTCTTGATGGGTGGATGATATTATTCAAAAGAGTGCAGTCAAAGGTGGGTGGTAAGGTGCCCCTAATTTATATGGTTCATGCTAGTAATTCATCATGATTTTTTTATAAATATCGATCAATGAGATTTTAAACATCATCATTGTGGAGGAGGTTATTTCTCTCATTCTCTATTTGTAGGGTGTGCATATCACTATGGTAGTCCTCATACTCTTGATTGGGATCCATTATTTTTCCCCTGGTATTGTTATCTTGACTAGAGCCTTGTCCTAGGTGGAGTTGAGCTCGGGTTTGAGTGACCATGATGATAGATCAAGAGGATGAAATGTGATGAGGTATGGTTGAGGGAGTTTAAAATATGAGCTTTAGTCAAAAGGTTAGACTAATAGTGGTCAAGGATAAAAATGTTTATAGATGAGGTAACTAGAAGTTATCACAAGGCAAAAGTCTTTTAAGAGATCAATCTATCAAAAGACAAGGGAAGATGATGGGATCAAATAAATTTATCAACTAGAAAGCAAGTAATTTGATGGGTGTTAGGTGAAAAAGATACCTGATAGAGATACATATAGTGATGGGTGCTATATTAATACCTTATAAGGCTATTAATTATAATTTCAAGCTGAGGAAGGATGATGACTAATGTTTTTGGGGAGATGGGTGACCACCAAAAGTTTATCCTTTAGATAAAAACTAATATTTAAGAGGATGATGGGGGGGAAGTGGATGGTAATGATATATGTGATAGAAGAATTTGGAAAAAATCTACTCAAAATAGATGAATGGGGGAAATGAAAAAAGGATGGGTATTCAATTGATAAAAGGGCATTGCAAAATGGAAGGTGTGGTGTGTTGTAGGACTCAAAAATTAAATGGGGAAGGATGTACAATATATGCAATGTTTATTTATGGGTGGATTTTATGAATAAATTATGGATTGATAATCAAATTAGGATGGGATGAGATAAGGAAGGACTTGAAAAGGCTCTAGAAGATAGATTATAGATGGGGTAATAAAATATATTAGATAGATGGGGTGGACTAGATGTAAAAATATGGATTATATAGATAAGTTAACCAAAAATAAAATAGATTATGGGGATATGATGAGATTAAGAATAAATGAAATATATAATGGAAGATATGTTGACACAATGATGAAAGAGGGGGGGTCAAATGATGTATATAAATAATGTAGGAGATAATGATCACCGAGAGATGGATGATATGGAATTTTTGGGTGGGATAGCTTATAAAAAGGATAGGATGAAAATGGTATGAAGATGGTATGTATGAGATTAGGATATATGGATAATGAAAAAAAGTGGTGAGATAATGGAAAAAGAGTTTATATAATAAAAAGGATAAATAGATGAAATTGTAATGAATGGATCACATAGATAGGGTGATAAGGTATTTACAATATGATATGGGGATAAGTGGATGGGAACTAGGAAAAATGTGATAATGTAAGAATCAATAGATGAATTATGAGATCAAAGGAAAGGTGGAATTATAATGTATGATGGGGGGAGCTAGATGAAAGTTAGGAGTGGATAATTGAATTGAAAAAGATGGGTCATGAAAGTGGAAGGAGAAAAAAATGTGGAGAAGGGATGATGGCTTAACCCACAAAATGTGAGGGTTGAGATTATCGAAGTGAGTAAATATGATCATATGGATTGGTTTATAAGGAGTGTAAATATGGGGTGTAAATGAAAGAGAAAGGGAAAATGGATAGATTATATATGTGGGGAGGGTTCAAGATAATGGAATGGTCAAGAAAATATAAATGGGTTGATATGGATAAAAGGGTGGTTATTATGTGATCGAATATACAAGGATGTGAGGTGAGTAAGGTGTGATTTAAAATAGACAAGAATATGGAATGGAAAAGATGTGGGTGATATGTGATAGATGGAATGTGGATAGATATGATGGACTAGATAAAGATGTGAGATGGGTTATGTGAATAGATAGGCAAGGCTATAAGATGGATAAGGTATGGATGGATAAAGATGTGAATAGAGATGTGAGGTAGATAATATGTAGGGATGGACAAGAAGAAAATAAGATATGGATGAAAGAATGTGTAGGAGTATGATGAGGATCTAAATGTAATGCTCAAAGAGGAAATGTGAATGATTTAAGACTTAAAATAAATAGGCCCCACAAGGTGTGGATAGGATTAAGAGGTGACAATGATATGGATAAAATAAGATGGGGAAGATGGGACTAAGTGGGTATATACACGAAAAGGTGTTATAGAATGGTAAAGAATGACTTTAAGTGGGAGTGATATGAGATGGTAAAGATGAAGAGATGATGATGATGATGATTATGATGATGATGATGACGACAAGTGGATATAAGTGATCCTATAAGGTTTTTTAAGGTATGTACACAAAAATTGAAGGGTGTGGCTGACTTGAATATCAAACAAAATAGGTCTTGACACAACACACAAACAATACTCACAAATACAATCTTAAATTAGTAAACAATATAGGAGTATAACACAATGTGCACACCATCCAATAAATACACAAGTGAGGATGTAGGCCAATGACCTATTACAAAATTGACCAAACCCTCTCAACCTTGTTTTTACTTGACAGTCACTTGGGCACTGTTAATGATGTTAATAGTAGAATAATTATTACAGCTATAGTCCCCTACTCTAATGTTTACACAAGGCTCTAGGGGAGTCCTTGATATAAATGATGATATGTTGGGGCCCAAGTCTATGTAGGAGGCTATCTGACTACCCTGGGTATATGGACTTAATCATCCATCACTCAATGGAAACCTTTATGGGGAATTACACTTAGGCTGTAATGACAATGCTCCTTATTCTCATACTCTACCAAAACATAGAGTGTGGTTAGAGTATGGTAGTGAAATCTATGACACTAACCCCTAAATACTAAGCTACATGTGTGGTGATGAAATCCACATCATGTGTTATCCTAAGGGATGGCTTAAACAAACAAGAAAATACATGATACAATTAATTAACCATTTTAATTACCTATGTGAGCTTCACATGATACAATAAATTATGTACAAGAAAAAGACACACAACAATCCAATATTTACAAGCAATTTTAAATAAGACAATAATATATCAAAATCAACAATCTAAGGTAAAAAAAACCAAAGTGGTACCCCTCCTATGATTACAAAGGTCAGATATTTAATAGGGGTACCAAAATTCCTCAAAATCTTACAAGAATGAGATTAGTTCCTTCAAATCTATAACCCCACAAGCACACAGGACAATCTCATAATCAAAATGCATGATCGCACTACTTGGATGAAATACCATGAGACTATAATGGTAGGATTATCAACTAACTTCTATAATGACCATCATAGTCAGATAATACCACTATTTTGACTAAAAACCCCACTATTGAGAAAATTATGCTAATAGGGATATTTCAAGATTTAGACTAACTACCTAAGTTTGTCCTAAATTGGTAATAGTCTATTAAAAGTGTATAAAATAATTAAAAATCCTTGTTTTTAATACAATTAATGATGACTAGACTACTATAAGAACCTAAAACTGACCTTGAATATGCTAACTTGTAATATTGTGACTCTAAGTGACAATCCTGCTATTTGCAGGGCAATCCTACGACTATGGAAGTAGAAGTATTGAAAGATATGACTAGATCTATTTGTAAGATGAATCATCAACAACTTCATTTGTTCTTTATAAAACCTTGCAAGATAGAATATTCCCTATAAGTGGATTTTTAGATATTAAAGAGGTGCTAAACAGACATGGAAGGGAATGTTTGAAAGGAAATTTGTTGATAAAAAAGGAATATTTTGAAAACTTACAGCCTTTAGAACCTTAATTTTTTGATGGAAAAGGTTTAATTTATTATAATTAACAAATCAAATGTAGTAAGGGAGATATTTTACCAGTTCTTGATGGCTAAGCAATATCAAGACTGAAAATAATGATCCTGTTACTTACAAATCAATATTGCTATTATAATAGTCATGGGATTATCAAAGTTATTAAAATAACTTGGTTTTACATATAAATATCACTTTTACTACACACATAATACAACACACCTAAAAACAAGCCCACAATCAGTCCAATACATCTCAAAATCCAAGATTTTCTAGTAGGAGTTGCAATACTGCTACAAGAATCATCAATATTTCTTTTAGTAGGTCAATCCCGTGACTCTTATAGTCATAGTATTGTCAAACTTAGAACCCTAATAAAACCCCTAACTGCTAATGTCCTATCTTATAATATCACTACTTGGGTTAATGATGCCACTACTGTAATATCACTACTTGTAGTACAATCTCATAAATTTCTTAGAATGCATGAAAAATAGAAAATCTAGGTTTGATTCCACTTCTAGTTGGTCCTGTAATCTCCTAGAATGCTTCCAACAAGATTTTTAGCTTAAATAAGAGATGTGGTTCCCTTTGTGGTTTCCAAAATGTGCACCAATTTGGGATTTATTCAAAATATTGACAAATAGAAATACACACCCAAAATCAATGACACCAATAGGAAATGATAAATAAAGTAAATCAAAATTGATAGAGCTTTCTTATCATCACTTTTACCTTCTCATAGCTCCATTTCAAGATTTGAACTTGTGTGATTGAGCTTGAAGACTTGATTGTTAGATGGCTTGTAGATGCTTGACAATGGCTTCCAAAAGACTATAGATATGATGAATGGCTTTGTGAGTGCTTGAATGGCTTGATGAGAGTGCTAAGGGCTTGCTTGGGATTCACTTGTGCATGCATTCATTCCTTAATCATGGAGAGGTGGTTTGGTTTTATAGGTATATGGGGGGGAAGATCTATGGTCAAAATTTAAATATGGCCCATCAAGATCTATGGTTGAGGAATTTGCATGGATTTTTAATTCCATGGAAATCTTTAGAATGAGAGAATTCTAGATAAAGGGGGATAAATTGGAGAGATTTATATAATCCTCCAATTATATAAATCTCCCCATAGGTTTTAGGGGTTTAGGGAAGGCTAGTGTGGGGTAGTGGGTGGGTGGGTAGATTATTTTGGAATTTAAAATTGGCTAGTGGGATTAAGGAGTGGGTTAATAGGTAATAGGGTCTATTAGAGGTTTGATGAGATACCTAATTAGTTTTAGGATGAGATAAAGGTTATATGGGATATAGGAATGGCTATGGGAACTAAGCCAAGGGTTAGTATGAATAAGAAATAGGGTAATCAGGTCAAATTAGTGGGAATTATTATAATTAGTGGGGCGAGCATAAATTAGTGCATATAATACTTAAATATTACAAGTGATATTAGTATGTCTTATTACATGATAGATTAAGATAGTAATGGCTTCAAATCTCAATTGATAATAATGATTGCATCATCACCAAGTTTTTCATTGGTAAATAATCTCCTCGTCTAAAGTTAATGAGGATGGGTCTTGTATCAAGGATGTAATCACATAGAACATAAATATTGGAAGTGTCACTTTGCACATTTTGTAGAATTCCTAATTTGGGATTCATTCTGTTATTGTCTAACCCATTAAGAGTGCCAACAAGCTCCAATATGATTTAATATTTTTTATAGATTTTATATTACCATCAATAATAAATTGACAACATAAATAAAAGATAACTTTAAAAGTGAATCATCCATGATAAATATCACATGTACTAGTAAATCATCCATACTTAATTTAGCCAATTCAACACACACGATGTTAGGAAAAAATTCAAATTTCACATTCTTGTGAGGCATGCATATATATATATTACAAATTTCACAAACCAAAATAACTACAAAGTTAAAAAATACTATGAAATCAACCATATAAATGTAAAATTCAACAACTACAGTGAAATGAAACATAGTAGAGGAACACAATAATTATGATCATTGTTATTGGTGTTGGAGTTAGGAAACATGGATGTGGTGGGAGTTCTTGTAGGACAAGTTATAAGATGGATTGAAAAGTTTATCCACACTTTGAGATCTTCCTCATAAATTTTATTTTATCTTACATTCCTATAATTATTTGATTCCAAAGCAATAACCCTATAAATTACCATGGCTTCATATATTCTTAGTGATTCACTTTGATCTACAAACCACATTTGAACCTATATTTTTTCTTTCCTTACACGTTCAATACAAAACTTTACCTCCTTGTTCTCATTTTTTAGAGATAATATGTTTGTATTAATTCCTTCAATTCGTCCTCCCTTTCATTAATAACCTTTTACCATTAATCCCATAGATCCAACCTGGTATTCAAATGCCATAGTTCACATTCTCAAAATTCATCATCCACATTTGCATTCACTTATTTAAGACTTTTAGATTGGTCCACAAAATTACTTGGGGGAGTGGAATTGGGCTTATTGGAGTCTACACAATAAAAACCGTGGATATTTTAGTAAGTATATGACACTAAAAACATAAACACACATTTATTCCTATGAAGGGATGTCACCTGAAGTCTGATTATTGGGATCACAATCTGCACTCAAAATGTCAATTAGTTTCCTCTTGACAAATTCATTGATTTCTTTCCTTTTATCTTTATTTTTTTTCATTACTGAACAAACACAAACATTGTAATATAATGACATGTAGATTAATTTTTTCTTATTTTTTTTAAATAAAAATGGAAGATAGTAGACCATTATACACAATGTGAAGGATATTATACATATAAGCAAGATGTAGGGCATTATATAGACTGTAATAAAATGGATGATAGTAAACCATTATACAAACCAATGATTCATTGGTTCCTTTACTATATGTATCAATATGTACAAAAGTATACCATTATACATAATTTAAAGGGTATTATATAGACAAGTAAGATTTAGGACATTATACAGACTGTAATAAGATGGACAACTATAGACTAGTAAACCATTATGCTGACTGATGGTTTATTGGCTCCTTTCCTTATGTGTTAAGATGAATAATAGTAAAAAATTACACATAATGTAAAGGGTATTTTTATATAGACAATCAATATGTAGGGCATTATATATACTATAGAGATATAACTCATTTCCTTTCCTTTAAGGTCATTGAGAGTGTCTTTTGATTAAAATACAGAGATCTATTTATAAGAAGATATTGTATTAGAATTGAATGAGTAAGTGGACCACTTACATTAAAAAAAAATATGGAAAATAATAGACCATTACATTAAAGTTAGAGGGTATTATACAAAAAAGTAAGATGTAGGGCATTATACAGAATATAATAAGATGGATAGGACTATACCATTATACAGATTGATGGTCCATTGGCTCCTTTACTTTATATAGAAATATGGATGATAATAGACCATTAAAAATAATTTAAATGGTATTATATAGACAAAAAGATGCAGGGAATTATATAGAGTGTAAAAAAGGGTGTTATGTAACCAGTGAATATATATACTTGATCTATGTATACCATTACAAAGAATGTAAAGGCTGTGAGTTTTCCCTTACTTCCAAGAAAGTGGATAGATGTCATTGTATATTTGATGATGTTTATGTGACTATATAAGTATCTTTTCAGCTTTGATGATGTTTTTATGACTCTATACCGAGAGGAAATGCTAAAATGAGGAAATCTAGACACTATTTTAGGGAGTAGAGAGGTGTTTATCATGATCACTTTATTATTGTTATTCTATTTTATAATAATGAATTTTCATGATGACTTACACACTCAGCCTTTGAATATGAATCTAACAAGTAATTAGCACATGGCATGATGAATGAGTCCCCATTACATTTCATTATAAGTCATACACACATGACACTTTTATATGGTACATGCCATAGGGCATAAAACATGTAAAAGGTATGGGTAAATTAATAATTAATTTTTTGAAAAACAAATTATATGCTAATGCAATTCATTATATTTGGTATATAACATGGTTGTATGCACCATGGAATGATAGTGGCAAGAAAAAATCTACCAACCTTAGTGATAATAATACATACTACAACATATTTGAAAGTCTTACCAAGCAGAGCTATTTTAATCATCCATAAGGTGGGAGACATAGTCAAACTAACTAGGTTGATGCTATAATGGGTAGGCTAAAAAGTTTTTCCCTACATGTATGGATGAATACAATTTAATTTATGAATAAAAAATAGTGATAGATAGTCAATATTTGGCTAAATTTCAATCATAATTAAATTATGAACAAAAAAATAATTGTACATGCAAATTTATGAGGTTTTCCTTTCTACACAACTTTATAATATAATTATGAGATCTCAATAACTTGAATAAGCCTTTGTAATGACTTAGTTAGAATATGGACTGACACAATTTTCATATATAATTATGAGATCCCAATAAACTAAATAAGCCTTTATTCTACCTTAGTTATCAAATAACCATACAATATGAAAATTCTATTAACTTTTATTAATAACATTATGATTCACAATGGATAAAAAGATGATTTCTATCTTCAACCTCTTTCTTCCATAGAGCACACAGATAAGTCCTTATGGGAGAGAGTTCATATGAACAAATAAATTTTGAGAATTGATTTAACCCTGTATATATTTTCCTAAATGTTGTCCTTAGTGAGTAGGTAATTGTAATTTTATGACATAAGCATGTCATAACCCTACTAGACATAATACCTTCCTAATTTTCCAAAGGTTCCCCACATTATCTCATCTTGAGCACCTCTAAGCTTGATATTCCTCTCTTTCAGTAGGTTTAAGAAACATTCATACTCTTGTTTCATCTCCTTAACTTTAATAGTGTTATCTCATAACTCCCAAAGAAGGTTTTCACTCTTAAAAAATTGAGAGACTTTATAAACACCTTAGTTTCTAAAGATGTCATGAATATAAAAATCTCCATGCTTCCACCATTTCGAAAATCAGGGACAAGTTTTTTCAATAGTCAATAGAGACTAGATTTATATATGCCCAATGATGATGTTAATAAGTCAAGTTTGAAGTTACATCATAGATATAAGTACTAATGTTAACAAATTTTGAAATCCCATGCAATTCATTGATTTGAAAGTAAATAAAAAAAATTCAAGACCAAATCAATCTTAATGGACATTTTTATTATGGGAAACTATATGAATTCCCTCAAAAATAATTTAAATCAAATACATAACTCATACTAGAAGAAATTAACATCTACAAAATTTGAAAACTCCATCATAAAGAAATCAAATGTGTAGCTTTGATCTGATATGTACAAAATTTGGGAATGTATAAAGAAAGTTCCATGTTTTAATTCTTTGAAATAAGAGGAAAAAAATATTTAGTGTCTAGAAGATTCCCTTAAAATACTATCTACTTGATCCAAATGAATGCTTACCATAGACATGTCATCCTAAATGAAACCAAAACACAAGAGATCATTTAGTGCTTAACATAGTTTGGACATAACACCTACCTCATAAGATAAAACCAATGAAACAAAGGAAAATAGTGGTATTCGTAATTAATCAACTTTATTAGAGTTAACTAACTCGCATATTAATCTACATTCAAAGACATAATTACTTTTATGACCCTTATATGCATGTTATAATCTATCACAGGAAGACAAAAGATTTATAATGCATAGATGACACTTTTTATTTAATGAAAATAAATATCTACATACAATTCCCTTATGGGAAAAGTCTCGTTATCTTTGTATGATTATAGTTTTGAGCTATTGATTAAAATAACTATGAATAGTAACTTAAACCCAAAAGAAAAATAACATCATAAGGGGGGAAATGAAGGAAAAATCAATAATTTAATAATCAAAACTTACCAGCACCTTGTTCTTTGTAGCTTCTCTCCAACATTTTCTAACTGATTCCAATGTAATTTGATTTGTATGTGGATTGATTACTAGTAGAGCTTCAATATGAGTCTAATGGCTTCCTTGGATAGTTTAATGGATTGTAAGAGTGTATGGATGATCTAAGATGGCTGATATGAGAGTATATGTAAGGGTCATGAATTTCTTATTATTTTATCCATGCTCCAAGCATGGGTATTTATATGATGTTGGAGGGAGTTTTAGGGGATTTTTTAATTATTTAGAAGCCTCTAGTTTGGGAGAGTTCGAGAATATTGGAGAGGATTCTCTAGATATAGAGACTTATAGGTTTGTTTAAGGGATAATGGGGATTAAATGAGGTTTAAGGTTTAAAAGGATGCAAGAAAGGCTAGGGTGGTAGGTTGGCTGGGGGGGCAATTGGATAAATATGAAATTTTAATTTACAAGTGGGCTAGTGGGTAGTTAATGAGGTAGGGTTAGTGATTAAGTGAGATTTTTATTAGGATAATGGGATGATTAATTGGTCATAGGGTTATATAAAGGTTTATAATATGTAGGAAATATTTAATAGGAAATAAAATTTTAATTAATTGACTAGGATTATGGCTATAGGATAAATTAGTAGGGTTAATAGAATAATTAAGGTGAGAATATTTAGGTGCATACATTTTCCCCCTCTTTGAAAGGGTGTTGAGTGAGAAAAGTGGGAGGAGTAATGGTATTTAAAATAAAAACCATTTTTTGGATGAGTTAGAAGATGATGTTAGTAGACATGATGACCCCTCAAGGTGACATGTAGGGATAAATGAGCTAGATGGCCACTCGAAAAGAAATCCTTGGGGTGGGATAAGACAAAGATGATGAGGGGTTAGAATGCCCCAAGTAATAATTGAGCTATGATTGAGATGCAATTTTGATTGAGATGATAAGACAAAAATTAGTGAGACATCGACTAAGGTTTGGGTAATGGACAAATGAAATAGGCTATAAGCTAACAATTTTTTTCAAGAAAGGACACATGTAAGGGATAACTATATGATGGTAAAGGATATTCAATAAGTGATTTTGGATAATGGATGTCTTTAAAGACCATAGATAAATACAATTAAATTAGATTAAATTGACCTATAGGGGATGGGATGAGATTAGTTGCTAGTAGTGGTTGAGATATCTTTGGGCACTAAAAATGTGGTCAAGTGCTGCCTACATATTCTTAATAGACCTCAAACTAATGTAGTTTTGACTCAACATTTTTGGATGCAAAGTAAGGAATATGAGGCTATAACCCAAAATAGTGATTGGGAATGACCTAGGGATGGTGATAAGGTGAGATAATAGGATGTAAAAAGGGATTCAAGGATCAAAATTATTGGACTAGGTAGGATAATATAGTTAGTAAGGGTTAAACAAGACGAAAGGGGTAAAAGAAGGGGTGAATTAGAGGGTAAAATAAGACAAAGTGGGAGTAAAAGAGTCATTTTGACTTTTGTTGATAGTGAAATTGTCTCTAAATACCAAATCTATGGATTACCTTCCTCATCACACTATAGAGAGAGAGTCTGGGAGTACCAAAAGACAACCGACATGGGACCACCATTGAGTACTTCATACATAACTAGTGGGTTTTATTATTTTTAAATTTATTACATGTATTTATTATTTAGGGAAGGTAATACCACCTTTGGGGCCATTTGCCTCAGTCATAATATTTCCATTACAAGATGTGGCATTGCAACCACAAGAGGCAACCTATAGTTTTACAATATCATATCAAGTGATATGCACAATTACAATACCATAGTGGGGTAAGATAGGTTTTGAAAACCATATGATTTTATATGTAGTTTTGAAAAACCATGAGTTTTGAGCTACAATATTAGCAAAACCACAAGTTAGGTTAAAGTCAGGACATGCAATATTGATGAAGATGAAAGTTAGGTTAGTTAAGAAGTTAAGAAGAGAATGAAGGAGAGTAGATAGGGTATGAAATGGATAATGGGATAGGGGATAGGGAATTTAGGTTAGGTTGATTAGATGGGTAAGCTAGTAGTTAAATTATATGGGTGGAAAAGTTAGTTAGGAGAGGTAATTAGCTAGATAGGATGGATTAGTTGGGGGAGATGGTTTTAATGGATAGTTGGATTAGCTAGATATGTAGTGAGATGGTGGATTAGATAGGTAGGTACTAGTTATATGGAAATAGGTAGGCTAAATATGTGTGATTAGTTTATAAGGGCCATGGATTAATAAGATCTTTATTGGTGTAGGAGGACTTAGGAGTGTCGGTGTCTAGGTTATGTCATCCATTATGTTGTTCCCAAAATTAACTATGCTCATTTTGTGGACAACCCCTATGAAACTTATCTATTTTGTAATCTAGAATTTAAGATTCATCATTCAAGACAAGTTTATCTTGATCTCAAGTGAAGTTGTCTGACATCCTAGGAAAGTTTACAACACTCCCTTGTCACGATTTTTTGAAAACCATGAAACCTATTGTAGTCTTTATTTGATCAAAATGTCAATTATAATCAGTTTTAGGGTGTTAACAATTTTTGTTTACCATGCATTGGTGGCACTTTTTGCCATACTTTCATGATTTTATGATTTCTTTTTTTGTGAATCGATGGCACTTTTTGTTGCCAATGCATGGCTTACCCCTGGCACATGTCAGGGTGGCAATTTTTGCTGTCCTAGCAGAGATTTTCTAAAATCTTCAATTTCACATGGCATTTATGGCCACATGTGCTGAGTTGTTAAATATCATTTTGGTGTTTTTTAATACATTTTGATTATAATTTCTTTTATTATAAGTTTCCTAGACTCCTCCCTACAACCATTTGACCATGCAAATGAGTAAGGTTTCAAATTCACCAATTAACGAGCTTAGGACTTTGAGATTGCCAGGTAAGTCATTTTACTTCTAGGTTTTCATTTTATTAAGTTTTATTTTTCCTTTAAGTTAGAATTTTCTTTTTATTTGGTTTTGTTTTTAGTAGTTCAACCCTCATTTTGTTTTTGCTTTACCCTAGTGACCCTTAGCGGCTAATTCTGCCAAATCCTCATACGTGCCCTAGGTTATCTTGTATATCGAGTCAGTGTTTTGACCCGACTTAAGTTTTACCCTCATCAAAATCTAGTTGAAAACCATAACAGATAATTTGGTGATGATGAATTTAATAAGCCACTCTCACACTTATCATCGTGGACAAGACAAATTTTGTAAATTCCAAATTCTACCATTCACAAGTTATGGAACATTTTAAACAAGTGTAAAAGTGGCAAATTTTATCGCTGAAACATTCCCTTCCATTTCTTGTAGTAGCGGCTAATTTTGCCGCTAGGACATCAAAACTCAAATTTTCCTGCAGTATGCCTTGTTAGCATTTTTTACGCTCTTACATGTAAAGATATATAATAATGATTATTTTATCTGACTCTGTACAAACAAATTTTCTCTTACCTGCAAGGGTAGCGAAATTCACTAGTGTAAATGCAAATATTACTCATATGTAAGGGCGGCAATTTTTGCCGCCCATGCAAACATCCTCTTGAATTTCCTAACTTTGAGATATTTTCAATTTTGCTTTTTTGAGCCCACTTTATTTTGGTTTTTTAGCTTACTCACACTTTATCCCTCTCAGGTGCATCCCATAATCATGATCATCGACATGCAGTTTTCCTAGATTGACAATATTTCCTATAATTGCATGATCATGACTTTTTGTTGCAATTTCTTTTGTGAATATTTCTTCATTGACATAATTTTATTAAAATCCCTTTTATATTATTGAGTTTTCTCTAAAGAATTCAAAAGTTATAAAGTATAAATATCAAAGTATTTTTCCAATCACCTCGGTTACTTCTAATGTTGATGACATTAGAGATACAAAGATTGGCCATGTAGACATGGATAAGTGTATGGAGAGAACTAAGTCAAGTAATCCCAATTTTAAAATGAAGAAGATAATCAAAAGTAACATTCATTTGGTATCTTCTTTCCCTGTAGTGGTTCAAAACATAGAATTTATTCTTCAGTGTGCTCAATTCTATAATAAAGATACCAGAGTTGTGTTGGATGCTAGTGGCAATGTGATAATTAGACTTGATCCTGAATTCATTAATAAAGTGTTCATGTGCCCTCTTACTATAGAAGTGATAAAGCTTTATTTTGTTAAAGCATAAAAAGAGTATGACAAAAATCCTAAAAAAGTGAAGAAGGTAATCAACAATAAATGGCTCAAGATGCCAAAGGCAAATTTGTCAAGGTGGCCATAGAGTTTTCTGAGAAGTGACTTTATAAAAGAAGTTGGTGATCTGATAACTCTTCTCAGTAGTGTAAGAGGTTTGTCCTCCTCCTCATAGTTTCATGAATGGATGTATCCCTTCATCAAGATAATACTCCAAGGCAAACAAATCATCTTCTGGGGAGAACAAGTCAACAATACTTTGTATGAGCAATTGACGAAGGTATCCACTACCTTCAAATTCTACATGACTTCTTATCTAGTATATATTGTAGCTTTAATGATAATCTTTCTAGGTGTAACATCAGAAGGAGACATGAGAGTAATCCTAGTGAATCAATACTACTCTCAGTTAACATTAAAGGGTTTTATTCATCATTTCAAGAGAGTAAATGATGATTTCTTTGCATTATTTTTATGTCTTTTTGATCCTTAATTATAAGAAAGAAGAGTGTTAGATGAGGCCTAAACAATTGTGAATGATTTGGGATGCATGTTCTTACAATTTCCGTCTTTCTCATACCTGAGGGTTGGCATTTTCCAAGGTCATCCTTATATGCTTCCCTCAGATAAATTGGTCTTAATGGAGCTATGCAAGCAAATGATTGTCCATGAATAATAAATAGATGGAACTCAAGAAGTTTAGTTTCATATTCCCAATTGAAATTGGTAGGTTTTCAGTGTTAACCATTGGGAAAGCTAGAGTCATAGAAATTGAAATGCAGCTCATAAATTTGAAATAATTCAAAATAAGATCAAATTTTGATTATAGAGGTATGAAGGACATAATCAAGAAGAAAACCTAATTTCATGAACTTATGATTGAAGATGTTTGGGTAGATTTGAGAATAATGGAAGATGTTAGGAAAATGGACTACAATAGGTTATCTCTTAAGCAGATTGAATATTTGGGACTTCACAATATTCTTGAGAATCTAGTGGATGATGTAGAGCTGGTTAATGATAGATACAATAATAAAAAGATTACTAATGCCCCTCTTACACCAATCCAATGGTCCCAAAAGGATCTGACCTCATTGAGAAAAAGATTTGAACCTATATTGGCAAACACCAATAATTGGTTAGCAAATAAGGGAATTACTTTGAAAGAATTCATCACAGGTTCACAAGCTGAGATTTAAAAGGAAACAAAAAAAATGGTAGAGAATAGAATGAAGAACAAAAGTGATGTTCCTTCTTCCAAGCCACATAAACCTAAGATCATATTTGTGATGAAGAAATTAAAATTTGTGTAAAAAGAGTCTGAAATAGAAGATATGGAAGCTGAGAAACAAATCACTGAAGAACCAGTGATGAAATAGATGGAGACTGATAATATGCCTATAAATCAACAAGAGGAGGAAACTTTGTCTTCACAAGAGAATGTGCAACAATAAACATGAGTCTCTTCTCCCCCGCTTGACACACCTGTTGTAGCTCCTTCATCCATTTCTCCTATTAATGTTCCCTCTTCTAAATCACCCTCTCCTTCCAAAATAATTTTTGATAACCCTCAAAGCATTTTTGAAGATATTCTTCATTCCTCAAGACCAATTCCCAGTTTGTCCTCCCCATATTTTGATATTAGAGATACTTCTACTTTTGATCACTTAGTAAAAGGTGTAGTTTTTACTGACACTCCATCTATTATTTCCATTACCAGTGCAAGTGTCGCTCCGATGATACCAACAATGGAAACAAATCCTAATGTGAGTAATTTCATGCTCCTAGCATAGTTATCGGCTTATACACTAAAAAGGAAGAAATAAGTCATCTCTCCAAATGACTTTAATTTTAATACATTGGTGCTAGTAAAATCCAAAGCAATAAATAAGCCAAGGATTCTTTAAAAAATTCTTAGAGATAAGGGACACAAATTTTTAGAAATTGCAAGACCTCCACAGGATGCAACCAATGAAAATTTTGATATAAATGATTACTCTATCTCTAGAGTTGCATTAGGCAAGATAACTCATGAGAGTGCCAAGAGTAATATGTAGCCAGCCATGGATAACCTGATTCAAAAATTTGATGAGGAGAAAGAAATAAAAAATCACTACAAAGTAATGGTGGAATAGTTGACTACAGTGGTAAGGAGAATCACTTTCACTTTAGAAGTAGTAACTCCTGAGGGTGTTTCTATAGAAAACCCAATTATTTAGAAAGTAAAAAATACCTATCTCAAAGGAAAAGCACTTGAAGAGTACTTAGACAAGATGCATACACAAGGAATTTCCTTACTCATAGAGTTATCTGAGAAGATAGATAAAATGAGAAAGACAAGAGTAGAACTTGATGATCTCATTAATGTTGTTTCTCAAGATATTGAAAGCATAGAAAAGTATCTTGATAAATGGGTGGACATGAGAAAACTAAAAATAAGCACTCTAATATCAATTAGTGTCATTATTGATAGAGACTCTTATACTGAAACTAAAGAGGCATTGACATATAGGAGTCACGTGCTTAAAGATTTGATTATTGAACTTGAATCTGTGAGGAAACTCAGTGAACAAAGTGATGTCAGCCTTTTGTATAAATTAGAGGAGCTATCTTGTAAGCTTACATCTCAAGATAACTAATTATTTTTAGCAAAATAAATGATTCAAGAATTTGAAGGTATGTTCAAAAAATAATTTGAAGATAAGACATTTTCAATAGCCTCTGTAGACAATATTCTAGATAATCAGTTAACTCTGGATAATATGAAAACTAAGTTAACTAGTCATGTAAAATCAATCATAGCAGTAAGAGATGCCATAGTCAGAGCCAAGATGACTTTTAAGAACACTGTTGGTCCAGACAGTATCAGGATGCAAACAACTTTCACTATGTATGATGCTCACATGAAGAAAGATGGGGATACAAATTGAAACATTTTTTTCTTTGATTTATTTTTTAATTTTTAGTTGTACTTTTGCAATTGCTTTAGACATTTTTACATGTACTTTTTTCATATGTAATTACATGTAAAAATCTAGGAAGTCCTAATTCAGAAAGCACTCCTATCTTTGAATAGGTCAAAGTAGTTAAGTTTTTTCTAAAAATATTTAAGGTCTCTCCCTATAAATAAAGAGGGCCTTTATTGTAATTTTTTATCTTTTAGTTATTGGAAGTGAAACTCTGCCAAAATTGAAAGGCATTTTGAGACTTTAAACTCGAATTGTAAATCAAATTTTATCAAGTGAATGAGAAATCATGTGACCTTTCAAACTTTGTGTTGAAATTACTTATGTTGTGAAGGAAATCATTCTTATGTCTTTTTCTTAATACAATCTTATCTATTTGATTAAATAAGTAGTGTGAGTGAAAATAATCTGAGAGATGTTCTGAAGTTGATTATGGAGACTTTGTGCTACTATAATTATCTTTAGTTTGTGTTTTAGTATTTTAGAACAAAATATATTGGAAAGGCTTTGAACTACTTTTATCTTTTGTGATTATATAATTTGTTATAGTTTTTGGTGAAGACTTTGGGTTGCACCTCATTCTATTATGTTCTAAGTTATAAATCAGTAAAAGAAGCAATGATAGACTTTGTGCTCTCATGGGTTTCTAGGTTGTTTAGTTAATATCAAGAAAGTTTTTCCTTTATGTTGTAAAAATCATTTCTAAAAAAAGAGTAATAGATGATATGATCTCACCCTTGAGTTAATATTTAGTTTAGATTAGTTTATGATAGTTTATAAGGAACCTCCCCTTGTTGAGAGGAGAGATTTATCTCATTACACTATGGTTGATATAGCCATTTTGCCTTCAGTTAGTTGATGACAAAATATTCACCCAACAATTTTTGGTGACTCCACTAGGGATCGAACATGAAATTTGAATCCTCATGCTTTAAGTTGAAGCATTTCTAGTTCTTTTTTATTTATATATTTTGGTAAATTCACAGTATACACAAAGCTAAAGAGTTCAAGGTATTATTGATCCTGTGAGTTTTTTGTTAAGGTAGGTTGGCCCTGTAGATCTTCCTACCACTCAGATTTTGGATACTAAAGTTGAAGATTATCTTATCCTTACAAGTAATATAATAAGATATTCTAACAATAATAGATTTTCCTCTTCTGCTGAAAATTCTTATATAAGCACCACTGATCCTATGGTGCAAAAGTTAGCAAATGAGTTGCTAGCTCTAAAAAGACAAATGTCCCAAGGTATGTTTGCTCGTTTTTCATATCAGGATATACCAAAGAGGATATTTCTCAACAATTCATATCAAGAGAATACTTCCAAAAATTAAGGGCAACCCAATCATCTTCCTCCCACATAGGGGAAGCTTGCCATTGAAGCAATACCAATTAACTCAACAGTTGGTTATTATGAATCTGAACATGATCATTCTTTCCAACCTGAGTTAGACCAAGAAAATGATGCTAATGTCTTTGCAGAAGGAGAAGAAGAATTAGCTAACAACCCCACTATTAGTTTTCTGAATTACCAAGATGAAGCTAAAAAAGGAGAGGTGTATGATGAAGCATATGCTATTTTTAATAGGTCCCAAAACTAGTCAACTCAGCAAGTTGATAAGAGAAAAATAAGATAAGAACCTCATCCAGTGATCTCAATCACTAAATGGGGAACTTCACTGCCTTTCCAATCAAAGGACTCGATGGCCAATAAGCAAGTAAGTACTATTGTCCCCCAAAAAGTAGCAGTCCTTTTTTGGGACAACATTTAAACTATTTTGGTCCTACAGACCAAAATTGTATCTTCCATTTTCAAAAAAATTGTCTTAGACATTCAGATTCCTCATTTTCAAAGCTTCTCAAAAAATCTACAAACTTTGCTAGTCAAGTTCAATGGATTTTTCATGATGATTTCTATGGACTTTGTATCTTCAGATTCTACAAGCAGGTTCATTTATACAGGTTCAAAGATTTTTGCAGGCTATTTTAGTCAAAAGAATTGGTTTTCAACATTTGGTCATTTTCCAAAATTAGTTTAGAGCTTTGATTCAGTTGAAAATCTTCATCGGCAAGCATCTGAGTACAAAGGGAGACCTGAACCATTAAACCGTTGAACCACTTTAGTTTAAAGGTTCAACAAGTTCAACGTCTTTGGCAAGAGTTAAGTGCTTCATCAAGGTTCAAAGTTCAATCACTTCAATTGGTTCATCGGCTTCAAGACATTTGGCCAAATCAAGGTGGCTTGAACCATTGAACCATTAAACCATTGAACCACTTTGGTTTAAAAGTTCAACGAATTCAAGGTTCAAAGGTGGGTTCAACCAAAGGAATAGTTCAATGGCTCGGTTCAACCAAGTGGTTTAACACTTTATTTTACTTAGTGTCTTTTGGTTCAACCAAATAGTTCACTCAATTGGTTCATTCTTTCAGTTCATCCTTTGGTTCAACGTCTATAGGTTCAACAGTAGGTTTAAAGACATTTTTCAAAGCTTTATTTGAACTGTTGAACCAAAACTTGGTTTAACATCTTGGTTCAATGCTCAGTTCAACCACTTGGCTCATTGGACAGTTCATTGACTTTGTTTCAAAGAAGCTCGGTGCACTTCATTGAATTGTTGAACTGGTTCAATGACTTGGTTCAAAGTCTTGGTTCAACGTCAAAGTTCCTATTGGTTCAAAGGCTAGTTCATTAAGTTTGCTTCAATGTTTAGTTCATCATCTTGTTTAATTCATTGAACCATCAGCTTGAACCATTATTGGTTCAACCAATTGGTTCAACCGATAGGTTCAACGACAGGTTCATTCACTCGATTCATTCGATTGAACCATTGGCTTGAACCATCAGCTTGAACCATTTTTGGTTCAACCGATTGGTTCAATGTCAAAGTTCAAAGGGGCGGTTCAATGCAAAAAGAGACTTCCCAAAGGACAAGTGCCCTTGCAAAAGACACTTAATCCATAAAATCACCTTTTGGAAAGATCATTTTTCAAGGAAGCCGAAAGGTAATTCTTTCGAATTTGTTTAAGGCATTTGAAAATTGGCTAACACTTAATTCCTTTAGACTTTTGTCCGAAGGAATTCTAAGTGACTATGGGTTCAAAAGACTTTGAAATTTTTTTTTTGTGGACTTTTGTCCATGGGAATTTTCCCTGGGCAAATTGTCCACAAGAATTTTCTATGGGACAAATGTTTGCGGAATTACCCGCGAGAGACTCAAATAGAAAACCCCTGGGGAAATATGTGTCTGTAGGAACTACCAAAGCAAAGGGTTATCGAAGGACTCCAAAGGGTAGGTGCCCTTGTGGAGGACTCTCAGTAGCCAAACTAAAGGATCATTTTGACTTGACACAGGCCATTTCTCATGGGCCCAAAAGGGCAAGTCCAATCTAGAAGGGCAAAGCCAAAAGCTAAAAGAAGACCAATGGGTGATGCCCACAAAGACGTCAAATTCAAGATAGTGAACTAGCTATTGAGATCACATTAACGGGCATGTAAACGTTAATTTTAAAGACAGTGAAATAGCCGTTGATCCTTTGAATGTATAAACCTAAATGCATTCCTAGAATTCAAGACCAAAGCCAACTAAAAGTGAAGAAAGATAGAATAATGGATGAATCTAGGACCTGATTCAATTAATCTGGAAAGGAGGAGCGATGAAGACAATATCAAACCACCAAGTGGACATTGAAAGTTGTAATATTTCAATTGCGTAGCTTGTTCATCTACATTGAAAAGATCAAATGGGTAAAATGCCCCAAAGTTCTAGCTTATCTTCCTAATAATTCCCAATGCATCATGATGTATTATTGTTCTTGAGTCCTTCTCTAAGTGGCTATATAAGGGACTTTCTTTCATTGTAATTGTATCTTCTTTTTGACAATTTGAACGAAACTCTACCCAAATTGAGAGGCATCATTGAGACTTTGTGCTCAATCTATTGATCATATTTTGCTAATGAAAGCAATGGAATTTTTAAAACTTTTTGCTGTGATATCTTTTATGTTTCATTAATTTAATAAGCAGGATTAGTAAAATTAGTCAGGAAGGTGTCTTGAAGAATCAACTGTGGAGAGACTTTGTGCTCTCATAGTTACCTTCAGTGTGTTTTCTTTTTATTGCTATGTAAAGGACTTTGAAAAGACTTTGAGCTTTCATTGCCCTTCGTATATTACTCTTAAGCATTTCAGGTTGAGACTTTGTGCTCTATCTCAATTTGCTGGTTACCATACTCTCAGATACATTCTGCTTTTATTTCCAAGAGTATTCTTGTGGCTGGCTAAATAATTCTTATAAAAGAAGAGGAGAGCTATCTGTCATTCCCTTGAGTTTTTCCTTTGTTTTGTATAAATCATCTTTGAAGAAAGAGAGATGGATGTCTGGTCCTATCCCTGAGTTTTTTTTTTATACATATACATAGCATATCCATAGGGAACCTCCCCTTGATGAGAGGAGAGATTAGTCTCCTTCTGATGTGATAAACTTACACATTAGGAAGACTAATCTTCTTACTTTGGCTGATAAGACCTATTTTGTTTACCAGTACGTTGATAGACAAAATATTCAACCAATAGTTTTTGGCAACTCTGCTGGGGATATACCCATTATCAATTTATAGCCTATTCATTCACCTTCACACTCATAGGGAAAGAATGCACAGTTTAAAGCCTCAACTTTAATTGAAGCAAGGTCAAAACTTTCCCACTTTTGTTTTACAATCTGGCAGATTCAAGGTATACACAAAGCTAAAGGGCTTAAGGTATCATTGATCCTATGTTTGAGCTGGTACAACAAACTAATTTTGATCTATTTCCTTCACCATCTCATCTCCAACGAACAAAAATCTTCCCTCCTACTAAATCCAGATCTCCATTACTAGACAAAGTATCTACTTTTATTGTTGATAAAGCTATGCCTATAATTACCCCATTGAGATTTGTTATCCTTCCTTTTCAAAATCCTATAATGGTAGTTTAAGGCCCCTGGAGTAATGCATTTGTCCCAATTAATCTTACTTCTCCTCTACATGAGCTTCCACGTAGTTCTAAGAAGAATTTCCTTAAATTCTACAGTGATGGCAAAGTTCATCCTGATGAACACATTGTAGCATTTAGTATAGCTTGTGGAGTAATCAGAGTAGAGTTTGAAGATGTAGCAGTCAAGCTTTTTGTTGAAACACTTCAAGGTACTACTGCAGATTAGTTTTATCATTTACAGGCTTGGTTTGTGATTGATTGGAATACCTTGAAAGCTAAGTTTGAAGCCAGATTCAAACTTGCAGAAGATGCACATACACTTTTGGTTCAACTTACACAAATAAAAAAGAGCTGCATGAGCCTATGAGAGATTTCATAGCTAAATTTGATAAATTGAGAAACAAAATACCTGTAACTGCTAGACCTACAACTGAGAATCTCAAATGCTTTTTCATTAATTCTCAGCTACTAGAAGTCAATTTTCTTTTGAGACGTGCTGGTCAAATAGATCTCACTGCAACTTAACTTTTGGCCACTAAAGTAGAAGATGATCTCATCTTAGTAGGGAAGATAAGAAGAGATCCCAATAGAAATAGAGCTTCATCATCTTCTGAATTTGCATTTACAAGCATCACAAATCTAATGGTGTAAAAATTAGCAAATGAGCTCCTTGCCCTCAAAAAGCAAATGGCTCAAGGAATGTCTTCTGCTCCTACATACAAAAGGACATTCCCAAATAAGTCATATCAGGGCAATGTTGCCAAAAACCAAGGACAACAAAATTGCTTTCCTCCTCCATAAAGAAATCTTGCCCTGGAAGCTCCTCCAACCAATTCAACATGGGATATCTTAAAGTAGAATCAAAATTCTCTTATCAGCCTAAATTAAATCAAGAAAATGATGTTGATATCATTGAAGACAGTCAAGAAGAATCAACTGGTGACTCCCACATTGGTTTCCTGAATTACCAGAATGAACCCAGAAGCAAAGGAGAAGCTTCAGATGGATCATATGCAGTGTTTACTAGGTCTAAGAACCAATCAGTCTAGCAGGCTGATAAAGAAAAGATAGAAGAGCAACTACAGCCAACAGTAACATTTGTTAAGCATGGGACAGCTCTGCTTTTACAATCAAAAGATCCGGTCATTACTCAAAAGGTAAATACATCCATTGCTCCTTCCACTTTTGCTTCTAATTTGCTAACCAATCCACCTCCTATCCCTCTAAAAAATTAAAAAGTTGAAGTACCTTTCTCTGTACCTAGTTTGATTCAGCCATTTGACATAATTGATCATGTCAAAAAGATAAAAATATAGATGTCTAAATTTAAATACTTGCAGTCTAATCCAGATCAATTAAACAAGCTGGTCTAATATGTTAAAAAATAGTCCATCCCTATAGGACAAAAGGATAAAAAAGTAACTTTTGATTCTTCAATTAATACGCATATTCCAAATAATTTGATCATTACTCCTCCAACTGCACTTGGAAAAATAGAACCCTTTTATGTTTCCCTGTTAATCAATGGCCACAAGCTGAGTAACTATATAATAGACTTAGGTGCATCTGACAATGTCATGCCTGCTAAAGTCACTGAGTCTCTTGGTCTCACATTGACCAAGATGTTTAGGAGATGTTTCTCCATGGAGAAAAAGCAAGTACCATTGTTGGGACAAATCAAAGATGCTCAATTTGCATTCACGGCCTTTTCAAACAATAGAATTAAAATGACTATATTAGTGGCTGACGTCCCAGCATCTTATGGCATTTTACTTGGACAAAATTTTTGTAAGGATGTGGGAGGAGAGCTAAACTTGGATTTATCTGTGGCAAGGATACCTGTCCAAAGTGTGATGAAGAGATTATTTCCTGAAAAAGAAGCAAAGTATGTAGTTACCAAGACGTCAGCCCCTGAAGCTCAAATCCTTTTTGAATCCACAGGTATGGGTAATTACTTTTTATATACAGATCATGAAGAAAGACCCTCCATCTCTGATGAGGGAAAGTCTAAAGTAAAATTAGTATCTAATGAGATTTGGACTCTAGAATTTGATGGTAGTTATTCTTCTACTGGTTCTGGAGCTGGTATTGTCTTAATATCTCCTCAAGGAGATATGTTCTCTTCATCCTATAAATTACAATTCAACAACACAAACAATACAGCTGATTATGAATCATTATTGCTGGGCATGAAGGTTACTCAAGAAAGAGGCATCAAGTTTCTTCATGCTAAAGGGGATGTCGAATTAGTGGTCTGTCAAGTGAGAAATTCATATCAGACCAAGAATGAAAGGTTACGCCACTACCGTAACTTGGTTTGGGACCAAATTGAAAGCTTTGATACTTTCAACATTTCTACCATACCCAAAGAGTCCAATGACAGAGCTGATGCACTTGCTATTTTAGGAACTCTCTTAGTTCCTCATTTTGATTTTAAAGAAGCTAAATATACCATTGAGTTGGTTTATAGACCAAGCATTCCTAACAATGCTGATCATTGGCAAATATTTAATGATGATCATCAGATTATTGTTTTCTTGGAATGAAAAGACAATTTTAAACAGCTGTATTTTGAAGGTAGTGAATTTTAGAAGTCTAAATTTGTTTTTGAATTCATTTTAGATGTCAATGAAGAGTTCCTACAGCTGAAAGGAAACAAAATTCCTAAAGGCCTGGTTTCTCTTGAGAAGCTGTTTGACAAGCACGATAGATTCGTCAAACAACAATAAATAGATTTAAATTTCTCTCAAGGATTTGACCAAGTAAATCTGACCAACAAAGAAAATCTTAAGATAGTAAACATTGGTAAGTGTTTTACACCTAAAGAAAGATTCAAATTCACTTCTTTGCTTTGTCAATACATTGATGTCTTGGCGTATTCATATGAAGACCTGAAGTCTCTCAGACCTAATAAAATCTGCCATCATATTCCTCTCAAAGCTAATTCAATGCCCTACAAGCAGAAATCTAGACAATACAATCCAAAAATTTTAGGTACTATTATGTCTGAGATACAAAAAATGTTGAATGCTAGAATTATTTTTTCAATCCATCATTCTACATGGATTGCGAACATAGTTCCTGTAAGGAAAAAAAATGGCAAAATCCATATTTGTGTAGATTTTTGGAATTTGAATCAGTCATCTCTAAAAGACAATTACCCTTTACCAATCATGGACCAATTGCTTCAAACAATAACATGATTATAAATGTTATCAATACTAGATGGCTTCTCAGGTTATAATGAAGTTGAAGTTGCTAAAGTTGACCAACACAAGACTGCGGTCATCATGCCTTGGGGTACATTTGCATATAAAATAATGCCTTTTGAATTAATAAATGCTGGTGCTACCTTTCAGAGAGCTATGGACATGGCTTTCAAAGATGAAATTGGCAAATTCATAGTTGTATATCTTGATGATTTAACTGTCTTTTCAAAGCATCGATCTGATCCTGTATGCCACTTGCAACAAGTGTTGGAGTGCTGCTGGTAGAATGGTATTTCCTTGAATCCTAAGAAGTCTATTTTTGGAGTGACAGAAGGAAAACTCCTTGGACACATTGTGTCCAAAGAAGGTATAAATATTGACTCAGACAGAGTCAAATCCATTTAAGAGCTAAATTTATCTACAAGTAAAAATGCTATTCACTCTTTCTTCAGAAAAGTGAATTTCTTACAGAGATTTATTCTTGAATTTGTCGAGAAGACAAGACACATTGTGAATATGATGAAAGGGAAAACTACCTTCAGCTGGAATAAAGAAGGTAAATCAGTATTTCAAGATATCAAGGTCACCATTGCTCATGCCCCTACCTTGGTTTGTCTAGATTACCATAAGGATTTCATCATTTACAACTATGCATCTAAGCATACTCTTTCAACAATTCTTGTCTAATAAGACAAAGAAGGTATGGAATCCCCTATCTCTTTCATGAGTTTCCCTCTCAAAACTCATGAAATGAAGTATTCAAATATAGATAAGCACACCTATGCCTTAGTAAAAGTAGTCAAACACTTTCGCTTTTATATTCTGAATTCACATACTACTGCCTTAGTTTTTGACAGTACAATCAAGTCTATATTAACTCAATAGGAGTTTAGCACAAAGAGAGGTAATTGGATTGCAAAGATCTAAGAATTTGATCTAGATATCAAGCCAACAAAGCTGGTTAGAGGTAAAGGCCTTTGCCAATTAATGGCTGACAATAAGCTAGAAGATACACATCATGAAGAAGCTGAAGTAGACAATACACCAATAGTCCTTTTTGTTTCTACTACCAATGAATGGTACTCAGATATTGCCTATTTTCTAACTTATGGTGAATGTCTTTCTCATTTGTCTTATAAATAAAGGAGGACTATCAGATTGAAAGCTGCTAATTTTGTCCTTTGGGACAATGGCCTATACAAAAGAAGCATAGATGGAGTTTTCCTTCACTGTGTAGATAAAGAACATCAGACCCAGCTCTTGAAATCTTTCCACAATCTAGCCTGTAGAGGACATTTTTCTACCCCACTGCTCACAAAATTCTATGAGCCACGTATTATTGGCTGACTCTTTTCCAAGATGCACATAAGTGGGTGAGGAAATGTGAACTTTGCCAACAATTTATTGGAAGACCCAAGTTGGCTGCCTTACCTCTCAAGATAGTAATCATAGAGGAACCTTTCCAGCAATGGGGACTAGATTTTATTGGAACAATAAACCCATCTTTAAGTGCTGGACATGATTATGTCCTTATAGTAACTGATTGTTTCACCAAGTGGGTAGAAGCAATCCCAACTAAGTATGCTACTTCAGAAGTTGTATGCAACTTCCTCAAAGAGAATATCATTTCCAAGTTTGGAGTTCCACTCAAGATTTTTACTGATAATGTAGCTTATTTCACCTCTCAAGAGATTACGCAATTTTTTTTTATTATGGAATTACACTCTCTCATTCTTCTAATTATTTTACCCAAGGAAATGGACAAGCTGAGTCTAGCAATAAGAATTTGGTAACTATTATAAAAAAACTAGAAGATGATAATCAAAGGACATGGCACAAAGCATTGGTGGATGCTCTGTGGGTAGATAGGATCATGCCAAAGAGGGCAATTGGTATGTCTCCTTTTCAACTTCTTTACAGTATTAATGTTGAGATACCAATCACTTTAGAGTTACCAGCCTTGAAATTGGTGAAGGCCATTGAAGATCACACATATGAGAGTTCTCTTGACAAAAGAATCATGTGCCTGACTCAACTGAAGGAATAGAGAACAATGGTGGTGGACAGAATTGCTTTTCATCAAAGTCTGATAAAGAAACTCTTTGATTAGAAGGCCAAAAATTGTGATTTCCAGATTGGAGATAAAGTCCTGTTGTGGGATAAAAGAAGAGAGCCAAAGGGGATGCATGAAAAGTTTGACTCCTTTTGGAGAGGCCCACTCATAATTCATCAACACATGGGTGAAAATAGCTTTTTGTTGAAATATCAAGATGGCACACTCTTTTCTCTGCCCCATAATGGATATCATCTGAAACACTTCAATTCTTGAAGTATCAAATCATTGCCTCTGTATATATGTATATTTGTACAGTTTAAATTCTATTTTATTTTGTTTGTTTTTATTTTTGATGCCTTTCATTTCTGGGTAGCATGAATCTGAAGCCCAATGGTACACATGAAGACACTGGATAATCTAGATTTTACCCTTTTCAATTCATTTTGCAATTGACAGAAGTTCCCCAACTGGAGCCAGCTGTTGTCCCCCAAAAAGTAGCAGTCATTTTTTGGGACAACATTTAAACTATTTTGGTCCTATAGACCAAAATTGTATCTTCCATTTTCAAAATATTTGTCTTAGACATTCAGATTCCTCATTTTCAAATATTCTCAAAAAATCTACAGACTTTGCTAGTCAAGTTCAATGGATTTTTCATGATGATTTCTACGGACTTTGTATCTTCAGATTCTACAAGTAGGTTCATTTATACAGGTTCAAAGGTTTCTATAGGCTATTTTAGTTAAAAGAATTGGTTTTCAATGTTTGGTCATTTTCTAGAATTAGTTCAGAGCTTTGATTCAATTGAGAATATTCATTGGCAAGCATCTGAGTACAAAAGGAGACCTGAACCATTGAACCGTTGAACTGTTGAACCACTTTAGTTCAAAGTTTCAACGAGTTCAAAGTTCAACAAGTTCAACATCTTTGGCAAGAGTTAAGTGCTTCATCAAGGTTCAAAGTTCAATCGCTTCAATTGGTTCATCGGCTTCAAGACATTTGGCCAAATCAAGGTGGCTTGAACCATTAAACCATTGAACCACTTTGGTTCAAAGGTTCAATGGGTTCAAGGTTCAAAGGCGAGTTCAACCAAAGGAACAGTTCAATGGCTTGATTCAACCAAGTGGTTCAACACTTTATTTTACTCAGTGTCTTTTGGTTCAACCAAATAGTTCACTCAATTGGTTCATTCTTTCAGTTCATCCTTTGGTTCAACATTTACAAGTTCAACAGTAGGTTCAAAGACATTTTTCAAATCTTTGTTTGAACCATTGAACCAAAACTTAGTTCAACATCTTGGTTCAATGCTTGGTTCAACCACTTGGCTCATTGGATGGTTCATCGACTTTGTTTCAAAGAAGCTCGACGCGCTTCATTGAACTGGTTTAATGACTTGGTTTAAAGTCTTGGTTTAACTGATTGGTTCAATGTCAAAGTTCCTGTTGGTTCAAAGGCTAGTTCATTAAGTTTGCTTCAATGTTTAGTTCATCAGCTTGTTCAATTCATTGAACCATCACCTTGAACCATTATTGGTTTAATCGATTGGTTCAACCAACAGGTTTAACATTAGGTTCATTCACTCAGTTCATTCAATTAAACCATTGGCTTGAACCATTTTTGGTTCAACTGATTGGTTTAATGTCAAAGTTCAAAGGGGCAGTTCAATGTAGAAAGAGACTTCTTGAAGGACAAGTGCACTTGCAAAAGACACTTAATCCATAAAAGCACCTTTCAGAAAGATCATTTTTTAAGGAAGCTAAAAGGTAATTCTTTCAAATTTGTTTAAGGCATTTGAAAATTGGCTAACACTTAATTCCTTTTGACTTTTGTTCAAAAGAATTCTAAGTGACTGTAGGCTCAAAAGACTTTGCAGAACAATTTTTTGCAGAATTTTATCCACGAGAATTTTCCCCAGGCAAATTGTCTGTGGGATTTTTTTGCGAGACAAATGTCTACAGAATTACCTATAGGAGACTCAAATAGAAAACACCTAGGGAAATATGTGTCTACATGAACTGCCAAAGCAAAGGGCTATCAAAGGACTCTGAAGGGTAGGTGCCCTTGTAAAGGACTCTCAGCGGCCAAACTGAAGGATCATTCTAACTTGACACAAGCCATTTCTCATGGGCTCGAAAGGGCAAGTCCAATCTAGAAGGGCAAAGCCAAAATCCAAAAGAAGACCAATGGGTGACACCCATAAAGACGTCAAATTCAAGATAGTGAACTCACTGTTGAGATCACATTGACGGGCATGTAAATGTCAATTTTAAAGATAGTGAAATAGCCGTTGATCCTTTAAATGTACAGACCTGAATGCATTCCCAACATTCAAGACCAAAGCCAGCTGAAAGCGAAGAAAGATAGAATAATGGATGAATCCATGACCCGATTCAATTAATCTGGAAAGGAGGAGAGATGAAGACAAGATCAGACCGCCAGGTGGACATTGAAAGTTGTAATCTTTCAATTGCGTAGCTTGTTCATCTACATTGAAAAGATCAAATGGGTAAAATGCCCCAAAGTTCTAGCTTATCTTCCTAACAATTCCCAATGCATCATGATGTATTACTGTTCCCGAGTCCTTCTCCAAGTGGCTATATAAGGGACTTTCTTTCATTGTAATTGTATCTTATTTTTGACAATCTGAATGGAACTCTGCCCAAATTGAGAGGCATCATTGAGAATTTGTGCTCAGTCTATTGATCATACTCTTTTAATGAAAGCAAGGGACTTTTTTAGACTTTGTGCTGTGATATTTTTTTGTTTCATTAATTTAATAAGTAGGATTAGTAAAATTAGTCAAGGTGTCCTGAAGAATCAACTATGGAGAGACTTTGTGCTCCCATAGCTACCTTCAGTGTGTTTTCTTTTTATTGCTGTGTAAAGGACTTTGAAAAGACTTTGAGATTTCATTGCCTTTCGTATATTACTCTTAAGCATTTTAGGTAGAGACTTTGTGCTCTATCTCGATTTGCTGGTTACCATACTCTCAGTTACATTCCACTTTTATTTCCAAAAGTATTCTTGTGGCTGGCTAAATAATTATTTTGAAAGAAGAGGAGAGTTGTATGTCATTCCCTTGAGTTTTTCCTTTATTTTGTATACATCATCTCTGAAGAAAGAGAGATGGATGTCTGGTCCTATCCCTGAATATTATTTTCTATTTATACATATATATAGCATATCCACAGGGAAACTCCCCTTGATGAAAGGAGAGAGAAGTCTCCTTCTGATGTGATAAACTTACACATTAGGAAGACTAATCTTCTTTCTTTGGTTGATAAGACCTATTTTGTTTACCAGTATGTTTATAAACAAAATATTCAACCAATAAGTACCACAAATAATCCTATATATTTTGCTTCTATTCCTCATACCAGTACCATATCAGATAAAACTCAAAATGATAGACTTCCTTCCTCTATTTTTAGTTCATTCTAGTTATTTGACATAATTGATCATCCTAGGAAGACCAAGATCTAAATGTCTGAAGTTGAGTACTTACAAGTAAATCCTGAATAGTTTGATAGGTTGGCTAAATATATCAAAAACAAAGCCTTCCCTATAGGACAAGATTTTCCAAAAGTGACTCATGATCCTTCAAAGAAAAAATCCACCCAAAATAATCTTTTCACTACTCCCCTTTTTGTCTCTAAAAAAATAGAACATTTCTATGTTTCTCTATTGATAAATAGTCATAAGTTGAGCAATTGTATAATAAACTCTAGAGCCTCTGATAATGTTATGCCCACTAAGGCAGTAAATTCACTTAGTCTTACCTTAACTAAGACTTTTGGGAGATGTTTCTCCATGGAAAATAAGCAAGTACCACTTTTGGGTCAAATCAAAGATACTCAATTTGCATTTGTAGCTTTTCTAGACAAGAAGATTAAGATGACAATTTTAGTGGCTGATGTTCCAATATCTTATGGCATTTTGCTCAGACGTAATTTTTGCAAAGATGTAGGTGGAGAGTTGAACATGGATCTATCTAAATCAAGGATACCTGTTAAAGGTATCATGCAAAATTTACTTCTTAATAAAGATTCAAAATATATTATTACCCAAACATCAAACCCCGAAGCTTAAATTTTTTTTGAATCCTCGGGATTGGGTAATTATTTTTTGTCCACTAAAGATGTTTTTAATTCATAAAATGAAAGTTCATTAGGTGATAATTCAAAAAATTTAGATGTAAAATTAGAAGAATTTTTAGAAAAAAAATTAGGTAAAAAGGAATCTTTCCTCACTGATGAAGATGAATCTTTAAGAAAATCAAATTTTAATCAAGTTTGGATTTTAGAATTTGATGGCAATTGTTCCTCTACTAGTTCTAGAGCTAAAATTGTTTTGATATCCCCATAAAGAGATATTTTCCCTTATATAAGTTGAAATTTGACAATACCAACAACACTACCTAATATGAATCATTGTTTCTCAGATTAAAAGCTGCTCATGCTAGAGGTGTTAAGATTTTTCATGCCTAAAGAGATGCTGAATTGGTGTTTTATCAAGTGAGAAATTTGTATCAAACCAAAAATAAAAGATTTTAACATTATCGCAATCATGTATATAATTGCATAGAAAGTTTTGATGCTTTCAATATCTCTACAGTGCCAGAGAGTTTAATGATCATATATATTCATTAGCTATCTTTGAAACTCTCATGGTTCCTCATAAAGATTTCAAAGGGAATAAGTACAATATTGAGCTGGTCTTTTGACCAAGTGTACTTGATAATGCTGACCATTGGTAGGTGTTTAATGGTGATAATAAAATTATTATGTTTCTAAAAAATATGGATAACTTTAAGGAGTTATATTTTGAAGGTAGTGAATCTCCACCATGGAAATCGGTTCTTGAAATAGATTCACAAACTGGTGAAAAGTTTCTTCAACTGAAAGGGAATAAAATTCTAAAAGGTTTGTTTCTCTTGAAAAGTTATTTGATAAATATGATAGATATATCAAGCAGCAAAAACAAATGGATTCAAATTTCTCTATGGAATTTGATCAAGTAAATTTGAGTTCAGAAGCAGATCCCAAAATGGTCAACATTGGAAAATGTTGTACTACTATTTTTTTTTAAATTCATTACTCTTCTTCATTAGTACATTGATGTTTTGGCATATTCTTATGATGATTTGAAATCCTTCAGGCCTCAAAAAATTCAACATGAAATTACTCTTAAAATTGGGTCATTACCTCATAAGCAGAAACAAAGGCAATATAATCCTAAAATATCAGGTACTATCCTTTTTGAGATTCAAAAAATGTTGAATGCAAGAATAATTTTTCCAATTCATCATTCCACCTGGATTGTAAACATAGTTCTGGTAAGAAAAAAGAATAGAGAAATTTGTATTTATGTTGATTTTAGGAATCTCAATCAGTCTTCTTTAAAAGATAACTACCCCCTACCCATCATGGATCAAGTATTACAAACAATAATTGGCTCAAAAATATTATCTATATTAGATTGTTTTTTTGGGTATAATCAAATGGAAGTTAATGAAGCAAATCAATATAAAACTACTTTCACTACACTTTAGGGCACATTTACATATCGTAGAATGCCTTTTGGTCTAATCAATGTTGGTGCCACATTCTAGAGAGCAATGGACTTTACCTTTAGATATGCAATAGGAAAGTTCATCATGGTATATCTTGATGACTTGAATATTTTCTCCAAACATCATCATAATCATGTGCATTATTTACAATAAGTGCTGGAATGCTTTCAACAAAATGGTATTTCTCTCAATCCTAAGAAGTTAATTTTTGGGGTTAAAAAAGGTAAACTTTTCAGTCAAATTGTATCCTGAGAAGGCACAAAAATTGACTCAAAAAGAATCAAATCTATTCAAAATCTTACTCCACCTACTAATAAGACTGTAGTTCATTCTTTCTTTAAAAAGGTGAACTTTGTATGAAGGTTCATTCTTAAATTTGTAGAGAAAACCCATCACATTGTCAACATGATGAAAGGTAAAGCTACTTTTTGTTAGACAACAGAAGGGAAAGTGGCATTTGAAGATATCAAGAAGGCTATTACTCACACTTCAATCCTAGTTTATCCAGACTATACCAAAGATTTTATAGTATACAACTATGCTTCTGAACATACACTTTCAACCATTATGGTTCAGTAGAATAAAGAAGGTGTGGAATCTCTAATATAATTTATGAGTTGTCCTCTCAAAGATCATGAATTGAAATATTCAAACATGGATAAGCATACTTATACCATGGTTAAGGCTGTAAAGTATTTCCAATTCTATATTTTGAATTTACATATTGTTGTTCTGGTGCCTGACACAATAGTAAAGTTTATTCTAATTCAACAAGAGTATAGTACTAAAAGGGGCAATTGGATTGCTAAGATTTAAGAGTTTGATCTTGATATCAAAGCTACTAAGCTTGTATGGAGAAGAGGTTTGTGTCAATTGATTTTTGATAACGTACTAAAAGAGATAGGAGATGAAGTAGAAGTTGAAGATATGCTAACAGTTCTTTTTATCACTACTATTGATGAGTGGTATTCAAATATTGCTCATTTTCTTACCTATGGTGAGTGTTCTACCCATCTGTCTTATAAAGAAAAAAGAATTTTCAAGTTTAAAGCTACTAACTAAGTCTTATGGGACAATGGTTTATACAAAAGAAGCCTTGATGGAGTATTTCTTCATTGTGTGGATAAAGCGCAACAAAGTAAAATTTTGGAGTCTTTCCACAATTTAGCTTATGGAGGATTTTTTTGGCACCCATGATGGCTCACAAGATTCTATGAGCTAGATACTATTAGCCTACACTATTTTAAGATGCATACAATTAGGTATGTAGGTGTGAGTTGTGTCAACAGTTCATTGAGAAACCTAAGTTGGTCGTATTACCTCTCAAGTTGGTGGTAATTGAAGAACCTTTTCAGCAATGGGGTATCAACTTCATTGGCACTGTGAACCCATCCTCAAGTACTAGATACGACTATGTTCTCAACACAATAGACTATTTTACCAAGTGGGTGGAAGCCATCCTAGTTAAGCATGCTACTTCAGAAGTGGTATGTAATTTGCTTAAGAAAAATATTATTTCCTGGTTTGGAGTTTCAAACAAGATTATAGAAGACAATGCCACTTATTTCTCTTCTCATGAGATTACTAACTTTTGCTACAAGCACAAGATTATTCTTTCTCACTCCTCAGACTATTATCTACAAGGAAATGGTTAGGTGGAATCAAGTAACAAAAATTTAGTTACTATTATCAAGAAATTGGTAGATGACAATCAGAGAACTTAGCATAAAGCATTATTTGATGCTTTATGGGTAGATAAGATTATGCCTAAGAGGTAAATATGTATATCACCATTTTAGCTTCTGTATGGTATGAATGTTGAGATATCAATTACCTTGGAACTATCAGCACTGAAGTTGGCAAAGGTAGTGGAATATTAAACTTTCAAAAAATTTATTGATAAAAGGATCATGTACCTAACTGAACTAGAAGAGTAATGAACTATGGTAGTGGACCATATTTTTGAACATAAAAATTAGGTAAAATTTGATAATAAATCAAAGATTCATGAGTTTTAGATTAGAGATCAAGTCTTGTTGTGGGATAAGAGGAGAGAACCAAAAGGAATGCATGGAAAATTTGATTCATTGTGGAGAGGTCCATTCACCATTCATCGATTCTATCATGAAAATAGTTTCTTAATAGACTATCAAGATAGAACACTATTCTCACTAACTCACAGTGGAAAACATCTAAAACACTTCAATCCTTGAAGTATTAGATAGGTTTAATTGTATAGTTGTATAGTTTTATGTTTTTATTTTTGTATTATTTTTAATTATTTTTGTCTTTTTCTTTTTTGGTAGCTTGACTCCGTAGCCCAATGGCATGGATGAAGGCACTTAGAGATTATATTTTACCCCTTTGATCATTTCAAATTTCAATCGATGGAAGTTCCCAAGCTGCGGCTAGCTGTTGTTCCCAAAATCAGCTATGCTCATTTTGTGGATAACCCCTACAAAACTTGTCTATTTCATAATCTACACTCTAAGATTCATCATTTGAGATAAGTTTCTCTTGATCTCAAGTGAATTTGTCTAACATCTTAGGAAATTTTACAACACTCTCTCATCATGATTTCTCAAAAATCATGAAACCCATTGTAGTCTTTATCTGATCAAAATGTCAATTTTGATCATTTTTAAGGTGTTAGTAATTTTTGTTTACATTGCATCGGTGGCACTTTTTACCGCCCTTGCATGATTTTATGATTTATTTTTCCATGAATTAGTGGTATTTTTTTATGCCAATGCATAGTTTACCCCTGGCATATGTCAGGGTGATGATTTTTGTTGCTCTAGCAGATATTTTTCAAAATCTTAAATTTTACATGACATTTATGGCTGCATGCACCGAGTTGTTAAAGCTCATTTTTGGAATTTTTAATAACTTTTTATTATCATTTCTTTCATTTTAAGTTTCATAGACTCCTCCCTACAACCATTTTATTATGAAAATGAGTAAGGTTTCAAATTCACCAACTGTCAAGCTTAGGACTTTGAAATTGCTAGGTAAGTCATTTTACTTCTAGGTTTTTGTTTTATTAAGTTTTATTTTTCCTTTAAGTTGGAATTTTATTTTTATTTAGTTTTGTTTTTAGTAGTTCAAAACTCATTTTTTTTTTGCTTTACCCTAGTGAGCCTTAGCAGCTAATTCTGCCAAACCCTCATACGTGCCCTAGGTTATCTTGCATATCAAGTTAGTGTTTTGCCCTGACTTAAGTTTTATCCTCATCAAAATCTAGTTAAAAACTATAACAGATAACTTGGTGATGATGGATTTAATAAACCACTCTCACTCTTATCATCATGGAAAAGATAAATTCGTAAGCACTAAATTCTACTATTTGCAAGTTATGGAACATTTTAAACAAGTGTAAAAACGGCAAATTTTATCACTGAAACATTCTTCCTGTAGTAGCGGCTGATTTTGCCGCTAGGACATCAAAACTCAAATTTAACTGTGGTATACCTTGTCAGAATATTTTTCCACTCATACATGTAAAGATATGCAATGATGGTTATTTTAGCTGACTCTGCATAAATAATTTTTTTCTTACCTGCAAGGGCGGTGAAATTCACCGCCAGTGTAAATGCAAATATTCCTCACATACAAGGGTGGTGATTTTTGCTGCCTATGTAAACATCCTCTTAAATTTATTAACTCTCGGATATTTTCAATTTTGCTTTTTGAGCCTACTTTCCTCTAGTTTTTTGGCTTGATCACACTTTAGCCCTCTTAGTTGCATCCCCATAGTCATGATCATCAACATGTAGTTTTCCCAAATTGTCAGTATTTCTCCTAATTACATGATCATAATTTTTTGTTGTAGCTTCTTCTGTGGATCTTTATTCATTGACATCTTTTTCATAAAATCCCTTTCAGATGACTGAGTTTTCTCTAAAGAATTTGAAAGTGATGAAGTATAAATATCAAAGTGTTTTTCTAATCACGTCGATTACTTCTAATGTTGATGACATTAGAGATACAGAGATTGGTCATGTGGACATGGCTAAGTTTGTGGAGAGAAATAAGTCAAGCAATCCCAGTTTTGAAATGAAGAAGATAATCAAAAGTAACATTTATTTGGTATCTACTTTCCCTATAGCATCTCACAACATAGAATTTATTCTTTAGTATACTCAGTTCTATAATAAAGATACTAGAGCTATGTTAGATGCTAGTGGTAATGTGATAATTAGACTAGATATTGATAAAGTGTTCATGTGCCCTCCTACTATAGAAGTGATAAATCTTAATTTTTTTGAAGCACAAAAAGAGTATGACAGAAATCTTTAAAAAGTGAAGAAGGTAAACAATAATAAATGGCTCAAGATGCCAAGGGCAAATTTGTCAAGGTGGCCATGAAGTTTTCTGAGAAGTGACTTTACAGAAGAAGTTGGTGATTTGATAACTATTTTTAGTAGGGTAAGATGTTTGTCCTCCTCATAGTTTCATGAATGGATGTATCCCTTCATCAAGATAATACTCCAAGGCAAACAAATCATCTTCTGGGGAGATCAAGTCAGCAATGATTTACATGAGTAATTGATGAAGGTGTCCACTACCTTCAAATTCTACATGACTTCTTATCTGGTGTATATTGTAGCTTCAATAAGAATCTTTCTAGGTTTAACATCAGAAGGAGATAGGAGAGTAATCCCAGTGTATCAATACTACTCTTAATTAACATTGAAGGGGTTTATTCATCATTTTAAAAGAGTAAATGATTCTTTCTTTATATAATTTTTGTGTCTTTTTTATCCTCAATTAGAACAAAGAAGAGTGTCAGATGATGCCTGGATAATTGTGAATGATTTTGGATGCATGCTCTTACAATTTCCTTCTTTCTCATATCTGAGGGTTGGCTTTTTCCAAGGTCATCCTTATATGCTTCCAAGATTCCCCTTAGACAAATTAGTCTTAATGGAACTATGCACACAAATGATTTTTGTGCATAATAAATAGATGGAACTCAAGAAGCCCAATTTTAGGTTTCCAATTGAAATTGGTAGGTTTTCAGTGTTAACCGTTGGGAAAGCTAGAGTCATAAAAACTAAAATGTAGCTCGTAACCTTGAAACAATTCAAAATAAGATCAAATTTTGATTATAGGGGCGTGAAGGACATAGTCAAGAGAAAAAATCATTTTCATGAACCTGTGATTGAAGATGTTTGGGTAGATTTGAGAATAGCGGAAGATGTTAGGAAAATGGACTACAACAGGTTATCTCTTGAGCAGATTGAATATCTGATACTTGCTGATATTCTTGAGAATCTAGTGGATGATGAAGAGTTGGTTAATGATAGATAAAATACTAAAAATATTACTAATGCCCCTCTTCCTTCAATCCAATGGTCCCAAAAGGAGCTAACCTCATTGAGGAAAATATTTGAACCTATATTGGCAAACACCAATAATTAGTTAGAAAATAAGATAATTACTTTGAAATAATTCATCATAGGTTCAGAAGCTGAGATTCAAGAGGAAATAAAAAAAAGGCAAATAATAGAATGAAGAACAAAAGTGACGTTCCTTCATCTTCCAAGCCACATAAGCCTAAGATCATATTTGTGATGAAGAAGTCAAAAGTTGTGCAAAAAGAGTCTGAAATAGAAGATATGGAAGTTGAGAAATAAAGCACTGAAGAACCAGCAATGGAACAGATGGAGACTAACGATAGGCATACGAATCAACAATAGAAGGAAACTTTGTCTTCATAAGAGAATGTGCAACAAGAAACATGAGTCTCTTCTCCCCCACCTGACACACGTGTTGTAGCTATTTCATCTATTTCTCTTATTAATGTTCCCTCTTCTGAATCACCCTCTCCTTCCAAAATAATTTTTGATAACCCTCAAATCACTTTTAAAGATATTATTCATTCCTTAGTATCAATTCCTAGTTTATCCTCCCCATTTTTTGATATTGGAGATATTTCTACTTTTGATCACTTAGTAAAAGGTATAGTTTTTACTAACACTCCACCTATTGTTTCCATTACTAGTGCAAGTGTAGCTCTAGTGATGGAAATAATGGAAATAGATCCTAATGTGAGTAATTTCATGCTCCCACCATGGTTATCAGCTTATACACCAAAAAGGAAGAAACAAGCCATCTCTCCAGATGACTTTGATTTTAATAAGCTAGTGTTAGTAAAAGCCAAAGCCCTAAAGAAACCAAGGATTCTTTTAAAAAAATTTGGAGATAAGGGACACAAATTTTTAGAAATTTCAAGACCTCCATAAGATGTAACCATTGAAAATTTTGATATAAATGATTACTCTATCTCTAGACTTGAATTAGGCAAGATAACTCATGAGAGTGCGAAGAGTGATATGCAGTCAACCATGGACATCCTGATTTAGAAATTTGATAAGGAGAAAGAAATGAAAAATCACTACAAAATAATGGTGGAATAGTTGACTACAGTGGTAAGGAGAATCACTTTCACTTCAGAAGCAGTAACTCTTGAGGCCATTTCTATAGAAGACCCCATTATTGAGAAAGTGGAAAAGACCTATCTCAAAGGAAAAGTACTTGAAGAGTACTTGGATAAGATGTGTACATAAGGAATTTCCTTACTCACAAAGTTATTTGAGAAGATAGATAAAATGAGAAAGATAAGATCAGAACTTGATGATCTCATTAATGTTAATTTTTAGGATATTGAAAGCATAGAAAAGTATCTTGACAAATGCATGGACATGAGGAAACTAAAAATAAGCACTCTAATATCAATTGGTGTCATTACTGATAGAGACTCTTATACTGAAACTAAAGAGGAATTGACATATAGGAGTCACGTGCTTAAAGATTTGATCACTGACCTTGAATCTACATGGAAACTTATTGAATAAAGTGATGTCATCTTTTTGCATAAATTGGAGGAGCTACCTTGTAAGCTTACATCTCAATATAACCAATTCCTTTTAGCAGAAGAAATTATTATGGAATTTGAAGGTATGTTCTAGAAATAATTTGAAGATAAGACATTTTCAATAGCCTCTGTAGACAATATTCTAGATAATCAATTAACTTTGGATAATCTAAAGACCAAGTTAACTAGTCATGTAAAATCAGTCACAGTAGTAAGAGATGCCATAGTCAGAGCCAAGATGATTTTCAAGAACACTATTGGTCTAGACAGTATCAAATGCAATCAACTTTCACTATGTACGATGTTCACATGAAGAAAGATGGGGATACGAATTGAAACATTTTTTTTCTTAGTTTATTTTTCACTTTTCAGATGTACTTTTGCAACCGCTTTGGACATTTTTACATGTATTTTTTTCATATGTAATTACATGTAAAAATATAGGAAGTCCTAAGTCAAAAAGGACTCCTATCTTTGAATAGGTCAAAGTAGTTAAGTTTTTCCTAAAAATCCTCAAGGCCTCTCCCTATAAATAAAGAGGGCCTGTATTATAATTTTTTATCTTTTAGTTATTGGAAGTGAAACTCTACCCAAATTGAAAGGCATTTTGAGACTTTGAACTCAAATTATAAATCAAATTTTATCAAGTGAATGAGAAAGCAAGTGACCTTTCAAACTTTGTGTTGAAATAACTTGTGTTGTGAAGGAAATCGTTCTTATGTCTTTTTCCTAATACAATCTTATCTATTTAATTAAATAAGTAGTGTGAGTGAGAATATTCTGGGAGATATTCTGAAGTTGATTGTGGAGACTTTGTGCTAATATAATTATCTTTAGTTTGTGTTTTAGTGTTTTAGAATAAAAGATATTGGAAAGGATTTGAACTAATTTTATCTTTTGTGATTATATACTTTTTTGTAGTTTTCAGTGAAGACTTTGGGCTACACCTCATTCTATTGTGTTCCAAGTTATAAATCAGCAAAAGAAGCAATGATAGACTTTGTGCTCTCATGAGTTTCTAGGTTGTTTAGTTAATATGAAGAAAGTTTTTCCTTTATATTGTAAATATCATTTATAAAAAAAATGAAATGGATGATATGATCTCACCCCTAAGTTAATATTTAGTTTAGATTAGTTTATGATAGTTTATAGGGAACCTCCCCTTGCTGAGAGGAGAGATTTATCTCATTACATTGTGGCTGATATAACCATTTTGCCTTCAGTTAGCTGACAACAAAATATTCACCCAACATATTAGTACTACATGAGATACACTAATTGACATCTATAGACTTTAGAGTGATCAAGATGGTGGGACTCTTACATCACTATGATTCTAGTGTTGTGGATTAACATGGAATTGATTACAACCCTAGTGGAGAGATGGCATTCAGAGGCCAATACATTCCACTTTATGATTGGAGAGATGACAGTGATGTTAGAGGATGTATTATGAATTTTTTGGCCACTAATGAGAGGTAACAAGATCTATTGATGATCTCATACCTTTAGTTTGACTGTGCAAATACTGTGTGGGTAGTTACAAATTATATTACAAGATTTTTAGGTAGACATTAATAGTGCATTAAGAGAGGGTATGATTGATAGGCTAACACTTGTGGTGATGTTGATAACTCCCTGAACCAAATAGGTTGAACCTTGTCCCCACTTAGTGCGAGTGCACAAGTATTTTATTAAATTTAAAAAATCAAATACATAAGGGTGCCTTTACTCCGTTAACCCTTTTACAATGCAAACATGGATTTATATAGTTTTTACCAATGACCGATAAAAAAAACTAATCCTATAACCAACTATTTATGGGAAAACAACTCGTAAGGTAGTTCTAATTAATAAACATAAAATATAAAACTACCTAATACTAAAACTAAATAAGTTTATTTAATGGTGGTGTCTTTACTAAAATATGCATGCCCCATTTACAATAATTATTTATTACCTACCAAAAATCTAACCTAATGTTAAGACTTTGGAACAAGTGCTAACAAACCCCCCTATGATCCAAAGTCAGGGCTTTGGACACATACCAAGCATTTTTCTAAATTTTTCAAATTTGATTCTGTCAAGGGGTTTTGTGAAGATATCAGTTGTCTGATTGCCAGTTGGGCAATATATTGGATCAAGAGTTTTCTTTGCCACCAACATTCACAGATAATGATATTTGACATCCATATGTTTTGTTTTGGCATGAAACACTAGATTCTTGGACATCTTGATTGCACTCTGATTATCAATGTATAACTATGTAGGAGAAAACTGAGAAACCTAAAGATCTTCAAGAATACGATGAAGGTAAATAATTTCTCTAGAAGCATCCCATGTTGCAATATACTCTAATTCTGCTGATGAATTTACCACTGTATCCTACTTCTTACAACACCAAGCAATGGCAACTGAATCCATATGCATAGTGTATCATGTGGTTAACACTCTATCATCCACACATATACCAAAATCTGCATCACAATATCCAACAAGTTTGAAGTTCTTGTTATGGTGATATTCAAGGCCATATGTTTTCATTCCCTGAAGGTAACAAAGTACACATTTTTCTGCATGCCAATGAATTTCTCTAGGCTCATGCATAAACCTAGATAAAATTCCAACTGAAAATGAAATATCAAGCCTGGTAGTCATCAAGTATATCAAACCTCCCACCAATTGTCTATATGTGGTGCCATCAAAAAATGTACTGCTATCATCCTTAGACAATTTCAAATTACTTTCCATGGGAGTGAGGGCAGGTTTTCAATCACTCATGCCAAACCTCTCTAATAATTTAGAAATATACTTAGTTTGTGAAATGAAAATACTATGCTTTTTTTGAGTTACCTCTATGCCTAGATAGTAGTGAATAAGTCAAAGATCTGTCATCTCAAACCCATTTTTTTAATCCTTCTTCATAGACTTGTTATGGTTTTCATCATTACCTATAATAAACAAGTCATCTACATAGAGAACAAGTATCACCATTTTCTTACCCTACACTCAAAAATAGAGAGTATCATCAAATTCACTACGATGAAAACCAATGGATTTCAAGTATGAATCCATGTTCTCATACCAAGCCCTGGGTGCCTATTTGAGTCCATACAAAGCTTTTATCAATTTACATACTTTGTGTTCAGCACCCACCTATTAAAACCTTGAGGTTTTTTCATATAGACTTCTTCCTATAAATCACCATTTAAAAATTCACTTTTAACATCTAATTGATGTACTTTCCAACTATTTTGTGCTGCTAAGGCAAGTACCATATGAATAGTGTGCCATTTGGCAGTTGGTGCAAATGTTTCCTAATAGTCAATACCTTCTTGTTGCGCATATCTTTTTGCAACAAGTCGTACCTTATGTTTATCAATGGAGCCATTTGATTTATACTTAGTCATATAAACCCATTTACATTTGATGGGTTTAACATGTGGAGGAGGATCAACATTGTTAAGTATGGAATCATACTCACATTTCATTACCTATTGCCAAACATGTTCAGTAGATGCCATATTATTGTTAAGTATGGAATCATACTCACATTTCATTACCTATTGCCAAACATGTTTAGTAGATGCCTCCTCAAAAGTGGATGGCTCAGTGGAAGAAGTAGTAACAACCATAACATAGTTTACCTATTTTCAAGAATTCTTGGGCCCTGCTAAACCAACTTCATTTGCTGTTAATTCAGAAAAAGTACTTTGAGCCCATTTTTTGGATATTTAGATAAATTATTCAAATCAGGAACTCCAGAATTCTCATTATGTGCATTATTCAAAGGGAGACTTAGAGAATTTTCAACAATTTGTAAGTCATCAACATGTGAAATTGTAGATGAAGGATAGGAAAGTGAAGGATTTTGAGTCTCATACCATAAATTCGAAGAGTTATCCCCATTATTCAAACCCTTATCTCTTTTTGTATTTTTCCTTTCTAATCTATCAAGTTGAGAATCAATCTCTGTAGTGTTCATAGTCCCAAACTCATCAAATATTACATCTCAACTCACTATGAATTTTCTTGAATCCTGTGCAAGCAAATGAAACCCCTTTTTATATTTAGAATAACCAAGAAAGATGCATTTTTGACTTCATGGTTCTAACTTAGTTCTATGTTTAATAGGAACCAAAGCAAAACAAACACATCCAAACACTTTTAAGTGTTTAACTTTGGGTTTAAACCCATACCATGCCTCATATGGAGTTTGTCCTAAAAGTGCAACTGTGGGGGACCTGTTTCTCAAATACACTACAGTACCAATGGCTTCGGCACAAAACTTATCATCAAGCTATTTATAGTGTGACATTGCACGTGATGTGCCCTCTAAATTTCTATTCATTTGTTCAGATACTCCATTTTGTTGTGGAGTATAAGCATTACTATATTATTGATGAATGCCATGTTCTCGACAATAATCTAAAAATTCATTAGAGGTATACTCACCTCCATTATTTGAACGAAGAGTGGCCAAATGTGAACCTATTTCTTTTTCGACTAAGTGTAACCAATCAACAAACTTAGCAAAAACTTTAGATTTGTTTTTCATAAAGAATACCCAAGTCATCCTAGAAAAGTCGTCAATAAACAAGACAAAGTATCTACACCCACCAATGGATGACTTTTTCATGTCACATACATCACTATGAACTAACTGTAAACATCTATTAGCTATCTAAGATGATTGTTTAGGAAATTTTTCCTGATTTTGTTTGCCCAAAACACATAACTCACAAAGAATACTATCTTTGCTAAAAGTGGGAAACCCATTCACCATACCATATCTCTACAAATCCACTAAAGAGTGGATATTCAAATGTCTATAGTGGAGATGCCATAACCGTTGTGTAGACATAGTACTTGTACCTGTGTCAACAACTGCTGCAAGTTCTATATTGGGAGGAAGCACTTTACAATGCAATCTAACCAAGTTTCCATCTTCATATCTTGTATACATTTTTTTATAATCATCCTTCACTGAATTGATGTAAATGAGCCCATTTTCAAGCACAATTTGATAACCTTTATTTCGAATAGTTACCAAATAAAGTAAGTGTTTCTTCAATGTGGGAACATACCAAACATCCTCCAAGTATTTTATAGACCCATTAGGAATAAGAATATGAATAGATCCAAGTCCTAGTGGTGTATGCATAGATTTATCTGCTAAGGCATCTAGAGAGAGAAGCTTCCTTATAAGACCAAAAGAAATCTCTCCTAAATGTCATGTGTTTGGTTGCTCTTGTGTCTAAAACCCATACATCTATGATCTCATCTCTAGCCTCATATTCAATATAATCAATGTGCCCCAAAGTAGTGAATGTAGATTCATGGGAAACATTTCTAGACTCATCATAGTCATGATCGGCATATTGAGCAGAGTTAGACTTAGTCACTTTTTGTGGCCTCTAAATTTTATCAAAATGAATCCTACATTGTGAGGCAATGTGACCAAATTTTACACATCTATGACACTGAATGTCTGATCTACCTCGACCTCTGCCCCTATATGAGTTGTGACGATGTCCTCGTACACTTGTTTCATGTGAATGTGATTGATTACATTGTTGATTATTTGAATGACCCCTACCTCTATTTTGATATCTGCCTCCTCTGTAATCTCGACCCCTTCTATAACTATTTCCTCTATTGTTTTGATGCCCAGATGAAGATGAACTAGGCTTTGACTCTAAAACATGGTCTTCTTTGGTTTTCTTAGATTTCTTGGGTAGAGAGAGGTCATGTTGGATGAGAAACTAGGCCAACTTATCAAAGGTGATGCCTATGATCTTGTCAGAGACATGTAACATTTCAACAAAATTCCTATAGGACCCTAGTAGTCCTTTCAAAGCAGTAGTGACTATGAGGTCATCATCTAGTTTTCGAAAACCAGCCTTAGTGTACTCAGTAGTGATATTTTTCAACTTAGACATATATTCTCCCATATCCCCATCTTCATCTAATGACAAAGTAAATAACTACATATGAATATCTATCTTCTTATGCTTAGGTTTCTTATCATACAAATTTGACAATGTTTTCCATGCAGTGTAACTATGAAGAGAATTTTAAATATGAACATAAGTATCACAAGTACAAAAATATTTAATAAGAGCTAAGGCCTTAGAATCATGAAAATTGAATATATCTAATTTAGCCTGCTCTATTGGCAATGTGGGATTTTCATTTTTAACAATATCCCATAACTCATTAAAAACTAGTGAAGCCTCCATCAATCGTTTCCAATATGAATAATTGGAAATTGTTAATCTATCACCATCTGAAAGCAAATTTTGAATTTTTGGAATCTTGAAATGAAAGCAAGTGCAGTAGAGAAAAGTGTGACAAAATGCAAAAAAAATGAAACAAATATCACACTCACTGCATAAGACACTGCTTCTATGGGGTTTTACACTTAACCTCCACATAGAGCGTAAAAGAAAAAATAAGTATTTTTGATGGGTTTTACACTTAACCTCACCAAAAATCAATGATTACACCCTTATTTTGCCAAATTACAACTTTATTCCACCAATTACACCCTTATATCATCACAACAATGTAAAAGAAATATGATTGAATTCCCCTTTTTTATTTTTAAAAGAACACAATAAGTATGTGTTTTACAATATTCAGATTTAAAAGAGAATATTCATTTTAAAAAAATCATATTCCAAAGCAAAAAGAACTTTCTCCAAAAAGAAGGGATTTGAACCCTTGACCTCCTCCTTTGCAAACTTCTTACAAAATAAGCTTAACTAATTTCTCTAAGAGCATTTTTAGAACATTACACTCAGAAATTTCTACTTATTCTAGATTTTGTGTATGAGGGAAAATAAAAAAATTACATGTGTGTAAATAAATTCAAAATTTTCCCTTTTTACAGCTTCTCTTCCAAGCTTCCTCCCGTGGGACCTACTAAGGCAAATTTTTGATATCAAAAAACTTTAGAAATAGTAGAAATAAATTTTTGAGTTTTATTGCAGCACCATGTTTCCCTGGGATGCCATGGCAGCTCTTGGGAATTATTTTTTCACCTGTTCTCTCTCTCATAGGCCATACAAATCCGTACAAGCATGATAAAATAGATTTTAACTGAGTTTTGGCAAATTTTTTGAAGTATATTTGCAGGGAATGAGTTTAAAATGAAGCCAGGGCATTGGAAGGCCATACAATAGGCCATACAAATCTAAAAAATTCCTAGATTTTCAATTTGAATGCAAAAATAGGGGTTTAATACCATTTGATCAAGACTGGTAGGTGTTTTAGCTTTTAAGAGGGCTGAGAATGAATGGAAATAACAAAGGCAACCATGAATGGAAAATTGTAGAAGTTTTCAACAAGAAATAGGCCGTATAAATCTGGTTTTTGCAAAAAAACAATGAATTTAATAACATTTAAATGCTAAAAATTCATTTTTTATGCCAAATTTGGAGTTTGAACACAGGAAAATGGAGTATCAAATGGCCAAAATGACTAGACTATGGTATATAGAAAATACACAGGTTTAAATGTAAATAATATCTAAAAAATTAAAATAATTTAATAATTTTTCAAAATATTAAACCAATAAAAAATTTCATTTTGTATGGCATACCTTATTTCATGCCAATATGATATCACATGAATTGACTTTTCACCTAGCCTCCTTCAAATTCACCAAGCTCCCAAAATTACCATGCTCTGATACCACTGATAACTCCTTGAACTAAATAGGTTGAACCTTGTCCCCACTTAGTGCGAGTGCAAAAGTATTTTATTAAATTCAAAAAATCAAGTACATAAGGGTGCCTTTACTTTGTTAACCCTTTTATAATGCAAACATGGATTTATATAGTTTTTACCAATGACTGATAAAAATAACTAATCCTATAACCAACTATTTATAGGAAAACAACCTGTAAGGTAGTTCTAATTAATAAACATAAAATATAAAACTACCTAAAACTAAAAATAAATAAGTTTATTTTATGGGGGTGTCTTTACTAAAAGATGCATGCCCCATTTACAATAATTATTTATTACCTACCAAAAATCTAACCTAATGATAAGACTTTGGAACAAGTCCTAACAGATGTAACTTGTTACTAGCATACTCTTGCTAGACAAAAGTGGCCATTAGTTTCATCTAGGATTGGGATATTTTATATTTGACATGGTACATGATTACCATGTTTTTTCTTAGGGTCCTAAGGTGTCAGCCTAGCTATATAGAGAGTTGAATATGGGTGCCTATAGAGGCGTAAATAGCCTTAGTCTATCCCTATTATTATAAATATGAATTTGGGATCACATTGTTATAGAGAGACCACTTGGTACTCAAGTGGATAGGGAGCCTAACTAACCTCTAGTGTTCAGGTGATATATTATTTTAGGAGTTCAAAGATCTCATGCTAGTGACATGCAATTTTATAGACAAACATTTGATAGTTTTAGAGCTAATCAGATCACTTGAATGCCTTAAAAATAGGTCTAATATGGATGGGTTGAGGATACAGATGTGACCTAATTTACGTGATTACATCATTAAGAGATACATTATTGACTGAGTTTAATGGTAATTTTGGAGACAACAGGATGTACCAGAAGATGAACACATGTTCTCCCATAGTTATATAGAGAGGCTGTGGTGGGGGCCTTTAGTAGATAGATCACTAACATGAGTGGATTATGAGAGAATTATCCCTATAATATGATATTATCGAATGCCCATAGCATATCCAAGAGTCATCATGACATATATAAGATGGTGGGCTTAGAGACGTCCTTATAGATTACTTAGGTGGAAAATAAGATTGAAGAAAGGGGATTTAAAGAGGTTATTATAAACATGAGATTATTTAGGGAGGAGGAAAGCTTAGAGGACACATCCCTAGGCATAGGAAAAATAGGGTGAGGATGTGGGACTAGAAGTTATGGTGATCGATAGTGGAGATCAGGGGGTTCAGTATGGAGACCAAGGCAGAGGTAGAGAGCAGGTAGGTGGGAGAGTAGGTGTAGATGATGTAGGTCCATCTAAGACACCTTTGAGTGAGGATGACCAATCATTACTAGATAGGTCAAGGTGAGAGGTACATGCTCAAGTGATAAAGGTAGCATGTATTTTGATCGAGTGATATAAGATGGTGGTAGACATCCAAAGATAGATTATCCCATGAGATAGTCAGATGGTAGGCATACTAAGATAGGTTACAAGCGTATTAGGATAGGTTTCAAAATTATAGAGGTAGCTTAGTTAGATACAAGCTTAGGATGGGTAGATAGCCATACTCTATAGGCATATTTAGATCTACGATGCACAAATAGTATAATTGTGAGGGTAGATTGCATAACTGTAGTCGAGACTAAGGGATAAGGATTTATAGCTATAGGTGGTTGAGAAGGACAAGGAGGAGGATGCTATTTTATTAGAGTATTAGGGTATGGGGCTTGTGATGAGACAACTATCTCAGCTAACATGGTTGGTTTAGTACTACAAGGATTTATATGAGGGAACAATGCTAATAGATCAACATGCCCTGACCTTCAGAGCCAATTCTTCCTAAGCAGTACATAAGATTGCTAGGGGTCCACCTAGAAAATAATGATATAGACTTATACTTGTGAGATAGGGTTTTATATTATGGACATGTATCATTATATAACATTGATGCCCATGGGGCCTATTTATGTAGTTATATATTTTGACATGGAATTATATGGATATTATGGATTGTTTATATATGTTATTGTGATTATGTTGTGTATGATGATGTATGGACTTTTTTATTTTCATGTGATTATTGGTTATGGATATATGGATGTTGTTATATATTTATATTATGTCATTGGATATTATTTTCATATGATTATGAGTATTTATAGATGATATTATGATTATGAGCTACTATGATGTTGATTTATGGATATAAATGACTAGTATGTGTTATAGTTTAGATATGGATAATTTTTATTATTTATGTGATAATGTGATGGTATAATGAAATGGAAAATGTGATGAATAATAACATGTCCTAGTATATAGATAAATAATCCATTGATTAAATCATATGTCTCAAAAATTGTTTTGGATAGAATCCTCCTACACCAAGGTGGTGGGTGGGGTGTTGGGTAGTAGACTAGTATTATTAAATAGGATAGTGGAATGGTTGGGAGTATGGATATGATTTATGGGACTTGAAGCAATATAAATGTAGGAAATCCTATTTTAATTTTTTCTTTGCAATTATAAGTGTACCTATGACATGAGGATAGTCGACGTCACATTTGACTCAAAGTGCATGGAAGGACTTGGAGAGGGAATTCCGTTTTAGTGTCATTCCCAATTTCTCTGTTAGGTAGTCACTTGAGGCCATCCTCATTCCCTTTAGTAAAATGGTAAATTTTGACTTTTAAAAAAGATAACACAAAAAGACAACACTTTAAAAATGGATGATAAAGAGGAGTAAAAATACTATTCATATGACACAATGATGATTGACAATATTTATATGTGGATATATAGATTGACTTGTAATTATAACATATCATATATAATGGATAATACAAAATATGTACAATGAATAACACTTAAGAATAAAATGTAAAAATATTATGACAAAAAAAAACACACATAATGAAGGCTAAGTATATACAATGACTCTTATCAATATAATCTAAGAAAAAGTGATTTACATGATTTTAAAACATATCATAAGTAAAATGGATAATAATGGTATTATTTACAAATGATTTTTGTGTTTTAAAACATAACCTAAAAGGATACTAAAGGCAAATAATAATTATAAATGTGTTCAAGATGACTTTAGGTACGTGTTTAAATGGATATTTATAGGGGTAAATTATGCCTAAAAACTTTTGCAGTGAGACAAGGATAAAAAACTAGTTATAACAACAATTATTTGGGTCTAAAATAAATGGTTAAGATTCAGTTACAAAGAATATTATAGATCTTGGAGTAGGAACATTATATGACCCTTCTTTAGTGATGATGTTAAAGGGTTCATGCAATTTTTTTCTTAGGGGATAAATGGGGATGGACAAATTTGGATGTGATAGAGGCTGATAGGAAGAAGAGTCATTAAGGAGGATGTGATTAAGATATGTAGTAAGATGTCAAAATGGAACAAGTAGATGTTTGAAAGTGGATTAGGTGTTCTAGGTGACTCCTCAATAGATATCCTCTTCACATTTTCAGTAATGATTTACCCCAATTTGAAATTCATATCTCCTAATTTTCCCTAAGCATATATTATAGACCCACTATTATGATTAGGGTCATATGGAAATGATGGGATGGAATGGAAATATAAGAGAAGTGGAGTGATGATGGATGGGTGTGCCTCCAAGAGTAGGGACTTATAGATAGAGGATACGAGGATCATTTTAAGTATAAAAATGCTTTAGATCCATTATATTCATAGTCTCATCAAGATCATCACCATCTAATGTGTCTAATTTATAGGCTCCTAATCTAAATTTTTCAATAATCACATAGGGCCTAAGCTAATTTGCTTCAAATTAGACTTTCTTTTCTCACTCTACATTAGTGTTTTTTTAATTCTCTTTTGGGACTAGGTCACCAAATTCAAATTCTCTAGACTAGATCTTTTTGTGATATTAGCCCTTAAGTTTATTGTGATATGCCTTAAGGTTATGCAAGGAATTTTGACAACTTTCATCTAATAGCTTGAGCTATTGTATCCTTTCTCATCTGTAATTATTATCATTAATAATGCCTCACAAAGATATTCATAAAGAAGGGAACTCAACTTAAACTAGAAAGATTACTTCAGCTCCATATACCAAAGAATAAGAAGTAGCCCCAATAGGTGTTTTGACATTAGTTCTATGAGACCAAAAATCTGGATATAGTTATAAATGCCAATTTCTACCAACATCACTAAAAATTTTCTTGAGAATTTTGAGAAGTGTTTTATTAGTTATTTTTTCTTAACCATTACCCTGGGGATACCAGGGTGTAGAGAAATGCTGCTCAATGTGATAATGATTACACAAGTCTTTGACTTCTTGATTTTTGAGAGATTTTCCATTATCTAATATAATTTTGGAAAGGTTTACAAAGTGGAAAATAATTTGATTCATAATGAATTTTTATATTTGTAACATTGATTCAACCCATTTAGTGAAATACTCTATACCTATAATTATAAATTTATGTCCATTTGATGATGTAAGATTAATCTTTCCAATAAGGTCTAGTCCCCATATTAAAAATGGACATAGGCTCATTATAGGTTGTAATTCTTATGTGGGGACATGGATGAGATTACCATGATTTTGACAAGTTACGCATTTACACACATACTGGTAGGCATCATCATCTATTATGCACTAATAATATCCAATCTATAGTAACTTCTTGGCCAGGGCCATCCCACCTACATGACCACCATAAATACTATCGTGGACCTCCTTAATTGTAATAATAGCCTCCTCTGATGCTAGGAATCTCAACAAGGTCTCATCATAGCCTCACTAATAGAGTGTGTTATTGAGTATGGTATAATAAGATGTGATATGAATGAAGGATTTGAATTAGTGATGATTGAGGTCTAGTGGTAGAATATTATCATGGAGGTAGGTATAAATGTCATGGTACTAGGGTAGACTGGGATCAAGTATATCATAAATTTGATAATGAGATAGTGATTGATGAGATGGAAATAATAGTTATTCAATTATAAAGTTGACTTCAAGTACATATTCTAGAAGATATATTAAAGAACCAATAGTATACATTGAGTAGATGGATTTATTACTTACCCTAGGTACTTGCTCAAAAGTTATTGATTGAAAATTTTGATTCAATTAATCTACTATTTATTTATATGGAATTAATTTCTTATCTTTTGTTTGTAACTCTTCATTTACCTATTTTATTATTAGTTGAGAACCACCAAAGACTTGTAGATGCTAGATATTCTATTAGATGGTGAGTTGTAGTCTAAAAACTAATGCCTCATAATCAACAATGTTATTTGTGCATGGGAAAGTAATTCAAAATGCTTTAGGGATTAGGTCACCTTGTAGGGTTACCAAAAGGATTCCCACTCCCAACCCATGTGTGGTAAAATATCCATAAAAACATAACTTCCATCCATTTTACTTTTCAATAACCAATATAGACTCATCTAGAAAGGTCAAGATTAATGTTTTTGTGTCTGCTATAGGTGTCATTGTAAGTTAATATGTAATGACTTGTACTTTAATGGTATTTTGATTTATATACTTAATATAAAATTCTCCTAGTAACATGATCCATTTGGCCATTCTACCACTTAGAGTTGATTTTGATATCATTTAATTGAGAGGATCAACTTTTTCTATGAGATTAACTTAGTTATTCAACATATAGTGTCAGAGTTTTTGTGAGGTGAAAACTATGACCAAGCAAGCTTTTTTCAATAGGGTGTAGTTGATATCGTATGAGATTAAAGTTCTACTTAGATAATAATTTTCTCTTATTTACCTTCATAATTATGTTGAACTAGTAATGCCTCTATAGCACAAGGTGTAGTAGAGATATACAAGAGTAATGACCTTTCTAAGATAAGCAGTGATAAGACTGGAGGTTTTACTAGATATTGCTTTAGATTATAAAAAGCCTTTTGACATTCTAATTTCTAGTTGAAAAGAGTCCCCTTATTTAAGATATGAGTGAAGGGATGACACTTATCTACCAATTATGATATAAATCAATAGATGGCCTGTAGCTTTCCTTGAAGGATTATTAATTGCTTCAGGTTCTTAGGAGGAGGCATTTCAATAATAGCTTTCACTTTAGCAGGATATACTTCAATGCCTCTCCTAAAGACTATGAAACCCAAAAGTTTACTTGAGGTAACTCCAAATACACATTTATTAGGGTTTAATCCAACCTTGTATTCCTTAAGCTTCTAAAAAATTCTTCATAGGACCATTGGATGTTCTAATTAGAACTTATATTTTCCTAGTATATCATACACAAAATATTCTATAATATCATGCATCATATCATAGAATATTACTATCATATCCCTTTGGTAAGTGGCTCCCACAATTTTTAAACCAAAAGGCATTACTTGGTAATAGAAGGTCCCCCAAGGAGTGATAAATGTGATTATATATTGATCTCTAAGAGAAATTTTAATTTAATTATATCTAAATAAATCATCAATGAGGGAAAACATCTCATACCTTGTGTTATAATACATGATCATGTTGATATTGGGTAAGGTAAAGTTATCTTTAGGGCATGCCTTATTTATGTCCTAAAAATTGATACAGATTCTGATTCCTCTTTGTGGTTTGGCCATGGGGATAATATTAGATATCCACTCAGAGTAGTCAATTGGTCAAATAAACCTAACTTCCAAATTTTTTTGTAATTTTTATTTGACTAAGAGGGCCACCTTGGGGTGTATTTTGTGAATTTTTTGTTTAACCAGTTTAGCATTTGGATGAACCACTAAATGATGTACCACCAAGGTAGGATCCAATCTAGGCATGTTAGAATATCTCCATATAAATGCATCAATATATTCCTTGAAAAGCACAATGAGGATTTATTGCTCTTTAGATGTACGAATTGTTCCTAGTTTGAATATTCTAGAATTTTCATCTGTTCCAATATTCAATTTTATGACCTCTTAAATAAGAGAAGGGGATTGATCTTGAAGATATGTTGGGGATGATGGTAATTCCTCTCCTAAAGCAAATTCTTCTGAGAGCTCCATATCTAATTCCAAATAAGACTATTGTTTGTCAAGAGCTAATTGGATTTCTTACATATTTGGAGAGGGATCATGGTTTTCATTTTATTCTCCCTTGATTTAATTTAGAGACAATTGTTTCTCTCCAAAATATGTAGATTCATTTAAATTGATAATGAAGCCTTTCTTGTGGTCTCCTAGCAGCATAAAATCTCTAGCTCCTAGATATTTAATGATGGCCTCATCATTTTGAAATACATAAAAAGACAACTCATTCTTCATATCCCAATATATAAGTGTGGGGTAGTAAAGGGAGACATTAATGGCCAAGATGGAAATTTTAGGGAAGAGATGGAAACTGAGTCTTCATAGAGACTATAGACAAATCCTGCCTTAACTTCTTCATCAGAGGTAGACTCTTCAAGAAATGAAAAAGTATCCATAACTATAGTGCTTAGTTCAATGCCTAGAGGTTTTTACTCTATGCTAATATTTTTTGGGTGTTCTTGAACCCCTATAAGTTATGGCCTACCTTATTCATCTCTTCCTAGTCCTTTACCCTTATAGTTCATATTTTGAAGTATTTTCTGAAGTTGGGGATACTTTTGATGATGAAATTATAGGGCCTCATCTTTGAGAATGAGCCATGAATAATCAAGTTATTCAAAATATTCATTTGACAACATTCCTACACTTATGAAGGCTATAGACCTGAATTGATAAATAACATGTTTATCTTGGCTCATGGTCGAGGACTCGTAGTTGTGTGTGGATAATGGCAGATTTCTAGTACAAAGAGTTTTATATTCATATTCCCTACAAATTTTGGAAGTGATTTTAAGACTAGTAATATTTGGGGATTCAAATGAAGTGGGTGATAGATAATTAGGGTGGATATATTTTTTAAGTTTATGATGATAAGAGTTACTATAGGTCTGGGGTAATAACAAGTAGTATTATATTATTCTATTTGGTAAGTATGAAAGTATTCTATTTCCCCTAAAATTTTGACCTCCATTCTAGAATGAGGAAATTTTAGACATTAGTGGAGGGTAGAGGGCACTGCTCTCATCTGATGAATCCAAGAGCATCCCAAGAGTAGATTGTATGGGAGTTCTACATCCACTACATGATTTAGGGTTTTGTGGACTATGAGTCCCACATTTTTAAGAAGATAAATTATTCCCATATATAATATTTCATTATCATTATATGCTTTAATCATTATCAAATTAGGCCCTAATTAATACTTAGAGTACCCCAACTTCTTAAGAAAGTCTAGATTACATAAATTCAACACTGACCCTCTATCTATAATTGTCCATGGGATATTATGATTGGTAATGGAAATTTCAATGAATACTGGATAATTATGATGAGGGCCTATAGGTGGCATATATTGGGCACTACAAATAATATGTTGTAAGAGTGATATATGACCCATCAAGGCCTGAAATTGGCTCACGTATTAGAACTTGATTGAGAATTTCCCAATGTAATGATGATGTCTTAAGAAGATTCATGAGAGAGATTTGAACTAGAGTCTTCTCAAGTTGTTGAAAAATATCATATAGTTTGTTAGAATAAATCAAGACCTTAAGGATATTGAATTTACGAGATGAAGAAGTGGATGGGTCCTTTGGAGGTGCTCCAGTAATGGTGATCTTACCATGCCATGTAGTAACTACACAGTCAATTATTGCCCTGATAATTTTAGGAATGGTGGATGTGTGGACTCTTGGGGGATTCATATTTTAATGGTATTAATGTATTGGTATGGGATGGAGTGATAATCAAATGTATTAGAAGTAGAGGCTTAACTCTGATCCTTTGGTGGTTTCTTTTACCTTTGATCATGCTTAGGTAAGGGGTCTTGATATATACCCAACTACTGATTCTTAGATTGACTAGTCAGGCTCTCCCCTTCAACTTCTACATCTCTTATTTCTATTAAATCTTAGATTAAGTGCTTTCATTACATACATTTATTGGTATCATATACTTTGAATCTATAATATTGGTAAAATTCAACCTCTTAATACCAATTTAATCATGGATTGCTATCATCTAATGATCAAATTTTAGGGAGAGTAATAATATTAGCAACAATCAGTTGTTGTAGGACCATTTTAGTGGGTACACCAAGACTAATTAGGGGCCTCTTTCCCATTCAGGTATTTGGGTTTCCAATTGGTACCCTTATAGTGGAGATATTTTTCTTTTTAGTAGTAGGGGGATATTTTTTCATGGGTTGTCTATGTTTTGAGTCTGTGACACCATCCCCTAAATTTTTTTTATTCTTGTTGAAGACCTTAGGCTTAATTGAAAAAGTATTATCTTGGTTTTGAACTCATTCATTCGGGTATATAATTTAATTTCCCCCTTATCAATGAGTGATTTTTCAATTTGAATCCCTTTTTCTATAATTTCATCAAAATATTTGGTACACTGTAATTTATTTTGGTATTTTAATTAAACATTGAAATTGTCAATAAATATTTTGACCAGTTCTTTTTTAGGGAGCATGCAGTGCAATTAGCTACAGAGGCTTCTCCATCATTGTAAGAATGATGCTAAGATTTCCCCATTTATTTTCTTAGTATTATAAAGGTCTATAATGGATATTTCATGTTTAATGTTTAAAGAGAAGTGTCACATAAACTTTTATGTTAACTCTCCAAGATTAGATATGGACCCTTTAGGTAGATGAAATGACCATTCTAGAGTGGGTCCTATGAACCTTTTGGGAAAAGTCTAAGAAGGTAAGCATCATCATATGAAACCTCATGACATGCCACATATAATTCTTACATGTGGTCATATGGGTTCCCTTTCCCTTTACATTTGTCAAATTTTAGTATTTCAAAGTGTGTCGAGAAGGGTACTTATAAGATACTCATATCCAATAGAGACGTACAAAAGTATTCATATTTATATCTCATCCCCTATTCACAAGGATCAATATGTTGAAGAGTCTCTTTCATCATCCTCCACTCTTGGGTGAATGAGGGGTGAACTAAGGGATTTGAGGCTTATGTTTGTCTCGTTCTTGGTCTTAATGGATTGGGATTGGTATTAGTAGCATTCTATTTTGGTGAAGTGGGTCTTTGGTTTTGAGCACAAAATTGGGAGGCAAGGGAATTAATTTGTTGATTTAATTGGTTTATATGATCTTCCAAGGTAGATTTCCTCCTCTTATCCTCAATGAGATTATTTTATGGGGATTATTATTATTCTTCAAGTTCTTATTCATGATCTATAAGATTTTATTCCCCCTATTCTTGGATAGCATTATCTTGATGGGGTGAGTATTAGGTCTAGTGGATGGGTGGATGAGATGTTGTAAGAGGCTTGGATCAAATTTAGGGGGTAGTGTGACCCCCATTCTAATGACTTTGGCAAGAATTTGATCATAGTTCTCACAGATATATTGGTCAAATTGTGCTCTAACCTCATCACTTTTGAATAAGTCATTTGTAAATCTCTCTTCCTCTCCATGGGTGTTCATGTTGCTATGTGTTTCTTTATTATCCTAATTTTATTCCCCTACATTCCCAAGGATGCCATTTTATTATTGAGGTCCTTTTCCCATTATTAGGATTTGGGCACACATTCTAATAGGTATGGTGGATGGTGAAGGTGATGTGAGTAGTGATTAGGTGTGGCTTAGATATAGGATGATGAGAGAGAAGGTGACTTTGGATAATAATTTTATCTTAAACACAAGGTTACAAGTGGTCAAGAGACGTAATTGGATGTGACTTAGATTTGAATTTGAGGATAAAAAGACTAGGATGACCAAATATTATCACAGTAACAACCTATAAGGGTTCAATCTAGCAAAGAGGATGAGATGACTAGATTCCTTTCACACTATCAAGACAAAAAATTGGATGGGTACTAGGTATGAATAAGCAAGATGATAATATGATGGGTGCCAGACAAATCCTAATAAGGTTGAAATCTTTGACAAAGTTTGATCAATGATAGGTTGAATAAAGTGATGACCAAGAGAGAGAATGATGAGTGACCACTAAACTTTTAGTTCCAAGACAAAATTTAATACCCAAAAGGTATGGATGGTTATATGGAAATGATATAGTTTGGTTTGGTCGTAAAATGGGGTACATCCTAAGGTTTCACTAGGTATTTTTGGTAATAAAAGGGGTAGGTTGACTCGGTTCATAAATAGTATGGGTGTTAACATAACAAGCACACAAGCATCCCTAATCACAAGCCCTATTGTTAGTCAACTAAAATGGTGTATAACTCAATGACTACACTGTCTATGAGCTTTATAGGTAAGGCTCTAGGCTAGTGACCTGTTAAAAAATCTACCAAACCCTTTCAACCCCATCTGTACTTGATGGTCACTTGGGAGATGATACTAAATCTAGTAATAGATCTCTTATTACGATTGATAGGTCCTAAATTAGGTATACAAAAGGGTGTCTACTCGCATCCCTAAGATATGTTAAGGTACGTGGGGACCAAATCCATATAGGGCATTATATAATGCCTAGTTGAAAGAATTAACTCTTCTCTTTCATGGATGACCTATATGGGGTCCACTCCTTAGCCTAACGATAGCTATCCCTAATATTTATACTCTATTAGAACATGGAGTTTGGTTGAACGTGCAATGATGAAATCTATATCACCAACCCCTAGTGACTAAGCAAGTGCATGGGGATGAATTCCACATCATGTTCTCTCCTAAAAAAAAGTGGGTTGATAGATAAGCAAACAAAAGTTTATTTATCTGAATAATTACCTATGTGAGAAAATTAAGCAAACAAGTACAAAAAGATATATAAACAAGTTCAAGAGTAAAATTTTTTAGACTAGGCATTATTCTTATAAAAAAGTGAGTTAGAAAAATAATATAGTGCCTCCTACTAAGATGGTCTTGCACGAAAATTGATTAGTATTTTAAAATAGTCAAAACCAAGTTTGTACCTACAAAAATTCACTTACACATTTAGTTATTACAAAATTGATTCCAAAGAGTACAAAATTACATATCTTATGCAATACCACAACTAACCAATATGCGATTTCTCAAGTTATCAACTAACCATGACCGTATTGATTATGTAAAACCATATATGTTTAGTCAATACCAAAATTAAAAAGGTATTATCACAGGTCAATATATGCGATTTTACATTTAAAAAGTAAAAACCTAATAACCTAACAATAAGTTTGAGAATGTTTATAAAGGTGATTAATATATTTATATAATATTAGAATGTGCTTAAAATGACTAAAAACTAGAACTATGTTTAAAACTATGCTATTAAAATGATTTAGATTAAAATCAACTATTTATTCATAAAAATGACTATATAAATCAATATCACCTATTACAAAGTATGATATTGTAAATAGTTAAAAAAAAATGATTAAATGTCATGAAATAGAAAATGTCTTAAAATTATTAAACTGATATTTGTTTATAATAGAATAGATTTTTAGGTTATCAGCAAAAAATAAAATAACAACAATTATTTTCTAATTTCCTATAAAATTGACTCTATATTCTATAACCTTCAAAACCATAATTATTAGTCAAAACCACTTCTACAAATGTGCGGTATTGTACTTAGTATCTATAGGGATGTCTAGGAATGTTAAAGGGTTATCCTAAGTGGTACCTTCCCTTCTTGTGACCAAAAAATAACCACTCCAAGACAAAAAACTATTAAGAAGTTAGGAAAAGCAGATTAAACTAGTGTTTTTAGTACAAGAGTCAAAATCACCTTTTATGAAGGCAATATCACAACTGTGTGTCAATAACATGACTATAAATCAATAATTTTGATTAGAATAAAATAACTAGTAGTGTTAAGACTGATATAATTTAACTCTTACCCTCCAAGACAAATGACTTAATATAAAACTTATAGAAATAAAATTATGTGTATAGGACAAACTATTTGGATTTTAAGACTATATCATACAAAACCACAATTTAAATGTCAAAACCACAACTTTTCATCAAATGTGACTTTTATGATATGTGGTATTACAAATAAGTGAAGACCTACCAAAACAATTAGTCGTTAGTGGTTATAGGGTATGGTTAGTGCAAAACCATACTTTAAAATTCAAAATTTCCTATGAAATATCATTATTTGCAAAGCAAAACTACCATTTGCTTAAACGTGAAAACTTGATAAAATCTTGAGCTTTTTCCTTTTCCAACTAGTCCTGTAGGCTATCAAAACACTTCTAACATGTAAAATGGTTAATTTTAAGGGGTTATCCCACTATGTTCACTAAAGTATGATTATATTTTTGAGTTATTGATTAAAATTACTATGAATATTAATTTAAACCCAAAAGCACCATAACATCACAAGGAGGGAAATGAATGAACAATCAATAATTTAAGAATCAAAACTTACCATCACCTTATTCCTTGTAACTTATTTATCTTGTCTCATTTACAATTAATTTTATGTTTTGGGAAAATTGGCCATTCTAATATTTCTCTATCACTATTCATAGGGACACTATTCACCAAGTCACTATTCATACATGCACTATTCATAAATTTACTACTCACTATCACTATTCACTAGTGATGTGGTAAGTGATGTAGCCGATTATGCAACATATGAGTTGGATTATGGATGAGGTTGCATGGCCCATGGGGTCCTCACATGGGATCAAAATGCATGTGCTTGGATTGGGGCATACCACTCCACTGAGGAGATAAATCAAGATTCTTTATTGATCACATGGTCTTAGTTTTGGTGGAAAAGACATAATGGAGAAGCATGGCACATTTCTATGTGGCTTCATGATGGAAGTATGTGGATAATTCAAAATGGGTTATTTCCTCTCTCTTCTTATTTATTATATTTCTCTTATTTTATTATAAAATCTATAAGTATGAAGATTTTCCCTTTTGAAAGACATCTTTTGTTAAATCATAACCCTTCCTTCCCCTTGTGCCATGCTGCCACCCCTCCCCCCCCCCCCCCCCGCTCCCCAACAATTTCAGAATTGAACTTGTATTCAACTTCTTCCTCTTCCTTGGATGAAAACCAAATTAAGGTTTAGATCAATAGATGAAACCCATTTATTCTTATATCAAAGGATGAAACCCATTTGGTTCAGTTGAACAATGTCATTCAAAGATTGTGAAGGTGCTTCAATTGTATATTTAGAGTTGAAATGTGCAAGTATATATGGTGTGAAAGATCTTCAGTGGATTTGTGTGAAGAATTATGATTTTTATCAAGTATCTATAAGTTTTTATGTTGAATATTAATATAATATTTATTATTAATTATCTTCAATGTTATTTATGTATTGTGCTTGAATGCTGAAATTATTTATAGTTGGAATCATAGAAAATTATATTTTTTTAAATAATCCTAAAAGGGTTATTATAGTGGTATCAGAGCCACGATCTTTCCAGCCTAGTAGATTTATTTTACAAATTTTCAGTTGCATGAACCATGGGAGGATTCTTGAATTTTTTTTTGGGCCTACAAATCCCAAGTTTTTTCTAGAAGATAGAAAAGAACTAGTCAATTTCATAATTTCCAAGCTTGGTAGTAAGTATAAAGATTATCAAACTCTCTCAAAATACATTAAGGTATCCATGTCCTTTCATGATTTTTTTTTGTTGTGTTAGGGTTCATTCTAGAAGAATATTTTGCATAACAATGTCTCTTGCAGAAGAAAGAAGAAAAGGTAGAACCAAAGCCTGAAGAGGTTGTGCATCTAAGTGCACATAAGGATGAGAAAACAATCTTACAAGAAGATGAAAAAGAGAAAAGCTTAGATGAATATACCATAGAAGATTTTTAGGAAAAATGTTTATTTCAAAAGAAATAAATAATTCAACTAGAAAATGTGGTTAAAAATAAACTAACCATAATACATACAAGTATAGAGGCATGCACAAGTTAACATTGGAATGTTAACATACAAAAAGAAGTTGATTATTTGAAAACCATGGTATTCACAAGGTTAGGGATATGGAAGACATCCCAAACCATGTTTATTAAATAAAGGAAGATGATCATTATGATGGAAGCCACAAGTATGCAAATAGTTCATATTTATGGCTTTCATTTATGTCATCTCTATATTTTTGTCATTTTAAACAACATGCACAAGTTTTGATGATTGGAAATGACTATTCTTTAGTCAAGTTTTGAGGTATGTAGAATGAACCAAATCTTCCTCATTTAAAAATTATAAACATACTCATTAATGGAGAAATGTGATTTATATGGAGGGAGATGTTATGTGGACAAAGAGAGACAGACATGCTAATCACAAGCTATGGTATGGAGAACTTCCAGTTTTATTTTTATCTCTAAATTATGATCATCATGGGAAATATGCCAAGAGGGATGTTATAGACCTCAATTACAATATGTTTGATAAGTTATTAATTCTATACATCCAAATAAAATTCATAAGGAATCATACTTAGAGTGTTTTCTAGTTAGAATGGATTGATAGAGGTAATATAGTCATTGGAAAAATCCTTTCATTCTTTTCCATGCTCACATCTCCTATGCATAAAATAATATTTCATCATTAAAACTACTTCCCTAGTATTAAATGATAATTTTACTAAAATTAGTTATTTATCAGATTGATTTTGAATATTTACAAGTCTTATGGTAGCATAAAATCCTTTCATTCCCCAAGTCACACAAGCTACAAGTGATGCATCTAATTCCAAGTTGTAGCCTAAAGGTGCCAACTCTCCTTTAAATATTGTAGATTACATGAAAAATTCCAATGTTAGTAATCCTATGTGGGATACTCTACTCATTCCAGGGTAGAAAGATCTCCTTCAACAAGAGCTCTCCAATCTTTCACTCATGAATAATAAAGATGATAAAGTGAGTGCAATTTACGTTAATGACAGTCAACCTAATGAAATCTAAGCCCCTAAAATAGTCAATCCACCTCATTTATAATTTTAATTCATAATAGGGTATTCACTTGTTCATAATTACATGTACATAGTGGTGATTCTACTTCAGTCATGCCAAAAACCATAGCTGATAAGCTAGAACTCAGGTATGAACCCAATGAAAAGGGGGTTTTGTAATTAGATGGGTCTCCCAAAAATACATTAGGTGTCCTTAAATACCTCAATATTGTGTTGGATACCTACCCTAATTGTACCATCTCCCAATATGTCATGGTAGTTGACCTTTCCCCATATTTTTCCCAATGCTTATCTATGTGCAAAGATTGGGGGTATCTTTCTTCTGATTGGTCATACATGATATTTAGGACTAGGTATGGGATAAGGATCACTATTAGGTCTGGACCTATTTATAGGTTTCATTTAGAACCATATATGCCAAACCTATCTAATGTAAACTACACTATCCTTGATGAAGATGAGAATATCAATGATCAAGAGTCCAAAGATCATCTTGAAGACATCTCCGATCTACTCCTTGATGAATGGGAATTTTACAACCATGGTTTTTATCCCTACAAGACCATTGCGGAGGTATGCCTATGTGTATATTATATACATGAATAAGGAACTATTATACCTAATCTTACAAGCCCAACTCAAGATCATGAAGGTATATAGACTTTATTCTTTGATGGATCAAGGTCAAAGAATAGGAGTGGGGTTGGAGTGATGAATATTTCCCCTTTTAATTAGAGGTACTATTTTTCATTAAGGTTTCAATTTAGTTATAATTCAAACACTATAGAATATGAAGCCCTCATACATGGGCTACAATGGGAAAAGAGAAGAGGAATCAAACTTTTACAAGTGAAATGGGATAGTGAGATAGTGGTGAAGTTGGTGAGAGGTGTTAATGTAGTAAAGAATCATATTTTGAATTCCTAAAAGAAATGAGTTTGGAATCTCTTAGAGGACTTCCTAGCATTTGACGTCCATTCTATACCAAGGGAGTCTAATCATCATATAGATAAACTAGCTTCCATTAGTGCACAATATGACATTGTTGATGGATTAAAAGGCACTCAAGGATAGTAAAAAATTAAGTTTGTGTGCAGGCCATCCATACTTGATAATGAGGTGATTTTTCAAGTCTTTGATAGTGATGATCATATTACTTTTTTTCTCATGCATGAGGCATAATTCTATCATAATAATTAAGGTAGATTGTAGCATCAATTTGATGAATAGATTGTATAGTTAAGGACTAAAAATTTTCCAAAATTATTGGTGACATTAGAGAGTATATTCAATGAATATGATCAGTTAAGGAAGGACAAGGTGAGTATCTCAACCAAAGAGGAACACTATGAGAAGGTATCCATTTTTAAAGACAAGTTACTTAAGTTGGGAAAAGTGAACACCAAGGAAGAGAGAAATGCCTTCATAGCCTTATGATAAGAGTATACAAATGTATTTTCATGGGAGTACCATGATATAAAAGGTTTTTACCCTAAGTTATCCCAACACACCATAGAGTTGGAGGACAATACAAAACCGGTAAGGTAGAAGTAAAGCCAAATCAACCCTAAGGTTGAAGATATCATGAGAAGGGAATTGACTAAATTACTTAAATATAAGATCATATTTCTTACTGAGCATTCCTAATGGGTGAAAAACCTTGTGCCTATGAATAATAATAATGGATAGATATGCCTATGTGTTGATTTTAGAGACCTTAATAAGGTGTATTCAAGAGACCATTATCCACTACCATCCATGGATCAGTTCCTCCATAAGGTTACAGGATCTCAAAGTTTTTATTTTCTTGATGGATACTATAGATATAATAAAATATTGGTCAAGGAAGAAGATAGACACAAGACTGCCTTCAAAATAAAGTGGGGCACCTATGCATACATGAAGATGCCCTTTGGAATGTCCAATAGAAGGGTAAATTTTCAAAGGGAAATGGATGTTACCTTTCAAGGGATCATTAATGATATAGTGATAATATATATTGATGACATAAATATGTTTTCAAAGGAACCTAAGTATCACATGGCACACTTGAGGTTAGTCTTTGATAGGTGCAGGTAGTATGGAGTCTATTTAAACCCCAAGAAATGTATATTTATAGTCTATGAGGGAAGATTGTTAAGACATGTCATGTCAAAGGATGGCCTCTCCATTTAATCTAATAATATTGCATCAATCCTAGCCTTACCCCTACCCAAGCACAAGAAAGGTTTACAGAGCTTCTTAGGAAAGACTAATTTCATAAGGAGGTTCATTCTAGGTTTTGCAGAGTTAGTAAAGCCACTTATATGATTAAGAAGCATAAGGATTTCACATAGAGAAATATGGAAGGAGAAGATTTTAGGACATCAAGTAGGCCATCTCTCAATCCCCCACCCTCCTCAACCCTAACTTTAGCAAATATTTTTTCTTGTATGCATTTTCCATAATTGATGCCATTTTTGCTATGCTCATGTAGTAGAATGATGGACTTGAACAACTAATTGCCTTCTTCAGTCAAGCGTTAGATGGATATGAATAAAGGTAAATTTTTTTTTAAAATCACATCCTTATTATTATAAGAGAGCTTAATAAGTTTAGGCACATGGTGTCTAACAATAAAGTAATAGTGATGGTAGTGCACCCAAGCATCAAGGAGTTCATACTTAATAGAGATTTAAGTGAGAGAAGAGCTAGGTGGGTAAAAAAGTGTAAGGAATATGAAATTGAAGTAAGGGTTACCCAAATGATCATAGGTAGAGGAATATGTGATCATATTTCATTAGAGATTAGAGAAGAGAAAGACATGGTGTTGGTAGTCCATGATAGTTAGCAGGCAACTGAAAACATAAATCCTCTTAGTTGGACCCATGATGTGATCAAGTTTATCCAAATAAGTCAATGTCTTATGAGCTTAAATAGGACCAAAAGGAGACACTTTAGGCTATATAATATATCTTAAACTTTGGTGTATGGAGTGATTTTCAATAAGGATATAGGAGGTATGATTTTATGGTGTGTTGAGTCAATTCAAATTGACAAGTTACTTTAGCAATTTCATGATGGGCCTATAGGTGCCCAATTTTATACCAATACCATAGCCTCCAAAATCATTAGAGAAGGTTAATTTTTTCCTAGTTTGTTTATAGACTCACATTATTAGTTTAGTAAGTGTTAAAAGTGTTCCATGGTCATTGATAAACTAAGGTTAGTTTCCTTACCCTTAAAACCTATCCAAGTTAAACAAATCTTCATGCAATGGGGCCTAGACTTCATAGGCATGATCCATCCCCATTCTAGTGCTGATCATAAGTGGGTAATAATAGTCACTTGCTACTTCACAAGGTGGGTGGAGGTAACTATACTTAAATAGGCCAATGAGAACTCAGTCTTGGAGTTTTATGATAGTCTTATGACTAGGTTTGGTGTACCTTCAACAATCATATCTGATAATGCCTTGGCCTTCAACAGTGATAAAGTATGTGAGTGGACCCTTAGCCATGGGATCTAACTCAAGGCTTACTCCAACTATTACCCATTGGGAAATGGGCTAGTGAAGTCCATAAATAAAAACTTGATAAGGATCATTAATAAGACCATGGAGGAAAACCAAAAGGAATAACACACAAAGTTAAAGACTACCTTATGGGTAGATAGAGTCACACCTAAGAGGTCTACTCGACACTCCCATTACCTCCTTGTTTATGGTAGAGAGGAAAGGATACCTATTTACCTTGAGCTACCAACCTTAGAGCTTGATCACCACCTTGAGATCTTGGAAGATGATGTAATGAAAGTGAGAATGAATGAGCTGAGATAGTTAGAGGAGACAAGGGACAATGCCATGCATGTCATGTGGTCTAGCCACAACCAAGTAAAGAAGTCATTTGATAAAAGAGCTTCATCTAGGACCTTTCAATAATGAGATATATGCTCAAGTGGGATGAAGACCATGCTAAGCCAGGGAAACACTCCAAGTTTGATAGCCTTTGGAGTAGACCTTATATCATCACTAGCTGCAAGGAAAGTAATGCTTTTTCAACTATCTAGGTTGAATGGTGAGGAACTATGTATCCTTATCAATGGGATGTTCTTCAAGTTCTACTATTAGTTTTCATCGTGTTCCTATTGTACATATTAGTTAGAGTTTATTTCCTTCCTCTAAGTGTTTTTGCACATGATAGGGTGTTTTTTGCTTTATCTTGATGTTTGTTGTTGCGTGTTATCTTTTCTTATCTCTTCTTTGTTGTTTTTTTGTGTCTCATTGAGTTTCAAAGTCTATAAGGTATTTATCAGAGTTTATGTACAATCAAAGTTTCATTTACTAAGTTAAGAATAAGTTTAAGAGTTCTGAGTCCCCTTGACCAACATGCTGGTCAAGCTAGTTGAGTCACCAAAAATGTTGGCCACTTTCTAGTCGCAGAGCTAGAAAGGGGTCAACCTATTATACTTGAGTCATGATCCATCATTAGTCTCATGGTTTCATCTCATCCTTTTGAGTTTGGGTCATTCAATCAGTCCATTATCTTGTTATGCTATAAGATGCTTTTTGTTCTCCATACCATCTATTTCAACTTCAATAAAGTGTTTTAATGATGTTTGATCATGTGTAAGGGTCTTTGTGCAGTGTGATGGAGCTCTAACATTTGAAAAATGCCATGGTGAAGCTGAATTGAGAAGGAAGTCTAATGAAGATTCATAAACACCCCTATCTATCCAGTTATATAAGGTATGTTCATCTACAAATTTTCAAGAACATCATGAGAAGTGTTTTAGGGTTAAATTGGGATCTTTGTTAGGTCATAAAGGTCTCTTCATAAATATTAGCATAATATTTAGTTGATATTCCCCTTTAAGGTCTTGTGTGTACCAAAATCAATTTTTTTTTACCATAATGAGACCTAATTTGACTTTGATGGGCCACTAAACTACCTTCCACACCTTTAATAGACATTATGAGCTTCATTAGACCATCAATACAACACTTTATATCCCATTTATCCCATTACCACCATGGTCAATGCTTAGATTGCCTCTAATGCCCCACACACATGTCAATTTATGACTTTTCAACTCCCCTAGTTTGTACCATCAACTTCAAAATGTCACATGGATCTTAAATTCCCTCCATAACACCTGATAATGATGTCTTTTGGTTTGATACAAGAGAAAATGTAGTTTGCATAGGTTTTTCAAATACTATGGATCTGTACATTACATATTAACTCAGGTGGAGTCAGGGATTTATAAAGTGAGGTCAATAATGGAAAGTGGGAGAGAAAGTAGAGCATTTCAATGTAAATGAATCTCAACACTGGCCTATCTTCCCCTTGAGCTCATTTGTAGGATTGAAGAGCTCCTTATTTTTATGCTTAGATTGTATAGAGGAGAGAGAAAGGGGGATCAAGATCTTAGCCAGGTTAAGTACACTCAGTTAACCTTCATCCATGGGCATTTTTTTCTAGATTGGTCCCTTGAACTATATTAAAATTATTTAGACTACCCTTGTCTACATAAGATAAGCATAATAGAATGGTTTTTATGGATTATTAGCTTGTTTGGTCAAACCAATGGTCATAATTGTTTCCTCAAGTCCCAAAGTAACCTCTCATGGAATTTATAGTTTTTTTCTCACACATTTGAGCTTGTAGAACTAACAAGCCTTTAATATTGGCACAACGTGCAATATGCAGGTAGATCTAGGTAATGAATAGAGGTTGAATTCTTCCATCAAAAGGAGTTGGCACTGTTGAGGATTAGTCAAGTGATTTAAGATTCCCCATGCCTCTTTTCTCAATTTTGGTGTTCAAAATAACCTTTTTTCATATCAAAAGATCTCTAAGGAAAAGGGCTCATATGTTGGGGATCAATCAACAAAATTGATTACAATTATGAAAGCAATTAAATGTGGAATTAAACCAGATAGATAAGTAACTAGAATCAAAAATAGCAAAGAACAAGAGATACAATAAACCACCCTGAAAACTTGTATTAAACTCTTTACAGAAGGAATTACAATTGAAGAAACTTCTTTTCTTCCACACCTCTCTCAGATGTATAGATCTCTTCCTAGATCTCTTTCCCTCAAAAATTCTCTCTCTCAATTACAATACTGTTCTACAGTAATAGTTGTGTCTCTCACACTTTCTCCTACAAGCTATGAAGATCTATCCCTAATATATAACTTTAGAGATTCATGAGCATACAATTATAGCCACTAGATGCACCTCCTAATCAAGGGCTCTAATCAGTTCTACTTAAATTAGAAACGTGAACTTAAAACCAACAGTTGATCTCATCATGCAAACATTTTGTTCTCACACGAAATTAGATCCTGGATACACAGGTGACCGATGTCGGTTCCTGTATGCCTGCCTGTGATCGATGTCGGCCGACCTACTACCAATGCTGATAGCTTCTAGTCTACTTTTGACCATCGATGGTGACTGTCAGACTTCCAACAACTTCTGTACTTTCTCATGGGTGAAGCTTTTAGCTCCATACCTTAACAATCTCCCACTTAGAGATAAATAGCTACACCAGTACCTATACAGTAACATCTTCTAGCTCCTCCATCTTCAACTCAATCTTGAAGACCAACAAAAGTTGAATGAAGATTTAACTTCTCCTTTGTAACCAGCTTGGTTAACATATCAGTAGGATTCTTATCTATATGGATCTTCTCCAGCTTTAACTCACCATCCTCCAATACCTATCTAATGAAGTGGTACCTAAGCTGTATATGCTTTGTTCTTGAATGAAAGGCTGAATTCTTAGCCAAATAAATTGCACTCTGACTATCACTATATAATCTACAACTCTCTTGCTCCTTACCAAGCTCTTCCATGAACCGTGTCATCCATATCATCTCTTTGCTAGCCTCTGTGACTGCAATATATTATGCTTTTGTAGTTGACAAGGCAACAACCTTCTGCAACTTTGATATCCAACTAACCGCCATTCTACCTATAGTGAAAACATATCCTGTGGTGCTTCTCCTGCCATCCAAATCACCTGCCATATCTAAATCTACATAACCATGTAGAGAAGTGTTCGAACCACCATAGCACAATTGCCTACTACTGGTTCCTCTCAGATATCTAAGGATCCACTGAACTGCTTTCCAGTGTTCCTTTCCTGGATTGGCCATATATTTACTTACAACTCCCACTGCTTGGGCAATATCAAGCCTAGTACAAACCATTACATACATTAAAATTCCTACTGCAGAAGCATATGGAACTTTCCTCATGTACTCTACCTCATCATGTGAATTAGGACACTGTTCTTTACTCAACTTGAAATATCCAGCCATAGGTGTGCTTACCGATTTTGCATCCTGCATATTGAACCGTTTCAACACCTTGTTCACATAATCCTCTTGAGACAAAATCAACCTATGATTTTTCCTGTCTCTCTTAATATTCATGCCAAGGATTTTTTTTGCTGCTCCCAAATCCTTCATGGTAAATGTGTGAGCTAATTTCACCTTAAGCTCAGAGATATCCTACATGTGTGATCCTGCAACCAACATATCCTCTACATATAACAATAGAATAATATATCTACCATTATCCAATCTCTTAAAATACACACAATGGTCAGATTGACATCTACTATAGCCATGCTCAGTCATAAACCTATCAAATCTCAAATACCATTGCCTAGGAGCTTGCTTGAGGCCATACAAGATTTTCTTCAATCTGCACACTAGCTTCTCCTTACCTTTGACCTCATATCCTTTCAACTGTTCCATATATATATTTCTTCATCCAAATCTCCATGAAGAAATGCTATCTTAACATTAAGCTGCTCAAGATGCAAATCCTTAATAACAACTAAAGACAGTACAGTCCGTATAGAAGTCATTTTAACAATAGGAGAAAAAATCTCACCAAATTCAATACCTAATTTTTGTGCAAATCCTTTCACTACCAACCTGGCCTTATATCTCATCTATCCATTCTCACCTTCTTTCAATCTATAGATCCATCTGTTCTTCAGTGTCTTCTTTCCTGCTGGCAACTCAACCAAATCCCATGTTTGGTTCTCTTTCAAGGAATTAATTTCCTCATTCATGCCTAGCTCCCACTGATTCTTGGATTCCCCCTGTATTACTTCATCAAAACTCTCTGGTTCTCCACCATCAGTTAGCAATAAATAGAATAATGAAGGGAAATATCAAATTGGAGGTTTACTTACCCTATCTAACCTCCTGATGGGCATTTGAGACTCATCCTCAACACGCTGTCTGCCCAAATTCTTTGACAGTGACTGACCTTGATCACTTCCAGGCCTATAACTGACTATCGTCAGTTCTGCCTGACCGATGTCGGTCACTGTCTGACTGACATCAGTTCCTGTACGACCGACGTTGGTTCCTACCTGACCAACGTCGATCTCTGTGTTTTTTTGTCTGTGATTTTTATTTCTTGTGAGCTTATTTTGGACCTTCACCTCATCCAATTTTGCATTGCTCTGCTCAGATTGATTTAACTTCTTGAGCTAATCAGTATACATCACTTTTTCATTGAAAACAACATCACGGCTCCTAATTATTTTGTTAGTTTCTAGATTCCAAAACCTGAATCCAAAATCATCAGAGCCATAGCCAATAAATGTGCACCTCATAGACTTAGCATCTAGCTTCTTTCTATTTTTCTTATCAACATGCACAAAGGCTTTACAACCAAAAACTTTGAGAAATGATAGATCTACCTTTTTACCTGTCCATGCCTCTTCTAGAATTCCACCATCCAACGTTGTAGAGGGTCCTCTATTAATCAGGTAAACTACAGTATCCACAGCTTCTGCCCAAAACTCTAAGGCATCATGAAATCTCATACACCTTACACGCTCCATGATTGTTCTGTTCATCCTTTCAGTAACTCCATTTTGCTGAGGTGTTCTTGGAACAGTCCTTTGCCTGTGAATCCCATGCATATAACAATACCAGTTGAACTTGTGGCTGCAAAACTCACCACCATTGTCAGATCTAAGGCACTTCAATCTCCTACCTATTTCATTCTCAACCATAGCTTTCCAAATCTTAAACGTGTCAAAAACATTAGATTTCTTCTTAATACAATAGACCCATACCTTTCTTGTAGCATCATCTATGAAGAAAACATAGTAATGTGATCCTCTAATAGAAGCAACTTGAGCTGGTCCCCACACGTCTGTGTGAACAAGCTACAATTTGTGCTTCTTCTTTGTTGACCCTATCTTGAGAAAACTCACTCTCTTTTGTTTTCCAAAAATACAGTCTTCACAGAAATCTAGATCTATGCTTTTCAAATCTGGAAACATACCTTTTGACTTAAGAATTGTCATTCCCTTCTCACTCATGTGGCCAAGCCTTTGATGCCACAACTTTGCATCTACATCTGAAGTAGATAATACAGAAGGATAATTATCAATAATACAATTACATAAATAGAGAGTACCTACTCTCTTACCTCTGGCCATTACAACTGCACCCTTGGAAACCTTCCAAGATTTAGCTGTGAGAGTTACTGTGCAACCCTCATCCCCCAACTTTCCTACAAAAATCAAATTCCTCTTCAAGCTGGGAACATGCATGACATCTCTCAACACCCATGTGTTGCCATTTTGCATTTTCAGCTGCACTTTACCTTTGCCAACAATTTTGCAAGGCTCATCATCCCCTAAGTAAACTATTCTAAAATCTCCATGGACAGTCACTGAAATATTCTCTATTGGGGGTTGCATGGAAAGATGCACCAAAATCTAAAACCCAAGATTCTATATTATTATGCAAAGAGAATATAAGAGCATCTTGTGCAACAATACCTGCAACTTTTGCTTCTTCTTTACCTTCATGCTGATTGTCCTCCTTAGGCTTTGACCAGCAATCTTTGCTTATGTGCCCTATCTTTCCACAATTCCAGCATTGTGGCTTCCTGCCATTTATGGATTTGGATCTTCCTCTCATATTTGACTTAGATCTTGATCTCCCTTTCTTGACCTTCTCTTTCTGCCTTCCCCTACTCTCAAAACTTAAAGCATTCCCTGATGTCTCTTATGCGCTTTTCCTACGAATTTCTTCATTCAATATTACACTAACAACATCATCTACTTTTAAAATATTTGAAGCAGATGCAGTATTACTAACTGCCATTACCAAGCTATGCAAGCTTTCTGGTAAAGAGCATAAGATTAATAGAGCTTTAATTTCATCATCAAACACTATTTTGACTAAATTTAATTGATTCACAATTCCATGGAAATCATTTAGATGATTAGATACAAATCCACCTTCCTGCATTTGCAAATTAAATAATTGCTTCATAAGATATACCTTATTTGAAGCTGAGGGTTTTTCATATAAATTTTCTAAAGTAGTCATTAACTCTACCGTAGACTTTGCCTGTGATAAATTAGATATCACAGTAGATGCTAGACTCAATCTTATAGATCCAAGAGCCTTTCTATCAAGAACTTCCCATTCTTCATCATCCATGTCTGTGGGCTTCTTAGCAGCCCCACCTAATGGTAAGTATAGATCTTTTTGATACAGATAATCTTCTATCTGCATTCTCCATAATTAATAGTTCTTGCCATTAAACTTCTCCATTTTAAGTTTACTTTCTTCTGCCATTGCTTCTCCCACTCAAACAGAAATCCCTGTGAGTAACCTATAATCAATACACACTAACCAGATCTGAAACACTTGTTAGTCAAATTGAGCTTTGATACCACTGGTTGGATATCAAGCTTTGAACCTACAACTAGGCTCTGATACCACTTGTTGGATATCAAGCTCTGAACCTACAACCAGGCTCTGATACCACTTGTTGGATATCAAGCAACAAAATTGATTACAATTATGAAAGCAATTAAATGCAAAATTAAACCAGATAGATAAGTAACTAGAATTAGAATAGCAAAGAACAAGAGATACAAGAAACCACCCTAAAAACTTGTATTAAACTCTTTACAGAAAGAATTACAATTGAAGATTTTTTTTTCTTCCACACCTCTCTCAGATGTACAGATCTCTTCCTAGATCTCTTTCCCTCAAGAGTTCTCTCTCTCAATTACAATACTGCTCTATAATAACAATTGTGTCTCTCACACTTTCTCCTACAAGCTATGAAGATCTATCCCTAATATATAACTTTAGAGATTCATGAGCATATAATTACAGCCACTAGATGCACCTCCTAATCAAGGGCTCTAATCAGTTCTACTTAAATTAGAAATGTGAACTTACAACCAACAGTTGATCTCATCATGCAAACATTCTGTTCTCGCATGAAATTAGATCTTGGATACACAAGTGACTGACGTCAGTTCCTGTATGCCTGCCTGTGACCGATGGTGACTGTCAGACTTCCAACAACTTTTGTACTTGCTCATGGGTGAAGCTTTTAGCTCCATACCTTAACATCATACATATCTGAGGTTCAATGTCTATTAGCACTATATTTTGTACAATGTTACCATAAAAACCTTTAAAACATAGTCAAAACATGGAATAAGTTGTTAAGGTAATGATATGCCATCACCATAGCCTTATGAGCAACTTTCTCAGCTTCCATGGTAGTCTCAAAAACCTAAAAACCACCCTCCTTGCCTTTAAAACTACATTTAATTTTAGCAAAGATTAAGGTTTTTTGCTAATATTAAGGTTCCTTAAAGATTCTTAGGTTCCATTTTTTGATTGTGTGTGTCATTTTTATGCTTCCAAAGTGGTGTGTTTTCATGAGGATATGTGTTAGGGTTTTCAAGGTGTCTGTTGGTTTCTTTATAATGGTTCTTATGCTTTAGTTCATGTCATTTTCATACCTTACCTTTTCATATTATTTCCCACTTCCATTTTCACTGTGTTTTAACCATGTTGTTCATGTTTCAACCCCATGTCACTCCACAATCATCTTCACTCACTCCTCCACCCTTTGTTCCCAGTTTGTGACATATCAAATATATATACATACCCCTTGGAATCCTAAAGGATGGATAGGTCCATATATGGTCATAAACCTAAATGAGAAGGCAAAGAACTACTTACATCTAGTCATTTGGGGCATATTGTAGTAGAGTTTCCAAGAGGATTGTGGACCATTCATGGTCATAAGGAGTGGTATGAGAATAAAAGGGTGTGAATTTTGAAATATATGAATAAAGATATGAGTATGTTACTAGAGTTTCTATAAGCTATAGACCAATCCTCTCTCATACCAACTTGATACTTAAACCCTTGTATACAATCATTTTAGGTAGATGAATGTACACAATAGTGTTGATGCATATGAAGAACCACATATTAATTGTGGTGAGAGACAAAAATCATACAAGGATAAGTAGGATTATACTAAGGAAATGGGAAAAATACCAATGATCACTCCATCTAAATAGCAAGAGAACATCAAAATAGGTTTGAAGACACATAAGGCTACTTAGGCACGAACCCTAAGCTTGAGAAGGGGAGTGTATGAAAGAAGAAGGGAGGTTGAAAAATCACCATATGATAGTGTATCTATCCTTGAGACATGTTATGGAAAACTCATCATCATAGGCATCTTAGGAGGACCATACTCAAAATTCTCATGCTTAACCACCCAATCAATAGGAAACCCACTGTTAGTGTGAAAAAAATGATTATTTGAGGCCTCTATAAGAATGGAAAAGCCTTAAAACATAGTATAAATAGTCATCATGACTATTTTAAGCCATCCATGTTTCCATTTTGGTTAGACAAATAGTGGGTATACCCACTATTTTGACTCAGACCTAGCCATATCTATGATAATTAGATTTTGGTACTAAAAGGTGAATACATGTCTTGAAAGGATTGTAGACAGGTTGGGTCCACAAATGGTTTTAGATTGGTTAAAAATGATGGTAAAGATAACCATACATACTTGAGTGGAAGAAACATCTTAGTTTGCATTCAAATGCCTTTGAGAATAGATCAATGTAGATAGATCTCTAAGCCTAGTCTTGAACCCTACTACCACTTTGAAGAACCCTCAGGTCCTTCTAACAAGTTTGATGGCTAATGAGGAATGTGTGAGGGTATTTTAGACCCTGATAATAATATTTCATGTGGAAAGAAGAAATAAAAACTCTAAAGTAACTTCAAAACCCTGATCGAGCCACTTAACCCTGTACACAGCTAACTTGAATCCCAACTTCAAGTGTTCACACACTTTACCATAGAGAGTATTAGGACCAAAGATATTATGGAATTTTAAGTATCCCTATGGAATAAATATTCATGAAGGATTGGATAGAATTAGGGGATAACCTTTATGAATGATCCTTAAGAAAATAACCTATCAAAATTGGTCTATAGACAACCTGAGTGCCACCTTCTAATGCTCCTATCTTGACACACCCTTTGCATGGGATACCAAGATATTCATGGAAAATGAAGAGGTTAATGCACTAAATTTTCATAGAAATTGGTCCTAATTTGGACGTATGTATGCTATGAACCATCATTAAGATGGTAGATGTCTAAAACCCTGCCTAAACCCTAGAAATGACCTGATGGTGGATTTTTGATCCAAAACCCATCAAAATGAGGTTGTTTGACCTTGAAATTACCTTTAAGGTCTCCTAAAGTCTTATAAAAATAAATATAACTCACTGGTTGGCACATGAAAGTGTTAGAGTGTATGAAATAGACCTAGGAAGACTAGTTTGAGCCTAAGAAGAGAGAAGTGGGAAGTGTTTAGGTGCACCAAGGGGCTAAGGAGTGAAAATGGGCCCTAAATCATCTAAATAGTCCATATAACATCCATTTTTAGAGACATACATGAATATTTCTATTATAGCTAAGCACAGGTGTTGAGATTGATGGTTGTATATAGTCATCAGAAGTCAAGATGTTTGATCAACCCAATGTTGTTGCTTCTTGAGGTTTCTGAGGGAGTATTCAGGTTGATAATAAGGTATAAGTTCCTTACAACCCCAAGGTTTAGGCCAAAGTTCAAGATTCATGTGTGTAGGTAGATTGATCTAAAACCCTCATTAGAGTAATATCTCAAGAAGGTGGAGCAGAGAATAATTTTAGAAGCAAGGATGACTCAGACCTTCTTGGAGGGGATCATCATGGTGTTTAGAAGCCTTTAGGTCAATTTAAACCCTAGGAGAGTCTCACAGTTGGATATTTTAGTTTTAAAACACCCTCACATTAATAAAAAACATGTTTCTCTCCCAAGGAGCATCTTTAAAGTCTCACTACCATATGGAGGCCTTGCATCAGAATTCAAACACTTCAAGTGTTAGGATAAAATAAAACATAGATTTATCCCCAAATCGAATACAAGAGAAACTATGAAATAAATCAATAAAACATAAAAAAAAAATCATAAACATGCACAAAATAGAATACACCAAATTTAACGTGGTTTACCCAAGATGGGCTACATCCACTAATCTTGTCTAGTATATTTTTAGCAATACAAGGGAGAAATAAATCTCACAACAAACCCTGTTACACCTCTCTACCTTTGTCTACCTCCTCCCTATGTGAAATATTTTTAATATTTCATCTTAACCATGTAACAATACATTTGAGGGGAAAAAACACCTAAACATAACCTCTACCATCAGATCTAGAAACCTTTAATCAATGGCCCAGATTGACTACAAAATTACAATTTTAAAAGACAATTTTAATGAAATTTTTGCTTTAGGGGCACTTCCCTTGAACCCCCATTTAGGCATGTGACACCTGGACCCCATAAGGGGGTTCCCCCCTTAAACCTCCTCATGCCATCATGGATCCAAAACTTGGCTGAAATAACATCATATTTTTAACCTCTAATCTTAGAAGACAATCAGGCTCCACACCTAACATTAGGGAAGTTAAAGGGGTCTATTAACTTGAATATAATGTAATTAGTTTAGAGATTTAGGCTCTAATATCTATGAATTATCACTAAGAGTCCTAAGCACTCATAAACCCTTGTAAAACCCTAATAAGGACTCGACTAGGAAGATTTGGTGTGAAATGCTTCCAAACACTTAGGAACTTCTTGACCAACACCTAGAACATGTTTCCAACTTAGAGTAACTCATGGCCTTGGTACCTAATTATAATGAGGTTATACAAACAACTCTATAAAGTGAAAATTTATAGGGTTTTGAGTAAATAATGGGGTATAAATCCAAGTCAAGATTTATAAACTATGGGAAATGTAGGTTCAAGATTTTTTCTACTCCTCTAATACTAGAACTATTAATGGAGTTTCATGTGTCTATGATATCTTCTTCTAAATAGACAGTCTATGAAATTGGTCTAAATGACCTAGTCAAGCAAGGATAATGTGTTTATAGGTGAAAGACACTTGATAGGTCTAAATTCTAATACAAGGGAGTTAATATAAGAATAATATAGTCTTCTTAGTTAAAAGTCTTCAAATAGTGAATATGGAAAAAATGAAGAACTTACAAATGAGGCTTATTTGAGCAGCTAAGAGAAGGTCCTAATGAGCATAGAAAGACATGGGAATATTAATGAGCCACCATTTCACTTTGCAACTATCTATTCAGGTGGGCATATCCCATATTGGAGACCATTATGAAGGAGTGACGATAGTGTCATTATCAAGTCAACATGCACATTAAAGGAAAAGTTGTTCAATACCTCTTAGAGGCCTAATAACACCCCATGTATTCCTTATAACTACCATTAGAGGGAATGACTAACTATTTTAGGCATGTTCAATCCTTGTATGAGGTCAAACAGGGAAGTTACAACCTCCACACCCAATCTCAATGCCAAAAAGGAGTCATTAAATAAGTGTCAACGTATGAGAGGGGTGAATATACCTATTTTAACTACCATATGCAACCTTAGCCTCATTCATGGCCTCTCCCACATATATATTCTTCTATATTATCTCTCAAACATTCTATTTAATTAGGCATTGAGATATTTTTTTCTTATCCCTTGACTGGGTGTAGTAAAGCTCTGTCAAAATTATACCTTGCCTCTTTTAATGAATAGAAATATAATTGCAAATTTCTTGGTTGAATGTTAATTTGACTTGTGAGAGTTGATTTACAAAATCTATGATTTTTATTATCATCTATAGGTCTTTTTACGCACCTAACTTCATGTTATCAATCTATGCAGGTTATGTGAAGTGTTGACAAGTAGAGGTGTTCTTGAAGTGTCATGAGCTAATAGTGTCTTGTGGAGATCTAGGTTCTTATCCTTCAAGTTGTAGAACTCTCACTTAACCTTCACATGAAACATTCATGCTTAGAACTTCATTAAGAGGCTTGATTAGTTGTAGTCTTAATCAAGTTCATTAGTGTGTTTGAGGGACAGACCAAGAGTGGATACTAAATCATTGGTACATCACCACTTTAGTGTAGGTTATTTCATAAGTTTTCATTTCTTTTCCCTTTTCACCCCAATAGGATTAGGTCTTAGAGAGTGGATTCAATTGAAAAATTAGGGGATATAGCCCAAACAAAAATAGAGGTTTGACATGAACTTTAGGTATCCCATAACCTATAGGTCAATCCAATGTTAGTCCAAGTTTGAGGAGGGTTTTAAAATTCCTACTTTAACAAGGGTATAACCTGGGTAACTAATAGGCACCCGAGGAGGAAATGGAGATGCATGAGGTCCTTCATGGCATCAAAAAATGGATGTGAAATTAATAAGTAAGGGATAAGTGTCATGGACATGATGCATACATGAAAGCATATATAAAAATACATGAGGCACACAAAGTAGGCCAAGGGGACACAATAAAAGGGACATTGGCACATGTCACTAAGTTTTAAAAAGGCACACATACAAGGGCATGTTTAAATGTCCACATATGCATAGAGAAAACATAGTTGGCTTAGATCCACGTGTAAGGACATTTTCAAATCTTTGCATACACAATAAAAAAGCACACATAAGGACACAAACACATGTCCAAAAAATACACACAATGAAAGGAATTGGCTTAGAGATATATAAAAATGGCATATTTAAATGCTTTTGAGTATATGTAAAATTAAAGAGCCACAATCAAATCTAAACTAGTAAAGATAGAATTGAAAGTATACATAAGCATGTGGTACAAATCCATATAAGAAAAAAAATGTACATAAACCAAGTTTATAGTAGTCTTCTCGATAAAAAAATCAATGTAATATAGGATGATCAATATCAAGATATAATCAAGGTTAAATTTATGATATAAAGTATAGAAAGATATAACCTGTCAAACCAAAATTTGTGTGTATGATGCCCCCAATGGGCTGATATGTCAATGTTGAATCTATGTATATGTGTATGTCCCCCCAATAATAAAATATTAGTAAATATGGATCTAGGTGGAGGACTAGAGTCCTATAGTAATCTAAGAACACTCAAAGGGAAAAAGTGAAGCATGTATGTATGCCAAAACTAACTATACTAATATAGATAACATATCTAGTACTTGTAAAATAGAAATAATGGAAATATGTAAATGCATACAATCTAATTTTTTTATTTTATAATAAACATTTATGTTTTTGTATTTTTGAACATATTATATTTTTTGTGTGTTTTCTAAGTATAATCTATATACAAGAAACACAAAAATGAAACTATGTAGAAGGAGAGTGTTAGGGATAATAATATGTGTACTAGTGAGAAATAGTTCTAGAATCCAAACATGTCATTGATGGGATGCCTTTGTGTAACATATGTGGCATATTTTCTTTCTAAATGGTCTATACCATAAAATATGTTTTTTTCCAATCATCTTATTCATTTTGATTATCAATGTCTAGATTATTGATTGGGATCTTGCCATATAAAAATGTATCCACTGTAGGTAAATCTTGGTTTTATATCTCTTGTTGGGAAGAAACTATATCCTTTCTAAAAACTATAATCATTTCAGTCTCATTTGAAAAGGATATGCAGACATTCTTTTTGTCACATGTTTCTTCTATTATTGTTAACCATGAACTTCCAAAGACAACATTGTAAGCACTTGAACTTGAAATAACATGAAAAATGAGAGAACATTATTTTGAGGCATATGAAACTTTTAATTGAAGTGACCCCAAGCATTAAATATAATCATGTGTTGTATCTATATGTGAAAATTCCTTTCTAAGAGAGATAAAAAAATGGTGGTGAAAAACATCTGATTAGTTGATAATCAATGATCTTAACATCTATGCATTGATTACCATCTATATAAGTTGTGATAGTGAAAGGATTCTGATAAAAGGGAGGTATTTTAGTTTCCTCTTTTACATTTAGCTTTGAATATTTATATTTTTTTATGTATTTATTTCATTGAAGACTCTACTGTTAGAAACCCTCTTTTGATAATGGTTGTTTGCTTAGTCTAATTCTAAATGTGTAACTTAATTTCTTGCTCCTTTTGTAACATTACCTTTGCATCTAGATATTTTGACTTCATAAACTATATATGTGAATGATTTTACTTATTATGTTCTATAAATACCAAACCTTTTTGACCAACATTATCAACTGCTAGAAAAAGAGTAGTGATGCCTTGGGCATGTTTGCCCAATCCTTGACCTTGATAATCAAACTGTTGTAGATGTTTTTGACCAAACCCATATTTCTTTTAAAGTGGGAACTCATTTTAGAGAGGTATATTTGTATATTTCACTTGATTTATATGTGTTTTATGTATTATTTCTTGCTCTACTTTTGCTTTTTGAACCTTTTTTTGTTTCTAACTATGTTTTGGTAGCCACTTTTGTATTGTTTCTTTAACCCTTTTTGAATATATTCTTTTATCACTATGGATTGATTAATGGATTTATCTTATATATGGTCCTTTTTAGTAATTATGTGTTTTATATGTTTGTTTAATGCCAAACATGAATATGTGTGATGACTATGCATTCTATGGTATGCACAATAGTCTCTACATCTCTACACTAGATGTAGAGGAGGTAGTTTGATCAACTTAAATTTAATAATTTACTTTAAAATCTCACTTGAAATTATATTTTATATTTTAGTACTTTTCATATCACTAGTTGTATATGCACTTTTTTGTGATTTCTTGCTTTGATATATAACATTACTTACCATAAATTGAGTAGGTGAAGATGCATATACATGACTAACACTAGTGTTCCCTATAAGCTTTTATATTGTAATATAATTTTACACTACTTTAATATTTTCATGTAATATCTAATTATATTTTTTACTTTATAAAATTAACTTGCTTATACTAATAATTTCATCACTTAGAGTCTCATAAGTGTAAAACCTAGTTATTTTCGATTGAACATGCAAAAATACATCTTGAATGGGAGATATGAGAAGGGAAGGGTTTTAAGGATGAATAGGATAAGTATAGACATTTTAAATATTAGTATAGGATACCTCAACTCTTGGAGGAGTGATAACATGGACCTAGTTAGAGGGAAACTAGTTGTCACCCTGTTGGAGATGATGAGGAAGAAAAGAATCTTCTTTATCCATGAAATTTGGTAATGCAAATTGGAAGAGGGATATTAGGGTAGAAAATATCAAGTTAGGATAGAACATATCAGGTTCACAAAATTATTTAAATATTTTAATAATTAATATAAAATTAGATGAAAGACCGCATAATAAAATTAAGGAATACAATACAATAATATCGATAGCCATTGGCTTGTAAAATACTTTATTTATTTGAATATTATATAAATATCAATGAATTAGAAAAAAGAGTGTTCTTAGCTAGAAAATATGACTGAGATAGACAAGTGGTAGGGTGGGAAGTGATGTAGGAGTAGGGTAGGCTTTTAGGATCCAAATCCAATTGTCAAAACAATCTTGGGCAATAGCATGGTCCTAGACACTAGAGTGGTTCACTCTTATCCGATGCATCACCATTGCACTCATTTATAAATTTTATGAATGATTTTTGGGTCCTATATAATAGGTCATGTTTAAGCTAGGGTCAAAATTTTAGATCTATATGTTATGTGGTTTTTCTTATAGCTCTATTTTATTCTAAAAAGTTTAGGTTTTTTTTTCTTGTTAGGGTTTGAATGAATGCCATGAAAAAAAGGGGGTAGTGGGTCTGATGTTCTATACATGTGATCGACACCCCTATGTGGTCACATTGCCTACCTACCAATACTTTGAGTTGGGATCAAGCTTGATGTAGTTTTCTTGCTTATGTGATATGTGTGAATGTCTATAAATGCTAAAATGTATGAGTGTGAATGCATGAGAGGCCACTTGAGATATATATACTTGTGCTTAGTGTGGATTATTTAATGTATGGGTTTAATCAATATAATATTAGAAGAATTGGGAGTTTTGCTTTAATCAATGTGATAATGTCCACTTAGAGTTTAAGAGTTTGAAATTAGTATTTATGTAGTGTTATAATAAAAATAATGTGGGAGGGTGACTTAAGAATAGGTCTAGGCTGACCTTAATCCTCTTAGGGAGATGAAAAATTACTATTTGGAGGGTGCAGGGACCTAAATCACGAAGGGATTACACCATTATGGATCTCATGTGGTGTTCTATAGTCCTGGATGCTATTTGTGATTTCTATGTGACTAAAAGTGAATCTAAAGGGCCCCTAAGATGGGTAAAGTGCTATACTAAGGGTAAAGTGAACTCAAGTGGACATCCAAGGTATAAATGGTTAATTTTAATGATTAAAGGTAACTAGGAGTGTAGTGGATGAATTATTTATAATTATATTTGATTTTAAGTTTGATTTTCATTTAATTATTTTAGATAAATTTAAACTCTAATTTAATATATATTTGAACATTATTTATAAGTTTTTCCTTGTTTCTTAGAGAAATCAATCATACAATCATTATATATTTTCCATACATTACAATTTGGAGTAATTATTTTTCTCAAAAAATATTTTTTGAGCCAAGCATAATTGTGTAGTTAGATTTATCTTGTTTGTCATGAGTCAGTGGAAAGTTGGCGAAGAAGGTATTGAAAGTTATAATCAATGATATATGTTAAAATTCCAACATAATAAATTTGAGATTGATATCTCTTGATGTATTTTTGAGATGCACTAGTTGTATAGTTGTTTAAGCTATTTTGAAAATTGTTAATCTTTATTATTTTTATGTATTCTTTAATAATGTTGAGTATATTATTTTTTATTTATTAGTATATCAATAATTAATAATTATTTTTATAACAACTCATGCCATAACAACCACCTTGATTTAAGTACACCACTCAACATATAATAGGTGTAGGTCACATTTAAAATATATCAAATTTAAACAAATTAAATCTAGATTCCATTGAAATAAGGGTCATGTAGTAGCTAGTCCCTACCTTTATGTCAAATAGTATATTGCATTTAGTTTTTGTGTTGTTTAAATCAAAGTAATATTAAAAATTAGGTAAAAATAATTATTTTAATAGTTAGTGCAATAAAATGCAAATATTAAAATTAGTTTATAAGTTGAAACTAGAGGTAAACATTGATATAAAAAAATTAAAATTGAAATCATAAATAAAATTTGATAATTAACCACTATACACTATTAAAATATAATTTAAATAGAGCCAAATACAAGACGTAAGTGACAGTAGAATTGGTCCTATATAATGAATGTTGTTTAACCAAATGCAATTAACATATCCACAAAAGCAAATATTTAGTAACATAAATAAAATTACAAACTATGAAAAATAGTTTATTTTGTTGACAAATATAGAACAATATAATTACAAAGTGATGGAAGAATTCAATATAAAAAATGAAACATAACATATATCTAAGATGCGAGTCCTTGAGCAACAAGATATATAACTAAATACTACTGGCAAAAAAATGAGGTGTTGAAGTATAAACTACATTTTCAAAAATGCGAGTCCTCGAGCAACAAGATATATAACTAAATACTACTGGCAAAAAATGAGGTGTTGATGTTTAAACTACATTTTCAAAAGTAATTTAAATTTGTAACAAAAATAAGACCTTGTGTGTGTGTGTGTGTGTGTGTGTGTGTGTGTGTGTGTGTAAGATGTAAGTTATTCATAGATAATGCTAACAGAATCTATTAATATTATATCTGTAGGTAAAGGAGGTATTTATTGTTGAAAGTTTTTATCTGTTTAGTGAGAGGTAATGAGTAGGAATTAGTTAATGGTTATAGTTTCAAATCTGGAAAAAGAAAGAAAAAAGTATAAAAGTAGATTATATACCTTAGTTTTTATTTGATACCTCAACATGTACAATGAATGTTTTTTAACAAGATTGAATTTTCCTTGCAATGAGAATCCTTTTATCAAGTAGATATCCCTCACCTTGTCTGCCAAGTAGTCATTGTATGAGATTTGTGTGAATGTAAGAAGGATTTTTTTCAATATCATCTCTGAAAGACTACAATGTATATTAGTATTTTTGACAGTTTTTAGATTAGAAATCAAGTGATGGTGATATGTAAATAGAGTTTCTTATTTGCATGAAGGACAATTGTAGGTTTTGGCGTGGGCAAGTTATACTGGTTAAATTATGCAACTACAATTGTTTTTAGTGACCTAGAATGACATTGAATATATATTGGCAATTGTTAATGAAATTTTGACTTTGAAAATTATAGATTGAAAGTGTTATGATTTAATATATTAAATTTAATTTCATGTTAAAAAATAAAATCCAGATTATGAACTTGAGTGTTAATTAGATGATGTAACATACCTCTATTATTATGTGCAACAATATAAGCAATTCCTAGATGAAATTTTTAGCTTTCAATGGTGTTTTTAATGTTGATTGAGGGGTTTTGAAATCATTTTCATTGTTAGGATACTTGAAAATATTTTTGAACAAGTATATTGTAAATTATTTATCTTGTATTTTTTGTTGAACTGCACTGAACAAAGGCTCAAAATTTTCATATAGGTAAAGCTATAATGTTAAGAGAATAATTTTGATTTTCTAATGTAAAAATAGTTTTTTTAGAATGTGAAGTATATGCAAGAGTATAAGCATACCTTTGCATTTTCATGTTAATTATTTCCATATTTTATTTACAAAAGTAGTAGCATTCCATATTTTTGGGTCCATGTGATAATTGCAGTAATTATGGTTGTTGCATAGGCTTAGGTGCTAGTTGCCAGCTAGTAGATTGTGAAATCTGGGATCAAGTTGTACTCTATATAGAAAAGTGGTATACTCTCCAATAGAATATATTAATTGACTTATAGTATTTTGTCACAATCTCCATGATCATAATTTATTTTATAAGATATATTAAAATGTGAAATACATATTGCTTTTCTAGGCCAAAAATTTTATTTCTAAATATGAATAAGGTTATGAGGCATGTTAAGAGTAAATTTAATTTTGAGGATTAGCTTAGTAACGTATAAGGTGACACCTTTATGTGGAATAGATGGAGCAATTAGATGGGTATATTTCCTAACTCTTTTGGGGATTCAAGGGTTTTGGTGATTATCTAGGATCTAGCTTAGGTAAGGGTCATGGCCATTAGCTCTAGGGCTAGCTAGCATTTCTATAAGGTATTGATGTTCAATTATAATATTTTTTATCATTGTTTAATTTGTATGGGATAAAATATATGGTTGTGAAAACTTAGGTTTGGAATGAGATTCAACATCAATTCACCTTACTTTCAGATCATCACTATGATTTGGGAGGGGATTTCAATGCTATCATTTCTAGCGAGGACAAAATAGGGGTGTTAAAAATGAATCTCAATCATAGAAAGAATTAAGGTAGTTTGTGGATGCATCTGGATTAATATATTATGCCCCCAATATAGGTGTTTCTCTTATAATAATAGACACCTAGGTTTTAAAAACATTTTCAAAACTCTAGATCACTTCTTTATCGCCTGAACATGTTTGGAGGTGGATTAGGCCATTGAATGTCACATCCTCCAAGATTTAGGATCTAAAAATGCTCTAATTGAACTTAAAATCAAGGAATATGGTGCTCATTTTAATAGCCCTTTCAAATTTGAGTTAATGTGGCTTTAGGACCCCTCCCTCTTTATTCTGGTTAAGAAATGGTGGTCTAAATCCAAGATTGGAAAAGGAACCAAGTCTTTCATTTTTAGAAAAAAAATCAAACATATTAAGATCTACTTCAAAACCTAGAAAAAAAAGTCTCAAAATCATCTTCAAATAAATCCCAAGAGTATAGGCAAACATTATTTCCCTCAACTAGGTTGTCCTTAATGCTAGTGTGGAATTTAATCTTTATGTGAAAGAAAAAGAGCTTATGGATGAATTGGCTAAGTTATATGCCATTGAACATGTATTTTGGAGATAAAAGTCTCACCAATCCTATATTAAATAAGGGGACAAAAACATAAAAAATTTCATAATTCTACTCACACAAGAGAAAATGTCAACCACATATCCTCAATCCTAGTAAAAGATAGAAGAACTCTTGAGTGACAATTAGAGACTTGGGGTGAAGATGTTGAATACATCAGGGATATTATAATTAAATCTAAATTAGTGTATTTTTAAGAATAATCTAAAAGTCTCAGATGCATCCCTAAGGTGGTTATGTATAGTCATCCAAAATGTCATTTTAGTGTAATGAGTGTCACTTGAGACCACCTTATCCTTAGCTTAGACTTAGACCTATCATAGGGCCTATTTTGATCCTTTTACATCTTTCATGAAAGATCAACCCATTCCAAGATATAATAAAAACAACACAAATCCATTCCAAGGCACTCAAGTCTCTTTTTTGCCCATTCTTGCCACCTAGACATTAGCAAAGTCTTTTAGACTATAGTGCATTGCACCAAAAGGTAGTGTTAATGTCCCATTTCTCTTTACTCTCCCAATAGATATATTAACATTCCTCAAATAAATTTAGGGTTGGCTTAGACATATTTCACATCTTGATAAACACCATAATCCTATATATAAACCACTTTTATTCATTTATCACTTAGATGGAAATCAGACGTAAATACTCATTAAAAAACTTAGAAACCATTATGAAAATCAAGGTTATTGATTCCTATTCTTCCCTAGTTTTTTATATAACCATCTACAACATCCTATAGCTTAGATTAATTAGATTTTTAGTCTTAATTCACACTCAAAGCACTCAAACCGATGCCCATACTAGAATTTACTTGAACTTCCACCAACACTTAGATTGGGAGAACTTCATTGGACTTGATCCCATTTCAAGGTATTGGTATGTAGGCAATGCTCAACACATGGGGTGGTGAGGTCATGTCCAACCTACCCTACTAACACCACTCTTTTTTTACTTGTGCTCCTCAAATACCTTAAAAACATGGAGGCCTAGGGTTTTCCCATTGAAATCAATCAAAATAGGGAATAAATAGTGAGCTAGCATTAGTTCACATATGCACATGATTTTTAGAACCAGGTGAAGGTACACATAGAAGCTCATTATCCTTGATACAAAAAGAGACTATAATAACATAGAAGACATTAGTGTGGTTTGCTACTATCTAGAGATGATGCTATTATCCATGAGGGTTTATAACTCTTGATTTATATTTACAACACCTACATAGTTCATCTACAATGTCTAGCCTATCACTTGTCCATCTCAGTTAGATTCTCACTAAGTACATCTTTTATAGTTCATTGATATTTATATAATAATCAGATACGTCAATTATTATACAAATTAGACATTGTTGATATTGCTATATTTATTCCCTAATTTATTAGTCCATCACTTTAACAACCTAGGGTCTTACATTCCATAACTCCCTTAAAACTTAAATCATTTAGTGAACTCGACATACTTTGAATACCATGTAAAACCTATCCATAGATGCTCTTAGGGTTTGTATCCTTTTTTTATATGCTCAGTAATTAATTTCAAAATCTTAGATCTGATTCATTATTCTATTTATACAATCTTTCATAGATTTAATTTCTTGAAAGGTTTGAAATATATAACTTTTTGTTTTCCTACTTCCCAACATATAATGGCATAATTCAATAACTAATTTGATGAGACTGATAAGTGACATTTGTAATATTTCATTTCTAAACATCCTGATATGTAAGATGAACTTATCCATATTTTTCAAGGAGATATCCTGAAATACACTATAGGTCAATCCTTTAACCCCACATATATTAATATTATTACACCTACTATAGAGATAAATCAAGTTATGCAATAACCTACTACAACTAACCAATTCTCACAAATGACACCACCTTTTATGGTTAGTACACATCCCTCATCTTCAAATATACAATCCCTTAGGTACGACATCAATTATTTGTAGTCTAAGGTGTTCCATATTAAGTAAGGTGCTACTAGACCATCTTATGCATTAGACTCACATGTGCTTCTACATAAACCTTTGACATAATATATAGCAAAAAATCCTTTGCCATTCAAATTTAAAACATATAGTAAAAAATCCTCTATCCTTCAAATTTGTGGCACCTAAGATTACTCTATATGATGGCAAGGGTGACCTATAACATCATCTATGCACTTTTCACATATCATGTCTAGAATACACATCCAATGATTGGCTCTTGACTAAGTTGTTTCCTTGTAGCTTAAAAATATATGTATTACAATGGTTCTATGATATTACTAATTATTCCATCACAACATTTAATCCATTGGATGACATGATTTTGGCACACTTTTCAATCAACATCAATGATAAGGTTTCATATGCTCAATTTCCATAACTCAAGCAATACTCCAATGAGCTTGTTGACTATTTTTACCATAGGCCAAAATGGGTCAACCCCATATAGTAAAAATCTTATATAGGTGATATTTATAATGTGATAGGGTATGTTTTAGCTCATTTTATGTCATTTCATATGCCTTTCTAGATTCTAGCTTTGGTCACAGTCTAGATTAGTGCTTATGTCATTTAGTGTTTTAGGGGTCATTTTAGGGTAATATATGCAAGTGGTAGGTTTTAAAAATGGAAAAGGTCCACACAGGCCCCAAGGAGTCCATTTAGAGCTACAAAATTTCATGAATAAGCTTTGTGAAGCCAAACTATCAATAAGATACCATGAAGAACTAGAATGGACCAGTTCACTTGATCATTTTTTATCTTTACTTAAAATGCCTTACATGACCATCAAACTATGTGTGATCAATGTCTTTGGTTACAAGATCACTCTTTACAAGTTTCATATCTTTATGATTCATGTATCTCAAGATCTAAGCCTTCAAAGTTGAGCTACCGAGTTTAAAGGGCCATGATGTCCTGTATGTCACAAAGAAATGATTAGACTAGCTTATTTGAATAAATTTTTTATCTTTACATAATAAGCCTCATGAGCTAAAATATTCTAACACCATGGATCCCCTCATTCCTAGATCATATCCTAAAAATATCAAGTCTACACAAGCTACCTAGTCAAGTTATGGACTTTCAAAGTTGGTCACTTAGAATAAGATGTTCGTGTAAGTGTCAAATTCAAGCCTTGATGAATAGATGTTTAGATTCAAATGATCAATGACAAGCACATGAATATCATGAAATACACATAGGTTGTATCACTCGAACACTTTTAAAACATACTTAGTGAGCTTCTAAAGCCAATGAATTAAGTGGGCATAATATTTTTAGCATCAAGAACATTTCCTAAAAGATTGGTGCCTTCATGACCTTTGAAATTTTAGATCTAAGCCTCCAAAGTTGGTTAAAAAATAAGATACATTCACATAAACATCAAAATAAATATCGATCAAAACAAATCATTTTGATCTTAAATTTGATGGTCATGTAAACATCAAATTTGATTGTGTGGATGGAAAATTATGGGATCATGAACATAAAATTTGAGCTCATGAAATGGTTATTAGATTTCAAATAGTGGGTCCCAGTAGATCTAACAATCTATGATACATCATACATCTCGATACAATGGTGTGAAATGTGTCAAAAGGTTAAAGAGCTTGAGATGCCACCACATGGCACAAGTGCATGAGGTCGTAGACTAACAACTAGATACTAAAATCAACACATGATTTCCATGTGGCACAAATAGAGAAGTTGATAGTCTGATAATTAGATCTTGAAACCAACATGCATTTGACATGTGGCATAAATTTGGAAAAGATTAAAAATTTAAAGTTAAATTAATGAATCACACTCATTCATATCAAGCAAGATCAATGGTATGAGATGGGTTAAAGGGTTAAGATATACCAATGAGGATCTATGAGGCTAATGGGAATAAAGATAGTTAGGAGCATTTTGATTGGCTTGAGAAATATTTAATGGGTAAGGTCAAACCAAAGGGAATGTTTTTGAACAGAATGAATAAGGGCTTGTAGGTTCATCAATCTACCATTGAAGCTTGGATAAACACCATTAAAGGGACACATTGATGTAGTTAGATTAAAGGACACATAGTGGCTACCATTAAATCTCAACATGGACCTTTGGTTTAAAGATTTAAGGGTTGCAATGTAGTTTTATGAGTGTGTTCACTTTCTTTAGAGATGGGTCCATGCATATATGAATCCTTGGTTCTTGAAGTAACATAATAAGTCTATTTGGACCTATTAAAATGAATAAATAAGGATATATAGTCTATAGGTACCCATCGATATAATGACTAAATGAAAACCAATAGTTTGAGATTGGTTTTCATTCTATAATTGATCTATGAACATGGGGATGAGTTCAAGCATAATCCAATTATACAAGAGCTAAAATTTCAAAGGATGACATGAGGGCATACATGTGGACCCCAATGGTCTCATCTCCAAGGCAAACTGTATGAAAAGGACCCTTATTTCCACTTTTACATGCATCGACAAACTAGTTAGGAGTAGTTGGCATCAGTACAAAGCTCTAATAGATTGATTCTATGGTTGTAACTATGTTAATGCCAAGACAAATATCTAACAAATTGATCCCACCATTACAGCCATTAGGGAGCATCAATGAGGGAATAATGCAACTATGCAACCACTTGAAGTAGCTTGAATCAATCAAGAGGCTTGAATGAACACAACTATAAAGGTAATTATAGCTATGGTCCAAAATAAGTTGAACTCATTTTATTCCCTTTTAGACCTCTTTCTTTCCCACTTCTCTCTCTAAAATGCTATAATAAGTTACCATTTTGGCCCTTGTAAGGAGATCCCCTCCATGTTTGATGAAGCCCTACTAGAATGATGTCATATTTTGCCTTTAAACATTAATGCAAATTTGATTTTTGAGTCTTGAAACAATTTTATAAGTGTGTAAGTGATTTAAAGTGGCAATTCTCTACCCTTTCTTACCTTATCCTTCCATGTTTATGCAAGAGTTCCTATCCTAACAGGTCATATGAAGTTTTTTTAAGTGTATGAACCTATATTTTAACTATACAATGAGCCTTGGTGTTTGAAAATATACTATGGTTCACTTACCTTAGATATCTCTCATGTACCTTTCCTTCATATTGAGATACTCATGTTATAACTCATAGGATTTAGAGGTTAGCTTGTGCACATTATTTCTTAGTGAAAAGAATTATGATAATAATATGGAAGACATATTGGTGTATCACCTCCTTATAGTAGGTTTAATTCATGTACTCTCTAATATTTTTCACCATAAGTAATCAGTTGGTATAGATAAGATCATTTCAAGATACATTCAAGGATCTATCCCTTAAATCTAGAGGCTTATTTCCAATATAGGTACACCCACATATCTGGGCATGTTCCCATGTTGCCCAAATCTAGAAGAAGCTTGAACAACTCCTAGGGTACAAGATTTGGTGACAAAAGTTTTGTTATGCCTAATGGGACCAAGGTCCAAAAAATTGGGAAGATCTTGGTGTGTATTTCCTCTGATCAACTTTTGAATGCAAGCAAGATAACACCATTGGCAACTCTAAATCAAAGTTTCTAGTTATGAGCATACCATGTATGACTCAATGAAGTTTTTAATTATCCTTTGTATCTCATTTGATACTTGAGGTTGATATGAATAGCTATGGTAAGTACTCTTAACATGAACCTCATTATCAAACTTGTTATGAACCACAATATACTATCCAATAGTCCTATCAAAATGGCTATTAATCCTATGAGCCATGGCAGCCATGTAATCCTCCATTTATCCCCATATAGATACCATGTTATTAGACAACCCTATGAGGAAGACTACCAAAATACCTATCAATAAATGCCTCCCTATGAGTTCCAATATGAGCCCTATCAATCATACCATGATGCCTATGAACCTCAAGGGTACTCTTATGAGTCTTTCCATAGGGAATTAGTTATTTACATGGATTGTACATAAAGTTATTACAAGGTAAGATATGAACTCTTGTAGGCTTGAATACAAAAAAGTGAAGCTGGTCTTTATCCTCATCATTACCCTCCTCCTTCAATTTTTCCATCCTATATCAAGTCTTTGTACATGGGATGATGAGTATGATGTGATGCTTGATCATCTAATGGAATGGATGAAAGGTGATACCCAAAATCAAATGCAAAAGTTAGAGACATTTGAAGAACTAGAAGGAACTCAAAGAGAGATCAAGGAACAAGTGGACTTGGCAAAAAAGTGCCTTCAATGCTCAATATATATGATAAGTATGTGGAAGGATAAAGATATAGAAAATAAACATGTTGCTATTGAAGAATAACAAAGCTATTGGCAAGATGAAACCCTTAATTATGTGAATCTTTTTTCTAACCAGCCCAAAAAGTCACTTCCCTATGAGCTTACTAGTGCTTTCCTCTTTCCTGAATTCACTGATAAGACTTCTTTACCTCACACTCCATCCCCGATTCATTAAATCCATGTAAAATCTCATCATTTATCTCATGCCCTGGCTCTTCGACATGAACCTATCCATCAACCTTCCATCTCACCCCTTCTTGAGGAGGAACCCATCTTGAGAGAAGTAAGTGAAGAGGATCAAATCTAAGCCAAGGCTGACCAAGAGGATATCATGAGTGATTATGAGGAATAAATCATGATAGGGACTCCCCTTGGTAAACAAAATGGTAATCCTCCCTTCTTGAATAAGGAGAAACATATTGAATACTCTTCTATAGCTATCCATGAGGAATGTGGCCAAGACTTGAAGAGAGAGGCATTTGAAGAAGCCTCCATGTCTAATCATGAAGTTGTAGATGACCATCTCAAGCATGAAGTAGAGTGTACTATTAAGGAAGAAGGTCAAGTCACTCCTCAATAAGTTGTATTCCTAAGAGAGTCTCATGAGACCAAGATAGATGAAATGGCCCTTAAAGATGACACTCATGAGGTAGATGAAAATGACTTGTGTCAAAAGTTTGAACTCATATGTCATGAGTTTAATTAGCTCTGTAAGGTTACTCCTCCTCCAAAGAAGTCTACATCTAATTTGGATAATTACTATAACAAGAATGTTTCTTATTATCTCAATAAACATGGATAAAGGTCTCATATTATGAATGAGAAGGAACTATGACAAAATCCTAATGCCATATGCAAAGAGTTTGACAAGTTGGCTAAATCTCCTCCTTCTCCAGAAGATTGCATATCTGATGACAAGTTGTTAATGAGTCTAATAAACATGATCATGCTAACAAGGATTATACCAAACATAAAAATGAAGGTCATTCTACCAATCAAGAGCTTACTACCATGAAGTCATTGGATGATGTTTCTACCTAAGAAGTTATGAACATGGATGATGGAATCAAGGTAGAGGTTGAGGTTCCTCAAGTATAGTCAAGAGACCCGCCTGATATTGAACCATATCCAAAGGTATCGGATCATGAATAAGATCTTGATTCTTCCAAACATCAAGTATAATCTATCAAGGAGAAAATCAAGGTTGAGAGGACTATCATAATTTAAAACTTGTGCATTAAGGGCCAAGTACTTGAGAAAGTAAAGGAAACATTTCCCATGAAAGATAAAGATGATTGGTAGTTACAAATGAAAATATTTCAAGAGCATAGATATATTTTCCAATTTGAGGGCCAAGTACTTGAGAAGGTGGATAAAGAGTTTCCCATAGAGGATAATGACCAAGATTGGGTGGACTATGCAAAGTTTCTTGATGAGCTTGAAGAACTTGCAGCTGAAAAGAAACCCAACCTTATAGAGGACACTATGGAAACCCAAAAGGAAATCCTTATTAAACCACTATTGGAGGTAATAACTGAGGAACCATATGATAAATTTGAGTTTTTTTATATGAAATAAGAATTCATTTCCATGGCTAATCTATTTGGAGTTACTTGGTTCTCATTGAACATCATGCCAATGAAGTTGGCAAACACCATGAAGAAGATGAAGGCATCAATGTCAAGGATCAAAAGGTTATATGTGTCATTCAACCCTTCATCTAATAAATCAAGAGAGGTTTCAAGGTTCCCCTTTGATCTTGGAAGAGTTTTTCATCTCAAGTTAGTTAATGCTTGAGTCATTTTGTTTAGGTGTGTGTTTCCTTTCTTATTGTGTTATGTTCCAATAAGTGATCTTGAGGCACATGTGTGTCTTTGCTTAGGTTTCTTGTCTTATATATTTCTTATTCTTTGTATATCCTTATGTTTTATGTGTTGTTAAATTTATTTTATGTATCAAACATACTATACATATGACTCCATATCCTAATGGATAGGATTAGGTAATTGGTCATGGCATAATAAGCATATCACCCTTGGGAAATTACTAACAATGTTGACCATTTTTACCATAGGTCAAAATGGGTCAACACCCTATAGTTATAATCTTATATATGGGATATTTTTAATGTCATAGGATATGTTGTAGCTCATTTAATGTCGTTTTATATGCCTTTCTAGCTTCTAGCTTTGGTCATAGTCTAGATCAGTCCTTATGTCATTTAGTGTCTTAGGGGTTATTTTAGGGTCATATATGAAAGTGGTAGGTTTTTAATGATCCAAATAGGTTAATAGTGATCAATTCAATTCAAGATCATATAAAGGGTCCACATAAGCAGCAAGGAGTCCATTCAGAGATGCAAAAGTTTAGGAACAAGCTTTGTGAAGACAAACCATCATGAGGATGCCATGAAGAACTAGAATAGACCAGTTCACTTAAAATTTGTTTATCTTTACTTTAAAATATTTGTATGACCATTAAACCATGTGTGATAAATGTCTTTGGTGAAAAAATCACTCTTTACAAGTTTCATATCTTGATGAGTTTTCTATCTCAAGATCTAAGCCCTCAAAGTTGAGCTATTGAGTCTAAGGGGCCAGGTCATCCTACAAATCACATAGAAATGATCAGATTAGCTCATTTGAACATTTTTTTGTCTTCACATAGGAATAATCATGATCCAAAGGATTCCATTTCCATGGATTCCTTCATTCCTATATCACATGCTAAAAATCTCAAGTCTATGTGAGCTTCCTAGATCAAGTTATGGAGTTTCATAGTTGGTCACTCAGAATAGGATGTTCATGCATCAAATTCAAGCTTCAAAAAATAGCCATTTAGACTTGAATGATCAGTGATAGGTGTATGGATGTCATGAAAGACACATAGGTTATATCACTTGAAGACTTAAAAAAAATAATTACTAAGCTCCCAGAGCTAGTGGATCAGGTGGGCACAATATTTTTAGCATCAAGAACATTTTTTTTAAAATTTAGTGCCTCCATGATGTTTGCAATTCTAGATCTAAGCCTCCAAAGTTGGTCAAAAAATTAGAGACATTCATGAAAATTTCAAAATAAATCTCAATCAAATTAAACCATTTTGATCTTAAATTTGATGGTCATATGGATGTTAAATATGGTCACATGGACATCAAATGATGGGAGCACAGACGTTCAATTTAAACTCATAAAATAATCATTGGATTTCAAATAGTGGGTCTTAACATATCTAACGGTCCATATTTCATTGTACATATTAATTTAATAGTATAAGATGAGTCAAAACATCAAAGAGCTCTAAAGGTTGTCACATGGCATAAGCGTATGAGGTCATAGACTAATAACTAGATCTTGAAATCAACATGTGATAACCACATGGAACAAATGCAGAAGTTGATAATCTAACAACTACATCTTGAAACTAACACACGTTTGACACATGACACAAGATTAGATAGAATTGATAAGTCAAAGGTAGATCAAAAACTTATGCTCATTCATATTGAGTAAGATCAATGGTACAAGATGGGTCAAAGAGTCAAGATCTGAAAATGAGGATCTACGAGGCCAATGAGAAGAAATACAACTAGGAGCATTTTGATTGGCTTGAGCAATCTTTGATGGGCAAGGTCAAACCAAAGGGTAAGTTTTTGACTAAAATGAATAAGGGATTATATGGTAATTTATCCACCATTAGAGCTCAACTAAATGACATTAAAGGGACATATTGATGTAGTTAGATTAAGAGACATATAGTGGTCACCATTAAAGCTCGACATGAACCTTTGGTTCAAAAATTTTTGGGTTGCAATGTAGTTTTATGACTATGTTTAATTTCTTTAGAGAAGGGTCCATGCATATATGAATACTTGGTTCCTAAAATAAAATAATTGGTCTATTTGGACCTATTATAATTAATAAAGAGGGATATATAGTCTATAGGTCCCCATCAATATAATGATTATAGGAAAACCAATAGTTTGAAATTGGTTTTCATTCTGTGATCGACCTATGAATATGGGGACAAGTCTAAGCATAATCCAATTGGATAAGAGTTATAATTTCAAAGGATGCCATGAGGTCATACATGTAAACCCTAATGATCTCATCTTTAGGGCCAACTGCATGAAAATGACCCTTCTCTCCATTTTTGCATGCATCGACAAACTAGTTAGGAGCAATTGGCATCAGGACAAATATCTAATAGATTGATCATATGGTTGTAACTGCATTGATGCTCAAAAAAATATATAAAAAAATGATTCCACCATTACAAATATTAGGGATCATCAATGAGGGAATAATGCAATTTTTTAACCACTTGAAGTATCTCAAATCAATTAGGAGGCTTGAATGATCATAATTATAGAGGCAGTTGTAGCTACTATCTAAAGGAAGTTGATCTCATTTGATTCCTTTTTGGATCTCTTTTTTTCCCACTTATCTCTCTAAAATTCTATAATAATTTTCTGATTTGGCCCTTGTAAGGAGTTCCACTCCATGTATGGCGAAGCCCTACTAGAATGATGTCATATTTTGCCTTTAAACATTAATGTAAATCTGATTTTTGAGCCTTGGAACAATTGTATAAGTGAGAAAGTGATGTATGGTGATGAAATGTGGTAATTTTCTACCCTTTCTTCCCTCATTATTCCATGTTTATGTAGAAATTCCTATCCTAATAGGTCATATGAAGTGTTTTCAAGTGTATGAACCTATTTTTTAAGTATACAATGAGCCTTAGTGTCTCCAAATAGCCTATGGTTCATTTACCTCAGATAACTCTCATGCACCTTGCCTCCATATTGAAATACTCATGTTAGGACTCATAAGACTTAGAGGTTAGCTTATGTGCATTGATTCTTAGTGAAATAAAGTATGATGATCATATGGAAGACATCTTGGTGTATTACCTCCTTAGAGTAGGTTTAATTGATTCAATCTCTAACCCTTTTCCCCATAAGTAATCAATCAATATAGATAATAGCATTTCAAGATACATTCAGGGAGCTATCCCTTAAATCTAGAGGCTCATTTCCAATATAGGTACACCCACATACCTGAAAATGATCCCATGTTGCCCAAAACTAGAAGAATTCGAAAGAACTCCTTCTAGGGTGCAAGATTTGGTGACAACAGAGCCAATAGCTAAATATGTCTTGTGATATAAAACTATATTAGAAAATATGAGTATCCCCATAGTAGATAGATAAATATAGGACATATTCAAGTACAGTTTATTAATTACATTACATGAAGCTATACTATTAAAAAAATTATCATTCACATATCTATGCCATACAACGAAAGAATAGGAAGTCAAACTTCTCACCATAGGCAAATTAAAGTACACAACTAGATTAGATTCAATTAATAAGGGTTCCAATAAACCCCCATATAAGGTGAGGCCCACTAAAAATAATGAGTAAAATAAAATAGTTAATGCAATTATAGAGTCAGTTCCTCTAAGGAGACCTTTCACAAATCTTCCTGAATCACCAACACGTGTTCTCCAAAAACTCTTGGACTGCAACATAATAACTCTCCTTCCCATTATAGAGGTTGAAATGACTAGGCCTCTTGAAAATAATTATGATTCCAATGTATTTTATGATTCTCATAGGGCACTAGGACATAATATAAATAGATGCATCAAATTATGACATAAGATACAATATTTGATAGATGTTATTATCATTGATGTGAGCACCCCTATAGAAGCACATAGAGCACAACCAATTGAAGTGAAAGTAATGAAAACATTTTTTTATTCATTTAAAAAGCATATGGATAATGAGACAACATACACTTATGGTGTTCATTATAATTTTTAGGCACATCCACCAACATCATCCTATCATACTCATATGATGTACACACACCCTCAAAATAATATAATTGGTGTGTATCACACTATATCACCAACTAGACCTCTCATCACTTTCTTAGAGTAGGAGATCATCAATGATGACTCAAATTTATATACATTCTTTATACAATCTTACATTATTCATCATTTTATTAAAAGTGTCATGGTTGATAATGGATCAAGCATTAATATGTGTACTATTGAACATATGTATCACTTAGGTTATTTAGATTAGGATATTTTTTAAATAAATAAAATAATTTGTGGCTTTAGTGGCCATGTTCAGAGCTCCATTAGGTAGATATTGCTTCCACTACAAGTTGGTCTCCCACATGTGGCCATCAGATTCTTAGTTGTACCTAGTGACAACACATTTGGCATGTTATTGGGTAAGCATTGGATATTATAGCTTCAATCCATTCCATCCAAAATACATAGATGTCTTAAGTATCTACATGTTAATCAGGTGGTTATAGTCAAGGGCCTTCCATATGAGTATCCTATACCTATTCCATATGCAATTACATAACAACCACTAGTCATAGCTCCAGGCATAGCTTCCATTGTCATAGTTTTGATAAAAACCGAGCCACTAATTTAGGTGAGGTATTCTTCTATAGCATTACCACATACACATACTCCCTCACATAGAACTTTATTAGAGGGACCGATACATTAGAGACATGTTGTGTACTCTAGAGAGCCTCTTTCTACCCCATTACCATAAATATCACTATTATAGCATAGATAACCCATGAAAATAACAAATTCTTATACCAAATGGGTCCCCAATAACCCCAACATTCACATGACTACTTAATCAGTTCCATAGATTCATAGCCTCACTCTATAGGTAGTCACTTATATAGATTACTTAATACATCTGGTTCATAGATCTCAGTTACCTCTTTACACAACACATATAGTCAATCTTCCTTTATTTGATATAGGACACCTTGTTAATTAATTTCTTACAATAATCATCGATTAGTATGTTACTCTCTACTTGTATATATTTTCATTTTCATGTTGCTTTTACATAGCTTATGCTAAAAAAATACAAAAACATTCAATTTTTTTCTTATAAAAAATAAATTTTAGATTGTATGCATTTTCATCTTTACATTCCTTCTATTTTTTAGGAACTACATATGTTATCTATGCTAGTATAGTTGATTTTATCATACATACATACTTCACTTGATCCTTTCAAGTGTTCATAGATTACTACAGGATTTAGGTCCTCTACACAAATCCAAATTTGCTACCATTTACCCATTGGGGCACATACTCATATACATGGATTTAACATTGGCATATTAGCCCATTAGGGGCATCATACACATAACTTCTAATTTTCCAAGTTATATCTTTATATACTCCATATCATATATTTAAAATTCATTATATCTTGGTATTGATCATCCTATAATTCAATAAATTTTTTTTGAATACTACTACTATAGATTTAGTTTATGTCCATCTTTGCTCTTATACCAATTTGTACCACATCTTCATGCACACTTTAATTTCTATCTTTCTTAGGTTATATTGGATTGTGTCTCTTTGCTTCTACATCTACTTGAGGGAATTTGAAAATGCCATTGTTCTATGGATCTAAGCCAATTTTTTTCATTATGTGTATGTTTTGGATATATGCCAATGTCCTTGTGTATGCTTCTTGATTATGTATGTGAACATTTGAACATTTCCTTCCATGTGGCTCTAAGATAACCTTACTTTCTATTTGCGTATGTGCACATTTAAACATGCCCTTGTATGTATTAATTTCCTAGACTTAGTGACATGTGCACGTGTGCCTTGTATTATGTCCCATTAGCCTACTTTTCATGCCTCATGTGTTTGTATGTATGATTTCATATATGTGTCATGGCCATGAAACTTGTCTCCTCCTTGGGTTCCTTTATGGACATCATGCCCCATCCCCTTAGGTAGTTTAGTCATATTATATTGAGATTTGATATTCAAATACATACTTACATTATTTTATTTACCTTGACAACCTTATGAATGCTAAATCTAATATACACCATACATTAACAACTTATGATCAAATTATTTTACATTATGATGTCATGTATACACATTATATTTGTTTATCATGCATATATCATATGTTTTCAGTTTAACACACATGATTCATAGATTTTATTTTGAGGATAGTTATTATAGAATTTTAACAAATCCCCTTAAAAGAGGGTGTATTCACATGGGTTTCCATCCTAATGCACTCAGAATATAGTTTTTATCATGTAAACATAAAATATAGAGCCTAGGCTTAGGTAAACATAGTGAAAAACAATCACATATAGATTAGTCTCAGTTTGAAAAAAAATAACACATTTGGTCAATAGTGTGGCATATACAACACTAGCATAATTAATTATTGACCAAGGGACCATGCTACTATCTAGTAGCCCCAAAAATAGAAAATTGCAAAATTTTCAAAAAGGTACAATAGTTATAGTTCAAATTTACATAGTCTCAGTCATAGATTATCAAATAGGTTCAATAAATACTCAATTTTTACATAGATTATACTTGCTTGATCAGATTGGGGGCATAATACATGACATGATCACTACTATTTCAGTTTCATATACTTAGACATAGATTATTATGACTCAGCCTAGAATCCATAAACATAAATATTAGTGTTGCGGGCAAGTGCGTGACACATTGTTCCCTTATGTTCTATTTGACACTAGTACTCTCAAATGGAATGGTAGCTCCATGTCATTCTCCATTTTTTTTACTTTAGACACCATTTTCACTAGGTTTAAACCATATTGATGCCTTATTCCATCTACAATGGTTAGAATTCTTGAGTGGCCCTTGAGTTGCATTTTAGAGTTCCCCAGTGGCCCCTGAGCCATTTTATAGTGAGAGTTCCTAAGTGGCTTATGATCCATCTTACATTTTAGAGTTTCTAAGTGGCCCTAGATCCATATTACATAGTTTTAGTTACATCACATAGTTCATATTCAGATGCATCTTCTACCAAATAGGGTTAGGAAACGATGGAGTCAAGGCTGTCTTGAGTTCATGAGCCACCTACATAGGAGGGTTAGACAAGCCATCAGTCTAATCCAAGTTATTCATAGATTATGATCCACCAAATAGGGGTTAAAAATGATGGATTCAAGGCTAGATGGAGTTCTTGAGCCATCGACACAAGAGGATTGAGCAAGCCACTAGCTCAATCTAAGTTATTCACTATTTTATCACCATCTACATGCACACATAGGATGTCACCATGTTTTAGAATTAGTTCATGTACCCAACAAGGTTTATTCATTCATTTCCCATTTCTCTCATATCTTTACTCAATTTTATATTTATTTTGATATTTATTAAGGACTGATTCATTCATGTTTCATTCACAAGACACACAATGAAGCATGCTTCATAGACTAAGATCCAAATTCATAGTATTCACCTCATAGGTAAGTCCAAGTAAATCTCTTTTTTCATTTATCCTAGTCATTTTCATTTATTGTATTTATAGAATAAGGGGGATGTAAATGTAGTCATCTCAAATGTCATTTTAATGTAATGAATGTCATTTGAGACCACCTTATCCTTAGATTAGCCCTGGACCTATTTTAATGCCTATTTTGATCATTTTATAGCTTTTGTGAAAGTATAACCCATCAAAATATATACCAAAAATAGAATTAAGGCACCCCCTAGGTACCCAGGTCTAAATTTTCCCATTATTACCATGTGGACACTAGCACAATTTTTTGGACCATAACACACTACACTATTGACCAAAGAGTAACACTAATGTTCCCTTACTCTTTAGTCTCCTAATAGATATATTTATATTCCTCAAAGAAATTTAGGGTTGGCCTAGACTTTTTTCACATCTTGACAAGTACCAAAATGCTACATGTAGACCAATTTCATTAATTTATCCCATAGATGGAAATCAAATGTAAATACTCATAACTAAACTCACAAACAATTGTGTAAATCAATGTCATTTATCCCTATTATACCCTACCTTTTCATACACCCAAATATTGTAACCCTGACCTTAGATTACTTATATTTTTAGTCTCAAGTCACACTCAAAGTACTCAAAACTAAAATTCATACAAGAATTCACTTATACTTGCACCAACACTTAGATTGGGAGAACTAAATCAGGATTGACCCCCTTTTAATGTATTGGTATGTAGGCAATGCTCAACACATGGGGTGTTGAGGTCACATCTAACCTACCCTCATAATGTTACTCTTTTTATACTTTTACTCCTCAAATATCCTAACAAAGATGGAGGCATAAGTTTTTTGTATTGAAAATATTCAAAATAGGGAATATATAATGTACTAACATTCATTCACATAAGCACAGGATTTTTACAACTAGGATAAGATCCACCCAAAATCTCACTATCCCTACTACCAAAATACATTATCATGGCACATAAGACACTAACAAGGTGTGTTAATGTTCAGAGGATTATGCTATTGTCTAAGAGGGTTTTAATCAAATGATTGTTGTTTACAACACCCTGTATAGCTTCTGTACTAGTTTCTATACTATCACTTGTCCATATCAGTCAGTTTCTAGATAATTACATCCTTTCTAGTTCATTTTTATTTATATAATAATTAGATAAATAAATTATTGTACAAAATAAAGGCTATTGATATTACTATGTTTATTTCTTGATTTATTATTCTGACACTTTGACAACCTAGAGTTTTACATTCCATAACCCCCTTAAAATTAAAATCATTATAGAATGATAGAATAGGATGTTAATGGATCCTTTCTATCCTGAGAAGATTAGACAGGTAGTTTTATTGATGGGTAGAGACAAAGTTCCAGGACTATATGGATTCCTAGTTGCCTTCTTCCAAACCTTTTGAGATATTATGGGTAATGAGGTTGTGGACATGGTGGAAGAATCCCATCTAAAACATAAATTTGGGCCTAAAATAAGCTACACCTTCATATCCTTGATCCCTAAGGGTGAGTCACACGCCTCCTTTGGGAACTATTGACCCATCTCACTCTATAACATGATTTTCAAAATTATCTCTAAGGTTATCTCCTTCAGGTTGAAAGGCTTTCTCATTGATATGATTTCTAATGATCAAGGGGGGTTTGTTTTGGGAAGAAACATTCATTATGGGGTTATGACTACCCACATAATTATTCACTCACTAGTTGTAATTCAAAATAAGGGGATGATTCTTAAACTAGACATTAGTAAAGCTTATGATAGGGTTGACTACAGATTCTTTATGAAGACCTTAAAAAACTTTGGCTTTGCCAAGGAGTGGTGCAACTAGATTTTTAGTTGCATCTTGAGTGTCATATTATATGTGTTAATAAATAGGGAACCAATGGAATTCTTTGAGGCCTCTTAGGGACTATGACAAAGGAACCCCCTCTCCCCTTCCTCTTCATACTAATGGATAAGGTGTTGTGAAGAGAAATTTTTGGGGTGATAATAGATGAGGATATCAAAGCTTAAAGGCCATAGTCAGCTTGGTAAATTTTACTAATCCATAGTTTATGGATGATATAGTTTTGTTTGGCATCCTATTGATGGAGGAAGAAAAGGATTAAAATTAGATCTTGTCAAATTATGAGAAAGATTTGGGTCAATATCTCAATTTGCCTAAATCTAAAAATTTTATCTTTAACACTCCACTTTATGTGTAATTGGATATTATTGAGATCTTGAATTTTAAGATTGGCAAGTTACTAGCTAAATATTTATGGGTTCCCATGGTTATCAGAGTAGGTAAAAATTATTTATGGGAAAATTTTCTTAATTTTTTTCACTCAAAAATCACAAATTGGAAATGGAAGTGGATATCCCTGGTTGGACAAGTTATCCTCTTAAAATTAGTGTTAGGGGCATTACCAATTTATAACATTTTAGTTTTACAACTACCAATCAAAATCTTGAAGGATTTTAATCAAATCATGAAAATTACTATGTCAAGGCATGAAATAAATAAATAAAATCCCCAATATTAAATGGGACAAATTTTCCCTCCCATAGGATGGGGCAAGTTATAGTATAAAAAGGTTGGATATTTAAAATCTCACTTTAGGAGCCAAACTGGTATAGTGCATGGTCACCCAAACTCAAGCAACATGGAATAAGCTACTCCAACAAAAATACTTCATATATTTTTAACCCTTAAATATCTTGAAGGTGTGAAACTTTACAAAGGATTACCAACTTTGGAATTTCATTCTTAATTATATATTCATCATCAAATATCATGTCTCATGGGTGATCAATGACAGGCTCCTAAATAATTTCTAGACTGATTCTTGGAATGTTCATAAACCCATGAGAGAAATTCAATATTTTAGTGAGGCTAAGGCAACTCTATGGCATATGCGGGGTCATAAAATAAGATATTATCTTGAACCTACTATAGAGGCAGGTCTGGTTCATTAGAAGTGGAAAATTTTGATTGTATACCTATTTTAGAGGTCCAAAAGCTATAGCTAACAAATATCTTAGTCAAGAGAGATTTTAATTAGTGAAAAAATTAATAAATATAATTTTTTAGAGCTAATTTTGGATGGTATATTGTTAACCTAGGATATAAAATGGCTGAGCAAGTGGATCCCTCCTTTAGCTGTACTAAATCCCTTTATTGTAATAAAACTATTCTTCTTAAAGCTGGGGCCTTTGCATGGATCAAGGTCATATTTTAACCCATGACCACTTGCAAAGGATGGTATTTTTGATCTTTAGTTGTTTAATGTGGAAAATAGAAGAGGAAGATTAAAATCATCTCCTTTTCATCTGCTCATTTATAATGTAAGTTTGGATTTGGTTGTGTAGTAAGATGGTTTGGCATTGGGATAGACCAAAATATTTGATGTAGGCTTTAATCTCCTGGCCCATGTTATATGAGAAAGACACATTATCCTCCTAATGGAAAGCATGTATAATAATTCCAATATATATTATCTAGAAAGATCAAAACCTATGAATTTTTGAAGATCAATCTTGATTCTTTGAGGAGGTAATAAAAAAATACAAATTAACTATATCAGAGGTGGCCTCTACTCATGCACATAGACATAGGTGTTACCTTTTAGATTGGGACTCTTAGATTATATCATCTTGGAAGTGCTTAAAAATTCCTCCCATTAATGGATTAGCTACATTGTCAAAGGTTTTTAAATGTGTAGGGAAGATGGATTATATGTCACCTCCTTTGGGGATGTTAAAACTTAACTTTGATGACATTGTTTTGGGGAACCCTAGAGCATTAAGGGTTGGTTGTATAATTAAATATTGTATAGGATTTCTCATTAGAGTGACATCAAAAAATATGGTGGATGGAACCAACAATAAACATAAGGTCCAAGCCCTAGTTTTGGTATTTGAAATTATGTGACAATGTGGGATTAATTGATTTGTCATTGAGGGAGACTCGATGGTCATCATTTAGGCCCTAAGGAATGGGAAGGATGGAAGTTGGAATATGGAAAATATTATAAGTTGGTCATCGAAATGTCTAGCTAATTTAAATGATTGAGTGTGTTAGAGGTACAATCACTAAGAGGGGGGATGAATCAGTGATGAAAGATAATCTAATTCAATTCCAAACTCTTTAAATATTCAATATACATCAACTTGATCAAGAAATATAAACATGAAAGCATATACATCCAAATCATACATCACATGAACACATCACATATGTGGGAAACCCTCTTAGGGGATAAAATACACCAAACCCTAAAATATGGACTAAGTATTATAAAATAATATCTAACATTTATACCAAAACCAACTGATCAAGGATCATCCACCCCTTAATTTAGGCAAGCACCCACTTGACATTTAGCTAGCTTCAATTAGCAAGGAGGATACAACCCCCTAGGAAACTAAAAACCCACTTAACTACCTTGAAAATTAGATCACCTTTAACACACATTGATACTCTTTAATTGATGATAATCACCTCTGTCTACACTCTTCACCTCCAATCTCTCTCAAGCTACCTCTAGGGCTAACTTGCTCAAACTACCTCTTCTAGGCTCATTAGGTCTAATGGCCTATGTGTTCTCCTGTAAGAACTTAATTAGACAAGAATGGATGATCCTCTTCACTCTTTATTGGTCCTTAATGACCTATACTTTCTCTTTCAAATGTTCTCTCCTTCGCTTGAATCCTTGCTCACATAACTACTCAAATGTATTCAACAAGCCTAGAAACCATCACATTTGGTTTCACCTTTTATAGAGCTTTCATAATTATAATCATGTTCACAATATTCCTTGTTATAAAAAACACATGAATTCACACTTAAGGCATCTACATGGGTCACCATTAAGCACAATCCTCTTTCAAATAGGCCTAAGTCACCTTTTAGGTCCTATGAAGACCCATTCACCTCTTTAAGAAAATTAGAAACATAGGATCACTTCCAAATGAATCAGTGCACTCCACATGACCCTTTTGAAATCCTAAAATGATCATAGTCATCACAACGATCCTCTGCTAAAGCCAACTTTTCTCAAACAACATTCTATGCATACAATCACCATGAATGAGTACATATTCAACTTGTAACCCTTTATTCATACTGCATATGATTGGTTAAACCTTCATAATGCACACAAATGGTTCCCATTTAGTATAAAACACTTTGAAACTAGTTTCTCATCTTTAAATATCTTGAAACCATCATGAATAATTTAATTACCCTTCTTAGGTTACTTGCATAACATGCACAAACACATAATTAACTTTGAACATCATTATCTTTGCCTGTATACAATTTCATATCTTTAAATATATAGTTATAGATATGCCTTAGAGTCCTATAATTTTTTTATTTTTACACCATGATCAAATAATTCCTAGATCAAAATTTTTGTCTCAAAAACCACAGACTGGTCTCTCACAAATTCAAATATTTGAATTCCAACGGTCACTAAGCAATGGTTAAACTTAGAACACTATACCATCATCTCATGTCCTCGCATCTTAAATAAAATACAAACCATTGATCTTATTCAAAATTTAACTTGGATAAACTGTTAAACAATAAACATGTTGACCTCATCTCATGCACCCTTATAATATTGACTAAACAAACACCATCGATCTTTGTGGATTAACATGGTCTTTAACCTGCAGTGTTCACCATTAGATCTTGCTTAGAACTCTTGATATTATGACACTTGGCACCCTCACATTCCTTTTGATCACTTTATTGATAGTAATTTTCACTTGTGCCACTTGGTAGTCTCACATGCATTTTTGGCTCTTTGACTTGTCCTGCACCATTTATCTTTATCAGTATGAACCGTTGCTCACCATTGATCTTATGTTAGACTAGTGAGCTTGTGACACTTGTCACTAGTACATGAAACATTTGAAATATTAAATTTTATGCACACCTTTGGATAAATATCTATGATTTAACATGTAGTTTTAGATCTTCTAACTAATAACCTCGGTCTTCAACATGATTAAACTTGACAGTCTCTAACCCATCACAATCTGCTAGAGCAACATTGGAGCTTTAAAACTTGAGCTAGACAACACTTCAAGTCTTCAAAATTTTTATATAATATTATTGGCACTATAAAAAACATCTCCATGATATAATTTTGACCATTAAATATTATAATTAATTTCACAAACTTATTGCTTCATCCATATCTTCATGACGTGCAATGATGGTCTGGTAAGAAAAGAAACCATTGCACTCTGCCTGGAATGCCAACTTTGCCCCTTAATAAATTTTGTTGAGATCAATATCATGAACTAAAATTTGAACCATATGATCTCCTTACATATTGAAATCCATATATATATATATATATATATATATATATATATATATATATATATATATACATACATACATATATATCAATATGCTCCTATAATATTCACACATGTGAAATATAACATTATCAATATACTTACTCAGATTTTTCTTCCACGAAACCAACTATGCCTAGATGAACATAATGAAGAACTAGATGAATGAATTGCATTTTAATAAGCTTTAAAATCATCCTTGACATATAATAGGACCCATTTCATATCCTCAAATCACCATACTCATCCCTAAATATCCTTAACCATGTCAACACTAAAGATCAACCAAGCTTACTTCAAGCATACTAGGACAAGTACACTACACACTTTGTCATTAATACTTATAATATCAAGACACTTAATCCACTCACCTGGAAATCTCCATGAAATCACTAAAAACTCTCCAAAAATCTCCCCCTTTGTCATTAATGTCAACACCCATCATACATCTCACCTTCCTTCTCTCTCTTCAAGCACTCTCATAATAAGAACCTTCTCCACCTTTTACATAATGACAAAGTGGGCACAAACTGATCCCAAGGATTTGAAAAGACTAAAAAAAAGATAGGACCATCTTAAAATATTATACAAACTCCCCTTTACCTTGAGCCTACCTCTTCTTTGCTTTGACAACTTCCTCTTGCTACATACCAACACTCTCTTCAACCAAGCACTATAACCAATGAAGGAAAAAAACATAAAAATAATGAAATAAGATGTAAATCACAAATAAACATCTAAGAGGGACTCCCCCTAATATATTTGAGCCATTTCATCTCTTGATCATTTTTAGATCTTCACACACCATGAAGAACTACCACATAGGCTTACTAGCCTTCTCTCTCAAGCCACCTCAAGGACCACCAAAAAAAATTCATGACACTCACCAAATAGGAAACATGCTATAAAACAACCTAATAACTCACCTTGAAACACTCATGCCTTACTATTTTGGAGAAATTGATCAAAAATCAATCTTCTTCATATTATGCATGTCTAGTCTCCTTGTAGCCCTACCTGGTACTTGTAGAGACCAAAAATTTTAGTAGACATACCTTTAAAACCTAAAAATTCATATCTAGAGCACTCTCATATACCCCCTTAGGCAAACCAATTTTAATCACCTAGATCATCCTTTGAAACATACTTCCTTCACAAACCTACTAGCTAATTAGGCCTCCATCTTGACAAAATCATAAATATTTTGAAAACCACAAACCTTCAGATCTCTGTGAAGCTTGATTTGACAACCCATTTTACCCATTCAAAAAATTAAAAATCCTTAGACCTCAAATCATAAGGAAAACCACTTTTATAGCATAGCCCAAAACTCTAGAATCTCAAAAAAGACAAGGCTAACAAACCTCCTTCTAGTAAACACCCACCTTTGAAAATTCTTTCACACCTAGAAACAACCATCACACACTTCTTGACCAAGATTTGAGACTTAAAACCTTTGGGAACATTGACTTCCTATATCATGGATTTGATCTACAACAAGGAAGATAAACCTAGGAGCACATAAAATTCCCCAAAAGGTACAAACATGATCATCAAGACACAAAACCACCTATAACACATCATAAAGAAGTGCACAGACCTTTTTAAGCACCAAATTGTTCTTGAATTTTCATCAATATCATTATGCCACCTAAAAACACCTAGTCTGATCCTATAGACACTATATACATAGCAAAAACACCTTATGACATTACTCTAATCTCATCAAAGCACTTCTCCCATCTTAACACACTAACTCCAACATAAAAAACTCATCTATTTCCTTATATGACCTTATTAAGAACACCACAACAACACTTTCTTCTCCACTGAATAGAGTCTCTTATAAAACATAGATAGAGACCTCTTTTATACCACAATACTCTTAAAATAAGGCCAACATCTCCTTTGTACCTACTGGAATCCTTTTATAGCTATAAAACTTCTTTCTCTTGTTATCCTTAGTCTAAACTTTGACAACTTTTTCCTTTTCTACATCACTCACTATCTCTTCTATGATAGGATATACAACATTTAGAACAACTATGGAATCTTGACATACCTTGATCACTGAAGTAGCTTCTTTACATTGTATAACATCACCTTCATACCTTGAAAACATAAGAACCAAGATTGAAAATTTCTCACACACAATAGGTTACTCATTAGCATCCAAACACACCTCAGAACTAGTCTCAACTAGAACTTTAGTCTTCTCCTTGATCTTAGTCTCTTTATTCATAACATGAGTAAATAATTAGAGATCTTGACACTCTAACTTCTAAGCATTCTCCACCATAAAAAATATATTACTTGGACCTAAAAACTCATCATGACTCATACTTACAACCTTTGGTTTCCATGAGTTAACTTACCTTCTTTAATGCACTCTGGGATCTTGATTAAGCTTATTTTGTCTTGTAGGCCTTGGCTTATAGAATCTAGCAATGTGACATCTCTGTTGACAGTTGAAGCACACTATTCCTCTTGCAAAAATCTTATCCTACCTTTCTTGATTAGAAAAAAATCTTGAAATATGTCCATTCTTTTGATAATTAAAACACACTATTTCTTCTGAAGAGAAATCACCTTTTGACTGATGACCCCCATCATAGTTCCATGCAAACTCATTTCTAATAGGTCTCTTGCATTCTTTAGATCTATGCCCAAATTGATTACATGTGCAAAAATAAACATTAAAACTTGCATACCTCATAAAATTTGTTTATCTGATTTTATTTTTCTTCATTCTTCAAACATCTTCATTCCTTGACTGATTATTGACCTTCAATGTCTGATTTACATTAGTCTTCATCTTGTCTTGAGTTTTTTTTTCTAGTTCTTCTTTGTATCCAAGACTAGCTCTATCACTTGCATGATTTTGATTATTTAAAACATTGTCTAGATCATTTGATCTCTTTTAAAATCTCACAAATGAATTCATCTTAATAGATGTCTTCTCTAACTCAGCTTTTAATGACTCATTTTCAATTACATACCTTAAACATTCACCTTATTTAGCTTTTAGACTTGTAGATAGGATTTCTAATTAATATTTGAGATTTTTGACTATATATTCATGCTCCTTGGTGTCTTCATTAATTATTTCCTCATATACATTGAATTTATCCTCATAGTCCTTGACTTGAGACTTCATCTGCTTATTAATCTTATTCTCAATCTTTAGTTCTTTAAGAGCATTCATCATTTCAATCTCAAAGTCCACCTCATCTTTATCATCATCTAAATAAATCTAAGTAGACTCCTTTTGATATGACCCTAATCCAAAATAGATTGTTGTGATACAAAAAATTATTTAAATGAATTATGCCACAAAATAGAGTAAAGATTTTCTAAAAAAATATTGAAAGGAATTATGCAGTAGAATAGAGGTAAGACTTTCTAAAGAAAACAATTGGCCTTAAAAAGTGCTCTGATACTAGATGAGAGGATCCTCCTATAAAAAATGATAAAAATTCACAAAATAATAGATTTATAAAATTAGGTGAAGCATTGAAATGATTATATTAACTGCAGACTACTTCGAAGGGGTAAATTCCTTTGAGCAAGCTCAATACAATAAATTTGTGGATGCCTTCATTAGCTTCAACACTTACTTATATATGAATTCTAATCTAAACAACTACTACTTCCCATAAATGTGGGATAAAATAGAATGCTCATGGGATGAATTACAAAGCATATGCATCCATAGAAACTACTAAACTAACAAGTAAAGAGAAGAGATATCATGGGTTCATAACATGATACAAGCCCTAATCCTTGTATGACTATTAGTGCTAGTATGACATGTGTAAAATTTAACTTTAAGACTTAAATACTGAGCAATTATGATATAATTTCTCATATTTTTCTCTTCAATAAAATATTTATTTATTATTCAAATATGTGTGTGTGTGTGTGTGTGTGTGTGTGTGTGTGTGTGTGTTTTAATATGGTTAAAACATGCATTAAAATATTAATATGCATATAACATTATAAATCACATATTTTGGGAGGGGTGGAATACAATAGTGAACCCAATTAAATAAAACATTTATTTCTTCTTTTATAGAGGGTAAATTCTTTTGACTATATCTATGAACTGATTATAGGGCACAAACAGGGGGAAGTCCCCAAAAATCCTAAACCATGATACAAAGTACCAACTAAAATTTTAGCAAGAAGAGAATACCCTGATAAAAGGATAAACATACAAAACAAAATGAAAAAATAAGCATTAAATAAATAACATTATATTTTATCCAAATAGTATCAAAAAGATAGTAAACTTACCACAACTAGAAGACATGACAAATGGGATTTCCATCTTACCAAAGACTAGAGCACCCAAATCTAAAGGTCAAAAATTTAATTATGTATAAACATTGATCTTCTCATTCATTAGGATAGGAGGTCCTCCATCATCTATTGAGATTCATCTTTCACTATTTCTTTTACTTCTGATATCAGTGTTTCTGCTTCTAATATTTGTCCTTCCCTTTTTGTTATAGATTACAAATTAGTTTTTGGTCTTATAACTATCGATCGAGAAGGGGTGGATAATTTATTAATAGGTTGAATAAAACTTAGATCCACATCAAGATAATAAAATTCCTTCTAAGGATACACATACTGAGGGGATACTAAAATATCCCCATGTGAGGAGGTGGTGGAATCAAGGTGTTGGAAGAACTTTCCATAATTACACACATTAAATCCTAATTATGGGACCCATACTTCTTACTCTAAATCAAATTAATATGAGATGATATGGGTCCAATAACCTTATAATAACATCAAGTTGCATGATACCCAAGAGTATTACCATGAAAGCATATAAAATTAAGACCCGTGTAGTTACTATATTGGGTCCATGTGCCTCAGGAGGAGATCAAATTAACAAAATATAAGAGAGGATTTGAGAGATATATGATATAACACACTCTCAAAAATATACTTCCCATATAATTATCATCAATTTTCACATAAGATTCCACTATATTAACAAACATTTTGATATATGATCCTCTTTTCTCATTACATGTAAAATATTGTATAATCTAATCCAAGGAGAAGTGGCCAAGATTTTCATCTTTGTTGGGTCCAAAAAGTGTGAATGTAGGAAGAAAAATAACTTTTAGTCACCAAAAAACCAAGGTCCCAAAGACAAAGAAAAACCCATGTCAGAAGATATTAGAAGACCACCTTGAAGAAACCAAAAAAGATCATAGAAAAGGAAGGTGCAACAATGGAACTACATATAGTTGAGGCATAGTTAGAAAGATATGTTGATGAAAGATGAATTCCCAAACATTTTAAAAATAATGATTTTCTACCAAACTCAAGCTCCACTTCCTGAATAGAAGAGTCAGAGAAGACCAAATCTAGAGTTTTATTTGAGAAAAGTGCAAGAACATCCCCAAGAAGGAGAGAGGAACCCTCCCCTATATAACTATGTGAATTATATTTAGGCAACTTGATTGTATAGACTAGGGTTGGAGAAATAAAAATAAAAGAGAGCAAGGACTTATAAAACTACCCACATTTATGGTAAGGGTTCCTAGTATTCTAGCATTCAACTAAAATTGACTGCTTCTCAGAGGGATTGACCTATAAACCACCAGGAGAGGTGATGGAAAGATATTCATAAGATAGTGAGAAAGCTTTGGAGATGGCACTAGGATCATTGGATGGATTTGTTCCTACACCAATTTCCAAAGATCCTCTTATTATCCTATTTTATCTTTCCCCATTATCACCAACAATACCAACCCTTTCAATATCCCCATAATACACCAATAGACAATCTGACAAAGGATGGACAATAGTGATTTTTAGGTGGGGGTGGTTTCTTACAATAATAGTTACACCTAAAACTGCAATGAGGTCATCACCTTTATAGGATCCCTTATACTTAACAAAATTCAAAACCCCCCTTTCTATCCCTTTCTTATTGTCTACATGAAACTTTGAAGCCACCTGCACTTTGTTGTAGTCAAATTTGGGATTTGTTCCCAAAATAATAGCTTCCTTATGCTTCTTAGTAAAATGGGAATCCAAATGTTCAATATCCTCATAATCTTCTAGTTGTGAATCAAACTTAGAATCCCTAACTTCAAAAACAATGTCCAAGTGGTTGTTTGGATTTGAATGGGCCAAGTTTTTCATTTTAAATTTTGTTTTCTCTCCCATGGCCACTGATATCCATATCATGTTATAATCCTAAAAACACACTCACCTATACATGTGATAAAATGTTTATAAATGAATATAAGTTTTAATACAGCTAAAATATGTTTCAAAATATAAATGTAAATAATCTACCATAAATTACAAATATATGTAATTAAAAAAAATAAAAGAACATGTGTATCAATGTTAATTTGAGATATTATATAATTTTTAATAAACATTGATTCAAATGTGTGAAATTCTTAGTTTTCTTGCAAAATATAGTATATTGTTTAGAAGTCAATACACCTAAAAACTACGAATTAAGTATTGAACATAAATGTATTAAACTAAGTTATAAATAATAGATTAACTTATTTACACATTAAAAATATTAAATGTGTAAACTATTTAACCATTGAATGCTAAAATGTAATGACATTTTAAGCTCTTTTGGTGTTTATATTTCTATTTCCATTATCTTAATATGTAAACCTAGACAAAAGACTTATAAATACAGGGACATGTTTATTAAAAAAATATTAAATAGAAAAACAAACATGGTTGTTGAGATTCCACACTTTAAAAATTAATCAGTTATTTTACAATAAGACAAAGAACTCTTTATATCAATATCTGAAACCACTCTTTCCCTCTTCCATAAGTGTTTTGAAGTATTGATAATCCATGTAGTTTATTCATGGAAAATAAAAAACACTGAGAATTTATTTGGGTGAAGCAAGATTACTTGAGAATAAAAATGTTCTTGCATCATTATTTCAATAATTGAATGAGTTACCTAATGATAAAATTCATCAACAAATAATGTAGCATACGGTCCCAACCTAAGAGGGAAATGGCATATTTGCATTCATAAAAAAAAGTGTTAATAGAGATTAGAAAAATTGGGATGCCCAACATTCTCCATAATGTTGAGTGCTTTAGATACAAAGTAGCCATATTTAAATCAACTTATGCCTATAAAACCTCAAGATAATATCATGAATTCCTATAGGTGAAGAAACAATAACATCATTATCACACATTTTTACAATGTACATGGAACACTATATTTTTTTTTCCAAAATGGGGTGTTTTAATGTGTTTTAGAGTATAGGGCATTTAGGTGAGGTGTGTATTTTGTGAAGAGAAGAATATTGACAAATTCATGTAAGATAAATAATGATATCATAATATTAAGCTATAATAAGAAGAAAAAATGGCATGCACCCACCACACACACACGATACATGATATTTTCACATGGAAAACCCCTTTTAGTAAAAACCAAGATAGTAACCTTTTTACTTATTTCATTAACTCTGTTGTTTAGAATATAACAACATTATTCAAAGTTATACTTTACCTTAATGCATGTGTGAGTATATGTAGGCACATCAATAAGAAATCATCTGAGTGGTATTCTAATATAATGTGTATAAAACCATGGGTCTTGAAACCACCAATTTGTTATTATAGGTTAAAAAAAATTTAGGCTAACCAAAATGTGCATCTAGATCTCGTCACTAATATAAGTAAATCACATAAAGTATATAATACATTCCAACATTTTTTATTATATATTCAATATAAAAGATGTGTATAGTTTGTAACTTTTGAAATAAGATGCATATTTTATATATTTATTTATTTTATAGGAAGGAATAAAAGTATAGATCATTGATCCATGATCATGTAGTTATATTGGTGGAGGGTGCACAAGATGTAAATATGATAAATTATAATATGGGTAAAGTTATTAAAGAAAATAATTTTTATGAAAGGTTTATAAATACATGTAATCCACATGATAAACACATAAGAAACAACCATACATATCGATCCATCAATGATAATCATTTTTTATTGAACATAAATGGGATGTTAATAAGCAACACACTGCAATATTATTATACAAAGTTGTTAAATCATGTTGAATGACATAATAAATTCCTAATTATGTGTATAAACTTAAATTTTATATTAGACAATTGGAAGAATCTATTGTGGAACACTTTGTATGCATTTGAATATTTTGCACACTTTCCCTAATTTGTCCACCCATTTGTTGTCTTGGTCAACCCAATATGCAAATACACATATTCATAATCACCCTAGTTTTTGAAATAACCTTTTAGAATCCTAAACAAATTGTTTTGAAATATCATATAATTAAATTTCACTCTCATATTAGTACCATAAATAGTCAGACAATTTTAGTTTTGGTACAGGTGTTTACTTCTACCACTAGTGCCAAAGAACACTCTACAACTATTTTTATAATTGGTAAGGCTCTATTAGGTAATCCTAAAAATGTTTAATGGGTTATTTGTAACAAGAAATATCAAAGAGCCAGTTATAAATGAAAATCAATCCAAAGGTTATACTCATCCTGGAAATTCTTAACAAAATTAGAAAAATACATTAACATTATCTTGAGACACTATCACAAAGGAATACATATATGCATATCCCTAAATAGAGAATTAAGAGCTATATTTTAATACAAATTTAGGTCAAATTATCATGGTATCAAGTGTTAAAAATACAAACATTGAATTTCATTATATATTTATCATGATGTTGCACTCACAGACCCATATGTAGGAGAACTACATGAAGTTTGATCCTTCTTCTGATTATTGGAATGTAATAAATTATCAAAAACTCAATGGGGATTAGTTTGGCATGTCCAACCTACCTTATCAACCCCCTTTTCAAGGGTCATCTTGTATCAAAAGTGAGATTAGAGTTTCAAATGAAGGAAAATTAAAATTGGGATCAATGCATAGGATCTAAGGCTATCACACACATAAGAGATATCTTCATGTGAAAACATAGCTATATAAGGTGCTAGATATTTATATAATCAACAAGGATAGTACTAGTAGAACCTATATAGTCTAGTAAATGTAGGGGTTTGAATATCAACAACAATGTCTACACTAGGTTTGAACTCATTTTTTCTAATCTAAGTGGTTACAGAGAGAATATTAAGCCATTTCAAGGATAATGATGAGCAAATTAATTTTAAAAATCATAATTAATCTATATTCACCTCTCGTCCATTTGTTTATCCATTCTAAATATACTACATACAATATCAATGTATTCTTTTGCATTAAGATTTGAATTATTATTTACCTATTTTACATAATTTAAATATTCATATTTTTAATTTATTTAGATTTAAAAATATGTAAAATATTTTAGTGACCCCAATAATTTAATTTGATGCGTAATAAGTAAGGTATCTTCTACTTTAAGGTTTCATATGTTTTTAGGGTTTTAGATTTCTTTCCTATGAGGGATTGATTTTTAAATCTGATTTTTATTCCCCCTTTATTTCAACATAATCATAAAAAAATGTATAATTAATGTGGATTATCATAAAGGAAATAATTATACTATTTTTTATGATATAGATCAAGTTTACATATCTACCATCTTGAAATGAATGCACTCCTGATTGATGTATTTTTACATATAACTAGAGATGAGAATAAAAATCTTGGTAAGGAACCTACATTTTACAGACAAAATAACAAAATTTTATGATCCAAAAATCAAGATATTTTGTTGAAATATAATTAAATAAACAAGAATTACACAATTGTAATAATGATATCTCTGAGAAGAGATGTTTTATTGATCAAATTTGCAAACCCAAACATATGCCTATCTCTGAGAAGAGATGTCTGATTGCCTTTTTCAGGATACATATATTTTCATACATAATTTAAAGGTATTAGGAGGATGTATAAGGTCACAAATATTTAGGGAGAGGAAGTGGTTTGACTTCCATGATTTACAACATTACAAAATTTGAGAAATTACTATTTTTAGAAACTTACTATTTTTAGACTGTACTATTAAAATTGAAATTTGGGACACTTTTTTGGGGATTTCAGGGGACAAAAACCATTGAGCATATCTCATTCCATCTGATCACAATCTCCTCATTATTATATTTTTAATAGTTCAAACGGGGAGTCAAATGGAACTATGGTGCAAAAGTTATGGCTCCTGGAAGTTCTGCCACTAATTAAAGTAGAACTGTCACCTGAATTGTCACCTAAAATGTTGTTTGGATCATATTAAATGACACAAATCCATATTTTATAATAATATGTTATACAATATGTGTTTATATCAGTATTCCTAATGCTACTATTAGTGTGTCTATACCTATGGCTACATAAGTGATGCCTACACCTAGTATGGGGGAATCACAAGTTAATACTCTAATTTATATGGTTATCCCTACACAACAAATTTTTTTCCTCCTATGATTTCTATTCATGTGATACCAATTTTTTATAATCAATATCCTATGCATAATAATCAAGATCTTAAATAAACTCTTCTTCATCTTCAAGCTAAGGTTTCCCAAATAGAACAAGGTTATTAAAGAGTGGGTAATTCTAAAAATTCTCTAACATTATTATACAACCATTTGTCCCTAGATATTTACACATATCCTTTACCTAAAGGATTCGATGTACCTAATATTGCACCATATGATGGAAAAGATGATACAAAATAACATCTTAGAGCCTTTCATGTAGCATACTTAGATTATTCCTCTAATTATATGTCACTAACCAATATTTTCCTAGGATCCTTAAGGACAGTGCCTTTTGGTGGTTTTATAAAATTATTTTATAGTTGGTACATACTTTCATTCCTTTTGTTGATCATTTATGTCTCAATTTTATATAAATTGTATTGACGTTTCTTATGCTCTAATTTCAAAAGTCAAGCAAGGACCTAATGATCCCATTAATGACTATGCTTTATTTTAAGACTATGTTTTGTTAAATAAATGATTAATTTATCCTTTCCATGAGTTTTCAAAAGGTTCAAATATTTTTATGACATGTGACATTCAGTTAAATATCATGAGGTTAAGTTAATTTCTATGAACAGGTTAAATTATGGGACTAATCCTCTAACATATTCTAATTACAAATTTCAAATCAAACCAAATTTCAAATCTAAGATAATAATACTAATAATGAGGTAACAAGAATGGTTAATGTGGTTTCACAACATACTAATATTTTTTTCCTTTGAATCCTCAAATAAGTAAATTTACAAAATTATTAGAACCTTATCATAAGGTGTTAAAAAATTATAACTGATTGCAATATCATATCTCTCCCTCTGTCGATGGAGGTTGATATCAGAAAGGCACAACCCAAATGGTTTTGTATTAATGCATATTTTGATTGGCATGGATACACAGGAAATTATACTACTAGATGTTATGCTTTGAGACATAAGATACAAGATTAAATTGAGAATGATACTACTAATAACAATGATGTTAATACACCTATGAATGATTTAGTTATGCAACCTAACATGCAAATTTAAATATTTTTGCATCCATTTACAAAGCATGTGGCACAAGAATCCAAGGTAAACCCTAAGGTACATATGACATAAAATGTGCATTTTGTTATGAATTCTTATGATTCTAAAATTGAGGAGGCTCATCCTATAGATGGTATTATTTGTAAAATTAGAGATACACAAGGATAATGATATACAATCCTATTTTGTGACCATGGGATTATTGATGATGATTTTCTCAATATGTTTTTGTTAATGTGTGCTTTCATTGACTCATGTCTTATACACACTGTTATGGTGGATAACATGTCAAGTGAAAACATATGCACTATGAAATTACTCATTAACATTTAGTACACACATATACATTTGATTTATATGAATACTATGGAAAAAGGATTTGATGGAAATCAACAAAACCCTCTTGGAGCATTGTGGTACCACTTATGATAGGGCCCACAACTATTACTACATGGTTCTTATTTTTTTCCAATATTAGAGGATTCAATATTATATTAGGGCATCTATTGATATATAAGATACATGAAATTCCATCCTCCATACATCATTTCTTAAAGTATATCTATAGAAAATGATTGGTTATGGCTATAGATATTCCATATGAGTAACCCATCCATTTTTATAAATTTAATCCATAATATCCATACCAACCTATTGTAAAACATGTAGACTTTCATTCTATGAAGGAAAATCATAGATAGGTAATTAATATTCCTCGATGGTTACATCAAATATCTATTGAGTTCAACAGACATTACCAACTCCATCACATACTAAGATAGTTCTATATAAATATTTTGTGAGTGTTCCCTAATGAACAACTAAACATTCGCATGACACATAACTAATTACACAAGCTACTATCAATACTACATCTACACAAAATATACATGATCATGTTTACTATGATGAAGATGTTGGATTTTTTATAGTGCATGATCATTTACATGTTTCTAACAATGATACATATGTTATTAATCACCCACTATATGTGAAATTCACACCAATTGATCTAGGAGATTCACATGAGCATCCCATTTATGGGATCATGGGTTATTAAGGCATGTTTTAAATTTCAAAAAATCAATGTGTGTGTGTGTGTGTGTGTGTGTGTGTGTGTGTTAAATGAAAACAAAACCAAGATCTATATATGACATGACTTACTAATATACATGATTGATTGATGTTATTTAACATATACATGGTGAACTACATATCATTTTCCATGCACACATTTTTTATGGTAAACATGAATTGGATGAAGGATGTATATGTTACATATGATACATGGACATATATATGTGTGACATTATTCACATCTATGGGACAAATTTATATAGTGAGGGATTGCCTACATTAGTGTTATCTTTGCATAATTATTAGGTTATATATATTTATATCAGTCCATTAAGTATAGTAGACTATTACACATAGATTGCTCTTGCCTATACTTTTTAGAGTGTTATTTCCTATGGATATTGTGTTTTTATATATTGGACGACATTGGTTGATTATGATAATTAACATGTATTATTCTTTGTGTACATGATGTTTTTGATTATTACATTGTGTGATATACTTTGTGATTATTTGATTGTATTTATTGTGTTTTATCACTTTGTGCATAAATTATGTTAGAGGATCCTCTAGTTTGAGTCATGACCATGTATTATCCATGTCAGGTTAGAGTTAAGTCAAGTATTGAGTGTTTGTGACTTGAAAAGCATGATATTATGGATGTGTACATGGTTATATATGTGATTATATCTGAGCTTGGTGTTATGATTTGTATCATGCATTATTATATTATGTGTGATGTCATGATTTTTATCATGCATATATTATGTTTCTTGTTAGAGGTATAATCACTGAAAGGGGGTGGTGAATTAGTTAGCCCAGATATTTAAATTATAATTTTAGCCCTTTCAAACTATTAAACAATTAGCATACATCAACTTTATCAAGCAACACTAATAAGAGAGCTCATTCATTCAATGCATACACAAGATCAAACGCCTAGCAAATAGTTCATGTGAGAAACCCTCATGAGGAATGAAACCCACTCTTAAGCCTATAACAAAAATGGACTATTGTCCTATAATAAATTACAAATAGGAGACTGATCAACTTCTTTAGACCAAAAAAGCTTGATCATGTCCTCTTGAGCAAAGGTATTTAGTGAACCACCTGTTTCACAAGGAACAACTACCCCTAAGGAAGACCAATACCTTTAGAACCTCTCTTGAATATTTCCACCTTAAAAATTATGTCTTCAACAACTAATTATGGATCTCTATTTAACTAACCCCTGTATAAACTCTCTCTATCTCATACATGCCTCTCACATAGGCATGCAACAATGTCTTTCCTTTATCATTCACACTATCTTTATATGCACACTCAGACCTCTTTGCATATACTCAAACTATAATAAAACTTTTCTAACCTCATAAATATGACTTACAGGTCATACACATAGTCATCAATATACTCTACTTATCAACTCATCAACTGGGCACTCTACCTCTCCTTCACACTATAACTCTCACATCCACCTTGCACAAGTCTCTCTCACAAGTATTTCACAAGCCTAGAAACCAACACATTTAGTTTCACTATATATATATCATTCATGAATTATCAATTCCACAATTTTTCCTTGTTGGCCATAATACATGCCTTCACCCTTAAGGCATCTCACATGGGTCACACTTAAGCACAATCCACTTTCAATAGGCCTAAGTCACTTTTAGGTCTTATGGAGACCCATTCAGCTCTTTTAAATTTCTTTGTGAAAAATAAAAATATATGAACATTTAAAAATTCATGTACCCATTCCAAATGATATATAAGTCCTCCTTAAGTGTCCATATCCATCACAGTACCCTTCTGCTTAAGCACATATCACTTAAACAATATTCTATGTACTTAGTCACCATGAATGAATACACAACCAACTTGTAAAACTTTGTTCATACTGCATATGATTATAAAAACTTTAAAAACACAAATATATCATCCTTATGGAGTCTAAAACATTATTCAATATCTAGTTCATCATTAAACATCAAAACACCATCAAAACAAGCTCAAACACCCTTTTTGGGTTACTTGTAGAACATGCATGAACACATAATAAACTTTGGAGGTAAATATATTTAATTTTACATACTTGTATATCTTAAAATTTATATTTATATATGTTTCTTGGAGTCCTCTACCACTTTAATTTTTACACCATGAGCAAATTCTCCATAGATCAAAAGATATGGCCAAAATATAGAGCACTAGTTTTTCCCTTGCAAATTCAAATATTCAAATGCAAATGGTCACAATTAAACCTAAAACACCATGCTCACATCTCATGTCCTTATTTCTTATATTAAACATGCACCATTGATATTATCCAAATTTTAACACATAGGTTCTAATTCTAAAAAATTAAACCTTGAACATGTTGACCTTATCTTGTGTAAGCTAGAAACTTTGACTCAATGCATTCCATCGATCTCCTATACATAGCTCAATCTTTAACAATGATAAATAAATATCACTTTGAACTATTAAATTTAATACACATCATTTATCTCTATCTATACAATCACCTACTCATCGTTGATCCTTGTAATAAGATCGATCTTTATCTCTACTCAACATTAAACATTATGCACCTGTCCTCATCTCATTATTTCCTAAATTCTTGGGACAATGTGATTCATCGATGTTGCTCAAAAAATTTAAAATTTGGCTATGGGAACCTTACTTATCTACCTAGAATGCCAAATTTACATAGTCATCTCTTTTACCTCGCTCACTCACATGTTCTCAAAATTGGACCATATGATATCCTCACATAGGAGAATCTAACCATGTGATAAACTACTCCTAAAACCCTTACATGTGTGGGATATATATGCATTAAATTTAATTCTCAAAAATTCTATCATAGAGCAACTTATGCTTAGAACTTGTTTGGGAAACCAACTTTGAACATGCATATCTTTTGGTGTGCTTCAATACATGATCTAAAATTTAGCGTAAATCAACTAGGCTCAATACTAATTAAACCTATATGATCATAATTTTATAAAACATTTACACATGTGATAAATTTCATCACTAAAATGATTTCTCGACTCTTTCTAGCCTCATTTAAATTTGGCCAAGTATGGGAAAACAATGTCAAACTACCTAGGAGCCCACCTTTGCACTTGAATATCTTTTATTGTACTTATGCACATGACCTAAGATTTAAAATATCTAAACAAGGAAAAATAATAAACAAACCCATGTGACAATTTTCTCCTAAAATATCCATGTGTGTGAATGCTGACATCATCAACATACTCACTTGGCTCTATTTGAACATAGTAAACACTATCAAAAATACATGAGAGCCCAACTTTGCACCCAAATAACTTTGAATACAATTAGGTACATGCCATGATATTTATGGAATAAAAAATATAAAATAATGTGATCACAACCATATTACCAACTCCTCTTGACTCATCCACCTATGGCAATGATGACATCATCAAACAACTTAATTTTTTTGCCATTAAACCCAAAATGTCTGGATGATAAAAATGATGAACCAGGTGAATTACACTCATGAAAACAAGATATCTAATCATCCTTGAATAATAATAACACCCCTTTCATATGCTCAATACCTCAACCTCATCCCTAATCATCTTAAACCATGCCAAAACTAAAGATCAACCAAGCCCACTTCAAGCACACTTTGTCAACCACATTGTACACTTTGTCATTATTAATTAAGCTATCAAAGCACATAATCCACTCACTAGTAAACCTCATGACATCACCATTACATAATTGAAAACTCTTCAAGAATCTTCCCCTTTGTCATTGATGTCAACAAATATCATTCAACTCATCTTCTCTCTCTTCAAGCAATCCATAATAGGAACTTTCACCCCCTTTGACATAATGACAAAGTGGGAAAAAACTAATCCTAAAGACCTAAAAATACTATGAATAGGAAATAACCATCTTATAAATATGATACAAACTCTCCCTTACCTTGATACATTCCTCTTGCTCCATGCCAACACTCTCTTCAACCAAGCACTGCAACAAATGAAGAAAGAACACAAAAAAGAATTGAAATATGATGGAACTTACCAAAAAACATTTGAGAGGGACTAGCCCTAATATTTATAAGCCATTTAACATTTTGAGCATCTTTAGATCTCCACACATTATGTATAACCATTATGCACACTTACTAGCCTTCTCTCTAGAGCCACCTGAAGAACCACCAACATAACTTCATGCTACACACCAAATAGGAAACATGCTATAAAACAACCTAATAAATCACCTTGATATATTCATGCCTTTCTCTTTTGGGTGAACTGAATAAAAAACACAATTCTTCACACTAGGCTTGTCTAGTCTCCTTGTAACCTTACTTGGAACTTGCAAAGCCCACAATTTTTAGTAGTCACATCTTTAGGACCTAAAAATTCATATCTAGATCACTCTCATATTCCCCTTAAATCTCACCAATTTTCAATAACTATCTCAACATCTACATTAAACTTCCTTCATAAACCAACTACCCAATTAGGCCTCATATTTGACAAAAACTTGAATAAATTGAGAACCCCAAACCTTAAATCCATGTGAAGCTTGATTTTATAACCCATTTGGCCCATTAAACTTAATAATAATACTTAAACCTCGAATCATAAGGTAGATCACTTATCTAGAAAAATCTAAAACCCTAGAATCTTAAAATAAATAGAGTCAACAAACCTCTTTCTGGTCAATGTCCACCTCTAAAACTTCTTGTACACCTAGAGACAACAATTACACACTAATGGACCAAGATTTGAGCTTTAAAATTTTTGGGAACCCATACATCCTATAATCCATTTTAGGACATGCATACTTTTGAACACAAACTGGGAAACCTAAGAGCAAACAAAAAAATTTCAATTTGACTTCAACATACCTTTAAACCCCAAAACCACCTAGAACATGATAGAATAATGTCAACAAACTTTTTAATGAAAAAATATGATATTGACAAATCATAAATCCTCTTTTTCCACTTGAAAAACTTTAATCTGACCCTGTAGACTGACCATATAAAGCTATGTTATCATCATAGCATAATTTACATCTAGATATACCCACTCCTCACTCATCTCTAGCCATCTAGGACCATATGAAGAATACCACAACACTTTCTTCTCTACTAAAAGGAGTATATTAAGAATCATAGACAGAGACATCCTTTGCACCACAATGTTCTAAAACAAAGTGAATCTAGGAGTGGCCCACATCTCCTCAGTAACCACTAAAATCCTCTTATAGTTATAAGATTTCTTGCTCTTATTCTTATTATATTTAATATGAACTATGAAAATTGGTTCCTTTTTTATATCACTTTCCTTCTCTTCTCATATAGAATTGACAACACATGGAGCAACTATCGAATCTTGACATACTTTTTCATTTGAATAATCAACCTTGCCACTTGGAACCTCATTAGTAGGAAAAAACAACTGATGTACTCTGTATAAAGCATGCTCAACAACAATAATATGTTCACTTTTCCATACTTACCTCATAACTAGCCTCAACCAGTACCTTGGTCTTCTCCCTGAGCTTGGTCTCTTCATTCTCAACATGAATAGAAAATGAGACCTCTTAGGACTCTTCAACTTTAGAAGCATTCTCAACCATAGAAAATAGATTACTTAGACCTATAGACTCATCATAATTCCTACTTACCACCTTTGGTCTCCATTAACTCACTTGCCTTCTACCTTACACTCTAGAAGCATGATAAAATCAATTCTAACTTAATGGCCTTTGCTTGCAAAATATAGAAATGTGATCTCTCTGTTCACAGTTGTATCAAACCATACTCTTTGATGAAAACTCAACTTCTCTTACCTTGTTTGAATAAAAACTATCAATGTGTCCAATTTCAACACAACTAAAACAAACTACTCTTTTTAAAGAAGACTTACCTTGCCTTTCTTTATTTGAAAAATGCTTAGCAATGTGTCCTTCATTAAGATAATTGAAGCACTTAACCTTGCTTACTCCTTTTGACTGATGACTCCCATCATAGTCCCATGTAAACTCATTTTTAATATGTCTTCTACATTCTCTATCTCTATGACTAAAATGATTACAAGTATAATAGTAACCATTAAAATTTGCATACCTCATGGCATTTTGTTGTCTGATTTGATTTGTCTTTATTCTCCCAGCACCTTCATTCCTTATCTGATGATTTGTCTTCAAAGGTTGATCCACCTTTCTCTTATTGACATTCATGTCAACTTGAGAAGTAACTTTGGGCTCTTCATTAAAACCCAATCCAGATCTGTCACTAGATAACTTTTGACTATTTATGAGATTATCCATATCATTAGAACTCTTATAAATTTTGACAAATTATTTCACCTTGCTTTCAAACTTCTCTAACTAATCTTTCGGGCTTGTAGATAGGATTTCTAATTCACAACTGAGGTGTTTGACCATATCCTCATGCTCCTTGGCATATTCATTCATTCTTTCTTCAAAAATACTGAATTATTCCTCATAGTCTTTGAGTTGAGACTTCATCTTCTTGTTAATTTCATTTTCAATCTTTAGTTCTTTAAGAGCATTTATTAAAGCAATCTCATATTCCACCTCATTTTCATCATCATCTGAATCACTACAATTAGACTCATTTTGATGTGAGAAACTCCCTTCCTCAGCCATGAATAGGGATTCAACATCAATAAGACCATCATCTTTATGATCATACTTTGAGTTACTAACTTCACTCCCATTTGATGAGCTACCATATTCTCTGGTGTAGAGACTCTTCTTGTCCTTAAATTACTTCTTTTTATTGTCAAACCTCTTGAATATCTTTTTTCTTTTATCAAACCTGAATGATCTCTTACCATCATCATGAACTTGATCATGCTCTTCATTATCATCTTTATTATACTTATGAGGGCACTTATTAGAAAAATGTCCTATCTCACCAAAATTGAAGAATTTGAGGGGTAGTTTACCTTTATACTTGCATGAACATGTTCTAAATTTTATTGAAATCAAATCAATTAGTTCATCCTCATCTATATCAAAATTTCATCCTCCTTGGGTTTCTTACCTCATAACTTCTTATTTGGATTCATCTCTATCTTGAATGTTGCTTCTTTCTTTGGTGGTATATCATCATTCTTCCTCATCTAATAGGAAATAAGGATGCCATATAAATGATTCATCTTCAATTGAGTAAGGTCATGACTTTCTTCTATAGCAGGTTATCTCTAATAACTTTGATGATGTTCACAATCTCATCAAATCTATATAGAAAGGATGCCACAAAATCTTCTTCTTTCATATTGAGAATTTGAATTACCTTCTATGAGTCTACAACTTAGTAAGCTTGAATTTTAAATCTCCTTCATAAATTGTCTATATTTTTTCACATATCTATTTAGTAGATTTACAATGGATTACCTTGGTGTATTCAGTCTCTAAAATACCATAAGTGATAGCATTCATTGATATGGAATTATTCTCAAACAATTTCTTATATGAAGCACTAGATGGAGGAGTAGTAGGAGCAACATAACCATCCAAAACAAATTTCCATACATCAAACCCTAGGGACATAATGTATGTCCTCACTCTCACTCTAAAAAACATAATTGGATCCATTAAACATCAGTGCTTGCTTAATATAAAAACCTCCTTAATGACTATCCATATTGTACCTTGGATCACCTTTAAGCTATTAAGCCTTTACCAAAGAACATGGCTATGATACCATTTGTTAGAGGTATAATCATTGAGAAGGGAAAGGTGAATCAATGATCCTAGTTGCAACCATTTCAAACTATTAAATAATCATCATATATCAACTTGATCAAGCAACATTAACAAGTAAATGCATACATAAGCTCAAACACATAACACATAGTTCCTGTGAGAAAACCTCATGGGGAATAAAATCCACTCTCAAGACTAAAACATAAATGGAATATTATTTTATAATAAATTACAAATAGGAGATGGGTCAACTCCTTTAGACCAGAAAACCTTGATCATGTCCTCCTAACCAAAGGTATTTAGTGAAACAATTGTTTCATAAGGAACAACTGCCCCTAAGGAAGACCAAGTCCTTTAAACCCCCCTTTGAACACTTCCACCTTAAAAATGATGTCTTCATCACTTGATGATATATATATATATATATATATATATATAACCCCTGCATAAACTCTCTCTCTATCTCATATAGGCCTCTCACATAGGCATGCCACAATCTCTTTCCTTTATCATTCAAACTGTCTTCATATGCACACTCAAACCTCTTCGTATATCCTCAAACTATAATACCAATTTTATAAGATTATAAATATGACCTATAGTTCATATACATAGTTATGAATCTTCTCTACTTATCAACTCATCAACTAGGCACTTTACCTCTTCTTTGCTCCATAACTCTCACATCCACCTTGCATAAGTCTCTCTCACAAGTCTTCCACAAGCCTAGAAACCAACACATTTAGTTTCACTATATATAGAGAATTCATGAATTATCAAGTCCACAATATTTATTTCTTAGCCACAATACATTCCTTCACCCTTAAAGCATCTCACATTGGTCATACTTAAGCACAATCCACTTTCAATAGGCCTAAGTCACTTTTAGGTCCTATGGAGACCCATTCAGCTCCTTGACATTTCTCTAAGCAAACTAAAAACATAGGAACACTTTCCAAATGAATGGACCCATTTCACATGATCTATAGGTCCTCCTTAATTGTCCATATTCATCATAATACCCTTTTACTTAAGCACAAATTACTTAAACAATATTATGTGTACATAGTCAGCATGAATGAATACATAGTTGAATTGTAAACATTTATTCATACTGCATACAATTAGACAAACATTCAAAATTCATACATATCATGCTTAGGGAGTCTCAACATGATCCAATAGCTAATTCATCATTAAACATCAAATCAACATTATAACGATCTCAAATACCCTTCTTGGGCTACTTGCAGAACATGTATGAACACATAGTCAACTTTGGAGATCAATATCTTTATCTATACATACTTATAGATATTTAAATCCATATTTACATATGTGCCTTAGATTCCTCTGCCACTTTTATTTTTACATCATGAGCAAATCATTCATAGATCAAAAGATATGATCGAAATATAGATCACTAGTATTTTATTTTACAAATTCAAATATTCAAATGCAAATGGTCATAGTTAAACCTCAAAAACCATGCACCATCGACCTTATCTAAAATTTAACACATAGGTGCTGATGCTCAAACATTAAACCTTAAACACGTTGAGCTCATCTTGTACAATCTATAAAATTTGACTCAATGTACTGCATCGATATCCTATACATAGCTCAGTCTTTAATAATGCTAAACAACTATCACTTTGACCTCTTGAATTTAATATGCATCATTTATCTCTATCTGTACAATCAACTGCTCACTATTGATCCTTGTAAGAAGCTCAATATTTCTTTTTAATCAGTGTTAAACACTATGAACATGTCCTCATCTTGTTACTTCCTAACCTCTTGGAACAAAACGCTCCATCGATGTTGCTCAAACTTTAACTTGTGCAAATTTGGCTATGGAAACCTTGCTTATCTGCCTAGAAGGTCAACTTTTCATAGTCATATTTTACCTTGCTCACTCATATGTTCTAAAATTTGGACCATATGATTTCCTCACATAAGATAATCCAACCATGTGATAAAATACTCCTAGAACCCTTACATGTGTGAGATATATCGCCATTAAAATGCCTTCTCAAAAACTTCTTCACAGAGCCAACTATACTTAGAACTTGTTTGGTAGGTCAACTTTGAACATGCATATATTTTATCATGCTTTGGTACATGATCTAAAATTTAATATAAATCAACTAAGCCTAAAATTGAACAAACCCATATGATAATATTATTATGAAACATCCACATGTGCAAGATATTTCATCACCAAACTGCTTACTCATCTCTTTCTTACCTCATGAACATTTGGCTAAGTATGGGAAAACAATGTCAAACTACCTAGGAGCCCAATTTTGCACTTGAATATCTTTTATTGTGCTTAGACACATGACTTGAGATTTAGTGCATAATAACTAGGCAAAATACTAAACAAACTCATGTGACCATTTCCTCCTGAAATCTCCATGCATGTGAATGTTAACATCATCATCATGCTTACTAACTCTATTTGAACATAGAAATCACTGTCAAAAATGCTTGAAAGCCCAACTTTGCACCCACATAAATTTGATTGTGCTTAGGCACATAACCTAATATTTAGTGAATATCAACTCAAGACCAATGTTATCAAAACCATATGACCAACTCCTCTTGACTCATCTACATGTGGCAATGGTGATGTCATCAATTTGCCTACTCAGTTTTTATACCATTGGACCCAAAATGTCTAGATGAGAACAATGATGAACCAAGTGAATTCCACTCATGCACACAAGCTCTCCAATCATTCTTGACCATGGATATGATCCCTTTCACATACTCAATACCTCAGCCTCATCCCTAATCATCTCAAACCATGCCAAAACTAAAGATCAACCAAGCCAACTTTAAGCGCACTTTGTCAAGAACATTTCACACTTTGTCATTATTACTAAGGATATCAAAACACATTATTCACTAACTAGGACACCTCCATGACATCATTGACAACTCTCCAACATTTCTTATTACTATGTGCCTAATTATCATATCTACTTGACATGACACTTGTATTCCTTTTGACTTGGATTATAAGTTTCATACATTCTTAAATGATAACTTTTTTCTATAATGACATATTTTATCTTGTTTGTATACAAAATATACATGATTAAATTTTTATATATTAAGAATGGTGCACATAATTTTTTTTTTTGAGATGAATGATTCACAGGCTTCATCCCTCATATCAAAAGAGGGCATATAATGGACATGTCTTAGATATCTAGGCCATAACAAATAGATTGTTCACACTTTGGGTTAGATTATGTAATTTATATGGGATAAATTGTAAATATATGAGGCATATGTGGGGAATTCTACGTAATTGTGAGGAATAGTTAAAACATTCTATGAAATTATAAGACATATTATATGGGTCAAATTGAATAGATTTATGAGATTGACAAGCTAAGAGATATTTTATAATATTATGAAAGATAGATTGTGGAATTCTATATCACTTTTAGTACAAATGGATCAAAATTTGGGCATGAATATTTTTCAATGTAAAACACTTTTCTATTTTATATATTATGGATCAATGGGGAATGATAGTACTATTTAATCATTAGACCTAAAATCTATCTACAATAGATGATTTAGATTTAAAATTTGACATAAGAGCCTATTTTGGGATTCTATTTTAAAAAATGAAGCTATTTAGGGGTTCCATTTTGACATATGACCTTATTTTAGGGTTCAAAATTTCCATATGAACATAATTTCGAGGTTAAAAAATTATTGTGACACACATGAGATATCTACAGGCACAAGTACAATGGTATGAGACATCACAAATATGCATAGTCAACAAGGACAATATCGATAAAGATTGGACAAAATTGGTCTTCATAGAAGTTTGAGTTTCACTAACTATGTCAGTACAAGGTTTAAACTTGGTTTATTAATCTAAATGATTACATAACAAATACAGAACCATTTTGAAGATAGTGATGAACATAATAAATTAGAAAAGTCAAAATTAAACTATGTGCACCTCTCATCCATTTATTTATCCATTCTAAATATAAAAATATAATATCAATCTATATTTTTAAATTCAAATTTATATAATCATTACCATATTTTATATAATTTAAAAATTTATAATTTTATTACACTTAAATCACATTATCACAAAATAATTATAACAATATGTGATCATGTTATCAAATGATAAATAAAAATAACCATCATATGTATGCAAACCTCAATATCTTGTTCAAAATAGGTGTTATCATTATAAACAAGTGTTTTGGAGTGGCATGAGTACCTGACCGCTGGAGGCCAGAGGGTTTAGCTTAAAATGAGAATGTATTGGAAGGAAACCATTTGCTTTCTTTGACAATATTAACAATGTAGAATTTTTAGATGGAAACTAAATCATGTGTAGTGGCCAAGAAATGTATTTCTTAAAGTTCTTTTTGTTCAATTTAAAATACACAAATCATTATATACATTGAACAACTTAAGATGACATAATAACTTAAGATGACAAAAATAACAAGAAAGTAATCCTGACGCTGCAACAAACAAGAAAGTTTGAAATTAACAACTTAAGATGACAAAAATAATAAGTAATCCTGAAGCTGCAACAACCAATTAAGTTTGAAATTATAGTCTGAAGTCCAATATCAAGTGTTGATTATGCTTTAATACACAAATCAACAACAAACATGAAAGTATGGTCTAATCTAGTTCAAGTTTAGATGTAACAGTAATAATAATAGTGACATAAATTAGAATTAACAGAAATATTTTCATTTGACAAGACTATTGAAGTCAAGTCATTCAATCAGTAATAGTATATAAAGTTTGAAATTAAATTATGAAGTCCAACAACAAGTGTTGATTCTACTTTAATACACAAATCAACAACAAAAAAAAAAGTATGGTCTAATCCGATTCAAGTTTACATATAACAACAATAGTAACATTGACATAAATTGACATTAACAAAAATATTTTCATTTGACAAGACTATTGAAGTCAAGTCATTCAATCAGTATAGTAAGACAGTAATAGTATATCTTAGATGAGAAAGTAACAGTAATAGTAACAGTATTATTTTGTAAAATCTTTTCGCATATGAAAAGTCAATTTTTTTGAAATTTGCTTTGGCGATTGGCTTTGTCAGTTCCATATTGGATTGCAAGGTAGGAATTTAACTCTTCCATGGAGGCTCCAGGTGCTTCAATTATGAAAACATGTTACAAATAGTAATGTCAAAAGAGACAGAAGTTAAGCTTTAAAATTTCATATGTATGCATATATATATATATATATATATATATATATATATATATATATATATATATATATATATATATATATATATATATATATAAACTCTTCCATGGGGGCTCCTGGTGCTTCACTTATATAAACATGTTACCAATACTAATGCCAAAAGAGATAGAAGTTAATCTTTAAAATTTCATATATATATATATATATATATATACTATTTAATATATATATTTACTATTTATTGGATGTGACTCAAAGAGCAGAGTTTTATATTAGGTATTCAGAAGGAAAGGTGTCCATATAAAAGCAAGTTACAGGTTTTGAAGGAAGAGGTATGGCTATTGTGAAAGGAGGTGTAAATGCAACAAAACACTTAATAGAACAAGTGGAGTGTGACTAGGTAATAAATAGGGGAGATATAGACTTTACACCCCTATGATACATGTTTTAGTCCTTGCATTATAGGTGCATTTATGGTGTATGCATTTGATGCAGCCTGACCCAGTCAGGGTTTTAGAATCTCTGAGTAAGGGTATGGTACTCTGGGTACTTTAATCATACAGGTTGTCTTAAAGTTGTATAAACTAATCAATATGATTCACCATGGAGTGAAAAACATAGCAAAACTATCACTTAAATTGTTGGTTGATAATACACAACCAAAATTGATGGACTTGAAACAAACCTAAAATTTAGTAACCTAGATGCTCATAAATACAATAACGTTGGGAATTATGTCCCTTATATTCTTTCTTCTTCTTCTTCACCTTTTCTCTTGGTGTTCTAGTCTAATATATTTCCTGTGTGTCAGAAGAATGCAAGCCTAAGAATAAAGTTACTTCATTTTCTCTCTAAGAAAGACTATAAATAATATTTAGCTAATGGATTCTATCCTTAAAATAGCACAAAAGTGCATCCCTTTTATTTTTTAAAATTTTATCAAAATTCACAATTTGATCATGAAGTCATGAAATCTATTTCATAAGATAACTAAGCAAAAGATGCTTCAGTATTATATGTCAACCATATTGTGAAGATGTATTGACAAATGATCACAACCTCAAGGGTTATTTTCTTATTTCCAGGCAAGCCAAATACAAGGCAAATGGCAGGCACAATCTCTAACATTCAATAGTTTTATTCCCATTTATAGTGATTTTACAGTTCATTCATCAGGTATATCTCTATCTGAATAGTCAATATTGTGAATGTATAAATTTGACTCAAGAGAGGATGGTTAATATGATGTTAGTTTCAAAATGAAAACAAAATGAAAGAAACACACTAGATAGCATAACATCTCTAGGCCTAGATACTAGGGAGAGCTTAGTTAAAAAACATGAATAAAACACAAAACTAAAATGCAAAATAAACCCTCTTTTACCTTCCTTAGATGCCCCAAAATACTTGTTGTAGTGGCTTCCTTGGCTTGTGCTCATGAAGTCCTTGGTAATGGAAGCTTGGCTACCTCCATCTCTCCTTAGAACCTTTTACATTGGCTTGGCTTGGCTTAGAATCAATTTGGCATGGTAAAAATAATTGCAATGGCTTCTTGAAGATATTTTTTCATTATAAATTTGCACCAAAATAGCTTATAAATGATGTGGTAAGGCCTTTATTTATAGATTTTTGAAAATGTCTAGAATCAACCTGAACCGTCCATCCTAAGATTGAGATGTGTGGTTGAGGATTAATTTAATTTTTTGAATTAAGTTTATAATTATTCTCATTATGCCATTGGAAGAAGATGCAATTAAGAGGAATATAGAGCATCATGGAAGGCATTGATGAGGCATGGAGGGCATAAATCATGATATTTGTGGCATTTATGGCCTAGAGATGTCTTTCAAAGAAATGAGGTCACCTAATGATGCAGATACTCGATATTAATTTCTAAAAATAAGTTTTTAAAGGTTTCCATAGAACTATTAATTATGCCTTGATTTGGGTTAATTGGCTCTTAAGCACTTTGTGCACAAATTACTCAAATTGATCAGAATGCCTTGTTATTGGTTTAAATTTTGACTAGATTGAAATTGGAAGTCACTGTTAGATGCATTGAAACCATATTTACATTTAGGATGTTACAAAAAATAAATAATGAAGGCATGTGTCTTATGAAAAAGATTTTATAGGAAAGATCAATCCAGAGCACCGAAGTGCAAAATTGGCATTTTGACTCGAAATGATCTGATCAAAGTTAACTGGCCCATAAATTATATTACCTTATTTAGTGATACTCTAGATAAAATTAGAACTTGAATATGTCATTTTCACGCCATTTATCATGTTTTAGTTTTTTTAGGCTAAATTATATATTTTGGTGAAAATTGGCCAAAAGCCTGATTAGAGGTTATCGATGGCTAGATTTAAGTGTCTAAAATTTATCCCTATTTAGGAAGGCATTACAAGCTATAATCACAATAACATCTTATCAAAGAATTAAAAGGTCATGTATGCCTACAACTGCAATGATGATAAAATAATTGTATGATGCCCTCTCGAGATAACATTTGGCACAAGTAAGTCGGTAAACAGTCCCTCGAAAAGAAAGAAACAAAATGAGGGGACAAAAGAAACGAAAGATGATGGGATGAAAACATAATGATACTAAAAAATTAGTCAAAATCATTGATAATGTAAGTGGGATAGTGTACAATGGTTTACTCAAAGGCAGTTATAAGCATGTTACCCTGATAGTGGTAACATGCTATAATAACACAATGATTTTCCCAAAGATGGTTATAATCATTAAGAAGATGAAGCTACCTCAGTTAGGATAGACAAAAAAGATAATAACATGCCCATGTATGGACAAAAAAAGTAAAGTGGTGACAACACAATGATTTTTCCAAAGGCAGTTATAATCATTAAGAAATGCAGGTGGGACGGTGTGCAATGATTTGCCTATAGGCAGTTATAATCATTAGACCCTGATATGGCAAACAGGTTAAACTTGTCCAAGGATGATGGTAACTTAACACAAAGGTAATGATGAATTAGAACAACCTACTAGTAGGAGATACTCATTCAAACTAATAAAGGTTGAAATTATTTCATGGTTAATTACTCTATTTGGGATATGATTAGGATGGAATTGAGATAGAATCTGGATGTTGATGCTAAAGAGATGTCACCATTGCTGAATAGACATATGGAAGCTAAGGTTTATTGTAGCACATGTCAGTAGGCATCATGGTATAAAATCATGAGGACTTGGCCAAAATATGTATGAGGACTGATTCTCGTAATCTAATACTCAATAGAAAATAATGCACCAATGATAAAAACCATGATGACAATGTAAACATATGAATATGGATAGATTCAAGTATAAGTGTGGGAAAGAAATCACCCAATGAACACACATAAACTGAATTAAGGTAACAGTGTTGAAAGCAAATAAATAGACAAACAAATAAAATAAACAAACAAACAATGCAATGCCATCAAAACCATATAAACATTACCCCTAGACAATAGGTGACAACTTAACAAAAGAACAAAATGGGGGAATAGAAGAAAAGCAAAGGGGTGGCTAAGTTATCTTTATATGCACTAGACAAGTGAATGCTGCCTACATAGTTCCATGGATGTAATATCCAATAAAAAAAATTAGGTCAAATGTAGTTCTCCTAGGGAATGGAAAAAATGTGATAAGTGAGGAAAACAAATAGAATGGATGTGAGAGAAGAAGAGGAATAGTCTTGCAAAATTGTAAGTGCGTGAGAGAAAATGGCCAAAAAGGATGGGGAAACTAAATGACAAGTGATTTGTTTGTAACTTAGTAAGGATTCCCAGAATCCTTAAGGCAAATAAGTGGTCAATGTTTTTATTGTCATTTTTTTTAATGATTTTTCAAATATTTTTGGAATTATTTTGAAGTATCTCAACTCAATCAAGAATGATGAGACACTAAATGGTTCAAGCTCAAAAAATAGTGAGAGCATTCAAACTAAGGTTTCTCACAAAATGGCAAGAGTATGGGGAAAAGGGTGACTAAGCTGACCTCAACAAGTATCAAGCATTGCCTACGTAGTCTCAAAGCAGGACCTCAAGTCACTTGTAGTTCCACCCTATAGTGGAGAAATTTGACTAGTGCAGCAATCAATTCAAAAAAAATAGGCACAATTGGTAAAAAGGCATAGTATGACATAATAAGTGGCAAGTTGGTACATCAAAGCTTAATGTTACCTCTATTTTACCATAGGTAGTTATAACTAGGACACAACGACATAAATCAATGGTACTAATTTGTCCAAAGGTAGTTATAATTAGTAGCAAGATTGATGGTAAGAAAAGAATAAAAAAGGAAGGATGCAACTATTGAAACTTTTGTCACACTATCCTAAAATATGATCTCTGTCTGAAGTACTTGAACCAACTAATGACACTAATCAGATACCTCGATGCTGAAAATGTATAGCAAATGACAAAAAACCAAGGTTAAATGAGCTAAGCTCTAGAACACACTGGGTTGATATAATGGAATGATAACATGGATATGGCTAATAAAATGGATAAGGATGATACTTGTTCAAAGAAGAATAGTGATAAAATGGCATAACAGAAATTATCCTTATAGACAATACACCTTAGCACTCAAACATAGTATTGTTTGAGATGAATAATATTCATCGATTTAGGAAGTTCTTCTTCATCTAGTGTGGCAAGCCTATATGTTTTTGATCCATAATCTATAATAATGATGAAAGGCCCTATCCAGTTTAGTTTGAATTTTCCTTTATGCTTCTTCTCAACCATGGCATTTTTTTAGTTTTATTTAAGAACAAGATCACCAAGTTTAAATGTTATATACTTAACACATCGATTATAGTGTCATTTGAGTCAGTTCTGATATGCTTGAATATTATTGAGTGTGACTATGTGTTTCTCATCAATTAGGTCTAGCTCTTGCAAGTGATCTACTCAATAGTTATGATCATCTAAGACATGCTTGAAAGAGATGCACATTGAAGGCAATTCGACCTCAATGGGAAGGATGGCTTCAGTACCGTAAACAAGTGAGTATGGAGTGGCTTTTGTGAGGGTAAAATGATTGGTATGGTATGTCCAAAGGGCAGGGAATATCTATAAGTGCCAATCATGATCGAAATCATTGATAACCTTTTTGAGAATATTGACAATGATTTTATTGGATGCCTCAGCTTGGCCATTACCTTGACGGTAATATGTTATAAAAAAATATTGTGTCATGTTATATTCAGTGCATAACTAGTCTACATCCTTATTCTTAAATGATCCTCCATTATCATATATAAAGTTAGAGAAAATACTGTAGCGGTAAATGAGATGGTTAAAAATGAATTTGGAAATTTTCTTTCCAGTCACGTAAGTGAGGGGTATAGCTTCAATCCACTTAGTGAAATACTCAGTGGTAGTAAGGATATGTTTATTTTTGTCAAATGAAGTGGGGTTGATCTTCCTAATGAGGTCAAGTCCCCATATAGAAAATGGCCATGGTGTCAACATCAGTTTCAAAGCTTTTGTTGGGGCATGAATCAAAATAACATGTCATTGACATTTGTCACACTTTTTTACATATGCAGTGGCACTTACATCTATTATGGGCTAATAATAATTGGTACCTAAAAGTTTTTTGGATAGGACTACCCCACTATAATGAGTTCCATATATTCCTTTGAGAACTTCTTTTAACACTAGTGTAGACTCTGCCAAAGTTAAATAAGAAAGCAGAGTTCCATCAAAATTGTGATGATAAAGGGTGGATCCAAGTAAAGTATAATGAGTGGAATGATGAACGAAGGATTTGGTTTGTTTTTGAGATAGGTTAGGTGGTAAAACTTGGTCATGAAGGTAGTTGTAAAGGTTTGAGTACTAAATAGAATTAGGACCAATGATATCACAAATTATTGCAATGATTGAAGGCTCATGAATAGGTGATGACAAATTCTTGATGAAGAATTGATACTCTCTAGATTTATCTATTTGTCAAATCCAAGAGCCAATAGTAGCCATGGCATCTATAGTTTTGTTACTAGCCCTTGGTATGTGCTCAAACTAAATGTTGGCAATTTATTTCTTAAGAGTGTCGACCATGGCTTTATATGAAACCAACTTATCATCTTTGGTCTAAAAATGGTCTGTGACATGATTGATGATTAATTAAGAATCACCATAAACTTAGAGATGAGATATATTCCAATGCACTGCTTGTCGAAGTCCTGTAACAAGCACTTCATACTCAGCCATGTTGTTTGTACAAAGAAAGCAAATTCTAAATGATTTAGGGATTAGATCATTCTATGTCATAATAAATAATAGGCCTTCTCCCAATCTATGTGCAGTAAGTGAACCATCAAAATACAGCTTCCAGGTTTGATCCTTAAGGGGTGTGTCAATGATGGTCATTATGGATTCATCAGAAAATTAAAACGTGAGTGGTTGTGTGTCTGTGAGAGGTGCTTCATCAAGTTGATATGCAAGAACTTGTCCCTTGATTGTATTCTAAGTGACATACTCTATGTCAAACTCACTGAAAAACATGATCCATTTAGCCATTCTACCTTGCAAAAATATTTTAGATAGTAGATACTTAAGCAGATCTAATTTTGAAATGACCATGGTCTTATTATTCAACATGTAATGGTGTATTTTTTGAACTATAAAGACCATGGCCAGACAAGATTTTTTAATAGGTAAATAGTTATGTTCATATATAACCCAGGTTTGACTTAGGTAGTATATGACATGCTCTTTTCCATTATCATCATGTTGAGCCAAGAGTGCCCCCCGATCATTGTCAGTCACTGATAGGTATAACAAGAATGGATTTCCTAGCATAGGAGGTAAAAAATAGATGGATTAACAAGATAGTCTTTGAATTGTTGAAAAGTTGTTTAGCAGTGATCATCCTAATAAAATATAACTCCCTTCTTAAAAAGGTGTGTAAATAGATGGCACTTATTTTCTAACTAAAAGATGAAGTGTCAGATTGACTAGATATTACCTTCAAACTATGGAGTTGCTTTAAATTGGTTGGTGGTAGCATCTTAGTTATATCATGGAGTTTAGTCAGATTGACTTCAATGCCTCTATGAGACATGATGAAGCCAAGTAATTTGCTTGAATTTACATCAAACACACATTTTTTTTGGATTAATTCTAACTTTATACTTTTGTAATATTTCAAATATTTTACGCAGCATTGTTGGATAGACAGCCCTAGTTTTGGATTTGCCTAGTATGTCATCGACATAGTCTTTAATAATATCATGCATCATATCATATAATATGATAGTCATGGCCCTTTAATATATAGCTCCAACATTATTAAGACTAAATGACATTACCAGATAACAAAATGTTTCCCATGAAGTGGTGAACGCTATTTTATGTTGGTCTTCTGGTGCTCTTTTGATCTGGTTGTATCCTGAAAAGCCATCTATGAGTGAAAGCATTTCATAACCTACTGTGGAGTCGATGATCATGTTGATATTAGGCAAGGTAAAATCATCTTTAGGGCAAGCTTTGTTGATGTCTTGAAAATCAGTACAAATTTTGATCCCTTCAAGTTTTTTACTAACAGGTACCACATTAGAGATCCATTCTAAGTAGTCAATGGATTAGATACATCCTAATTATAAGAGTTTTTAAAAATCTTTCTTTACCAATATAATAATGTAAGGATGCATGTTATGTAGCTTTTATTTTACCGATTTGGCATTAGGATTAACCATAAAGTGGTACAGAACCAAGGCGGGGTTTAAACCTGGTATGTCAGAATAGGCCCACGCAAATATATCTACAAATTCTCTCAATAGAGCTGTAAAGATGTCATGTTCCTCTTTAGTGAGGGATGCACCTAATTTTATCTATTTCAAGTCTGATGGAGTCCCAATATTTACTTCTATTGTATCTTCGACTAGAAGGGTCAAATTATTTTCTAGGATAGTAGGCAATGACTTGAACTGTTGGATTATGTCAGGGTCCTCTGTTAGGACTTGCTCTTCAACTTATCCTAGGCATGATGAATCTAAGTCCCCTAATGGGAGATTTGGCCATGTGATAAAAATAGTCAAAAATTCTTGAAAGATTTGATCAAATACTTGTTGTTGCTCAAAGTTGAACTCAGATCCATAGGTAAATTTATCATTGGTGGTCTCTTAATCTAAATTCAAATAAAAATGAACACCCCAATCTAATGACACCTGAAACAAGTTTTCACCACTAGACTGGGCTTTATCTTTATTTTTTTCTTGGTTAGAAAGTGCCTCAAAGAGGTTTTCACTTTGGGACCTCAATGTTTTACTTATTTGTTTTTGGCTAAGGGTGTTCACTTGCTCTTCAAAATAGGCTGTAGAATCTAATGTGATTGAGAATCTTGATTTGTGATCTCCCAAAAAAATGTTTTCTCTAAGGCCTAAGAAATCACAAAATGCCTTATAATTATGGAACTCATCAATTGATAGACTATATTCTTGTTGGTCCCAATCTATCAGTTGGGGATAATATAATGACAAAGGGTTGCGATGAATGGCCAGGGTAAGGGTACAAATGGCATTGTTATTAAACATGTTGGTTTCAACTAGGTCATCAAAGGTGAGGCTATGATTAGACTCTACTTTGATGTCGACATCATCATCACTGGTCATTGGTGATGGAGTTTCAATAAGATATTTGGGGTCACCTTCAGGTGATTTAAATCTAAATCCATAAGGTCTTTCATACTTAGTCATGGAAATTACCTCGATGGTTCTTTATTGATTTAGTTTGAGGCCTCTTCCTTCATAATTTTGATGATTTATGATCCTATTGGGAATAGGATACTTTGCATTTTTATAACAATCAACTTGGTTGTCATTGTATAACCTTGATTTGTCCTCTTCAAGAGGGTCAGGTTCTAGGCCAGATGCTGGTACAAATGTGACATGCCCCATATCTTTGTTTTTTTGTTGTCAATGCATATGTGGAGTGACTTTAGGTCACTCAAAGGTTTTCAGATTGTAAGGAAGATTGGAAATATGAAATGTATCATGGGTCACATACTCTCTTGATCTATTATCTGAAATGGTGAAATGATTAGAAGCTTTAGGAGGTGGCATATGGGAAAGGGAATCCAAGGTATTAGGATCTATGCAATTGTCCGATGAAGGATCAATAAGTATAACATTTCCTTTATCCTACTTGGAACTTAGACTCATGCCATAGTGATAATTATAGTTTTGAAATTTGACCTCAAAAGGTTTGCAGTGTTCATATGGGTTTAAATCTCCTAAAATATTCACTTCCATCCCTAAGTAGGAAAACTTGATACATTGGTGTAGCATTGATGGGACTGCATGAATCTTATGTAACTAAGGCCTTCCTAGAAGCATATTGTATGATAACTCAAGATCAACCACATGGTAAAGTGTATCATGAGTCAAAGGCCCAATGATAACTGACAAACTAATGGTACCTTGTGATTCTCTTTCTTGATTATCATAAGCTTTGATGGTTATTATTTCTAGCTGGAGATTTGCCATTGTGTACCCAATAAGCTTGATGATCTTTAGAGACACTATGTTGAGGCTAGATCCATTGTCTATAAGGACATGTTTCACTTTATGTCATCTTATATAGACTTCTATATATAATAAATTATTATGGAGCAAGCCAAGGGAAGATAGATCACTTTGATTGAATATGACTTGTTAGGCTGGAGCTAGGTGTCTAACCAAAGCTTAAAATTTAGCAGGAGATATGTCACTAGCAATAGTGGATTGGGTCAAAAACTCATTCAAGATGTTTATGTGGATTATTGATGTTCACAGAAAATTTAAAATAAAAATATGTGCGGGTGTCTTCTATAATTGTTTTACAATATCAAACTTCTTATCTTGGTCAATAGTGAATGGTTTATTTCAATGTTGAATGGTTGGTTGGATGATAGGCAAAGTGGTGGATGGTTATGGGCCTGGGATAGTAATCTTCGATCTTTGAGTTGTGATTGCACAATCAAGATTAAATATTGGACCATTATTGCTAATGAATGTTAGAAATGGTGTGGGACTAGACAGGACAAGTCTCGATTATCGATGCACTCACATGTGGTCATGTGACAAAGATAAATTATTGATATAAGGTCAAAAAGGGGAAGTCCTATTTTTCTAGTTTGTCTATATGTATTCCTAGGTCAAAGAAGGATTATCCATATAATTTGATTGAATATTGTTGTTTAGCAATGGTCTAGGCTGATTAGTACTTGGTCTATGATTAATCGAGATGGTATTAATGCTACCCCCTTCAATATGACCCACAACCTTGTTGTAGTCATGTGCAACTACATGGTAGGTTTATTGGTTGTTACCATTTTGACCTTAGTTTTATTCATTATTCTGTTGTTGTGGGTTTTATTGTTGATTTTATTGATTGTGTTGGTTTGGCCTCTAATTTTAATATTGCACTATTTGTTATTATTGTTGTTGCTAATTACTTTGCTGCTACTGATTATTATGTCAAGAAAAGGGGTTTTGATAAATCCCAAGAGTTTGATTGGAAGTAGAATCACCATTATCCAATGTTATCTCCTCATTCTCCAACATATTCTCAATTAAATGCTTGATTTGAACACATCTTCATAGATTATGCCCATTGACCTGATGATAGTCACAAAAATCATTTTCATGGTACCAATTAGGATAAGGAATGCCTTACAGATAATACTTTGATATAGGTCAACTAATCAGATTAATAACAATAAGTTTATGAAATACAAACTCAATAAGTTCTCCTAGATCACTAAAGACACGATGTGTAGGCATGGTTCTCTTAGGAGGGTTTGCAATGGTAAAAGCTATTATATTTGTTGTGTAGGTCTTGGTTGTTGTGTTTGTGACATTGATTAGAGAGGTTTCTGAGTAGGATTAAGCTGAAAAGGTGGTGCAGATGATGTTTGCATCATTTGGACATGACGGGATTTGGTTACTCTATTTTTCACAACATTCCTATTACCATTGAATTACTTTGATCTTTCATGGTTATTGACATGTGTCTGTTGCGATGCTTGCACCTAAATGGGATGTTGATGTTGGTCATTTCTATGATTGGTAACTTGATTTTGATTAGTTTAATTAAGCTTGATGACTCATTTATTGATGAGCTCCCACTCGATCAACAAACCTTTATCAATGATCTCTTTGAAAGTATGTGCACATTGTAGTCCCAGATGATAAGCTATCTCATTATGCAATTTTTTAGTAAACATAATGGCTAATTGTTTATTTGGTGAATTGTGGGTGAAATAGCTTGCAAGGGATTTCCATCACTGTAAATAACTTGTAAAACTCTCATCAACATTTTACTTTTCTTGTATTAAGTCCACTAATGAAATCTCATGCTCAATATTATAGGAAAAGAGTTACACAAACTTATCAGAAAGATCATCAAAATCTATTACTAAATTTTTAGACAACTTTAAGAACCACTCCAAGGCTTGTCCATCCAAGCTCCTTGGGAATGATAGCAAAAGGTATATGTTGTTATATGTCACTAATTGACATGCGATAAAGAATTTGGTCAAATGAGCCTTAAGGTCACCTTTCCCTTTGTATTTGTCAAATTTTGATGGTTCGTATCTTGAAAAAATTGGTATCTAAAAATACTCTATGTTGAATGGATAAGAACACACATCATCTAATTTAAACTTTTTAGTCTGTTTACTAGCTTGAATGGTAGCAATTGCATCCTTCATCTATTGTAATTATTGAGATAGAAAAATGGAAAGAACATTGGTTTGAGGGAGAATATTGGTTTGAGTAGATGGTTAAAAGGTCACAAGTGGGACACTTTGACTAGGGTATGATGGAGATACATGTTAGGATACATTAGTTTGGTTGGGGAATGGATCAGGAATATGCATATGTGGATTAGGATGTACTTGAAATTGCACACTTGGTTGTGTGATATTTTGATTTAAGTTGGCGATAAAGGTTTGACTTGAAGGATTTTGTGGTTAGCATGGAGGGATATAACTATATTATACCTATTGTGGTTGAAAAGGGAGATGTTGTCGACTAATCGAACCTTACTATTGAGTGGGAACTTGTGGACCAAGATTTTGTCTCTGAATTTATGGCACATTTTGAACCAACGGTTGTCTAGTAGGTACTTGAGAAACATAGGGACCTCCTTGTTACAAGAATCCCTATGAGAAAGTGAAAAAAGGTTGCAGATTCAACATCTATCACTAATCAATATTTGCACATTGTTGACTAGTCATTGCTTGGTTTTGAATTGGCATATTAGTCTACAAATGAAGATGTATGTTCATTGTTATATAATGAGGTGGAACATTTGTTTCCCTTGATTGAGGTGGTAATGTATTTATCTTCTATTGTATTGATACACTAGATTGTGTCTACTATTGTGGAATACTACTCATTACTTGTTGAGGAGGAGTAGGGTTCGTCACATTCTATCATTGAGGCACGACATTAGTCATTGTTTAATTACTTAATTCCATAGGTTGTACACTTGAAGAAGCAATCAGTTGAAGTTGGGAAGTAGAAACACTTATTCCCTGATATGATGATCAACTCATGGGATTAACTATAGACACATGTTGGTTAGTTTTTTACATGTTAGTACCACTTTGATCAAGATTGGATGTTGTTTGCACATTGTCCACTATATTTGGCTCACTATTCTATGTAGATGTTGAAGACACTTCTTCAATAATGGGCATATGCATCAAGTTATCTATCAAAATAGTTTGTACGAATGGGTCGAAACTCATATTTTCTTATCTAGTTAACTCTATCAACACTCCTGTTGAAGGAATTAGGTCAATAAGAGACTTACTCAACATGTTCATCTAATTGAAATCATGTGCTAGATTCAGGTAGATTTGATATGCTATCTATATTTGGTTAAAGTGATCTTTCATGATGTATTTACCTCGATTAGATATATTAAAGTCTTGATACGTTGTTTGGACTAGAGCCATAGGATTGATAGAAGAAGCTTATTGATCATAAATGATATTGTGGGGCACTCTTACTAGACTTGATAAATTTTCATGAGGAAAGTCTATTGGAAACTTAGCCCCTACCTCTATGTCTCTAACCAAAATATCATTTTTGTTCTCTAACAAATGTCGCTCAAACAAAAAATGGATCATACCTGGAAGCTGTATTAGTAGAATATGACTATTGAAAAACTAGCTCATCCACTATAAGTACTGTAAATAGGTATTGTGCAGTTTATTCTTGATCTTATTTTAAATAAGATGGTGTGTTAACCAGATAGTTAGCCAATGGATCTTGGCTTTATGCCCCTGATTGAGTATTATAAGAGGGATAAGAATCCATCTCATAAGTAATAGTATCCACATAGGGGTCTTGCATCATTTCTTCCTATGCAACTATAGTACTAATCTCTAGATTGTACATGAGTCCACTATGAGTTTAGGAATACATGTTGAAATCCATAGTCAATATTGTGTGATAAAAGGTCAAAGAGTTGTATAAACTCTAAAAAGGACAAAATCTAAAATAGATGATGTTCCAACTTGGTCTAGATTTGTCAAAAGGATCAAAAGGTTTATGCAAATATTTGTGAGGAAACAAGCTAGCGTAAAGTATCTAACATTTCACTATTCACACAAAGATAAGCAAGTAAATGGACTGAAAATCAAAACGCCAAACTCTAAGGTTGAAGTATATCAAATCAGTCTAATCTAAAAATTTGAATCTAGGAATTTGAAAGTTGCTCGGTCTTTTGCCCAAACATGATGTCAAAATCTAGGCTCAAACAAGGCATGCACTAGGACTTTTGGCTAAACGACGTCAAAAGCTAAAATTTGAAATAGATGAAGGGTTTAATCTAATGGATTTGAAATACTTCTAAAAAACACTAGGCATTTGATTCTTGGACATGAAATTGATCAATTAGGTATAAGGTATGAATCAAAATACACTTTAAAAATAGTCTATTTTCTCACAAAAATGGTATAAAGCTTGGTTCTTTGGACAAACAAGCTAGACAAAAGTGAACAATATAACTGTTTTAGACAAAAGATCATAAAAATACACTTGGATTGGTCTGAAAATGTAGGAACAAATTTTAACTCTATGCAAGAGGGTCTATGAAACAATATTTAAAATGTTTTGGGTAGCGTAACTATGTTATACTACCTAAAAGGTGTGACAAAAATTTTATTTCAAAAATGCTCTAAGGTAAAAGTAATTTCCCATAATTTTAACAACATAACACTACTTTTATTGACTCAAAATGTTGTGGTGCATAGACTTAAATTGCAAGTGTTTAGCACAAAATAGCTTAAGTCTATCAAATGATGATAATGATCTTGAGTCTAAAATGGCCTTCAACTCAAATTGAAAATTGAACCTAAGTTCCCTCAAGTTTAATGCAAATGGTGAACTCACTTAACACATCAACCCTATGAACTTATAAAGGTGTAATTTTGAATTTAGATTATAAGTGAAAGACTTAAAACAATTTTGGTAAAGGTCTAGACTTAATTAGGTAGCATAACTACACCAAAGTGGATGCTATGACTCTCAAGCTTTTGATAAAATTTGAACAAAACACATTGATGATCTCATGTAGACAGCATAACACCTCTTTATTCAAATAAAATTAGGACTATGTGTTTAGTTTGAATTGTTTGTTTACACTAAGTTTTAACTTCAAACAAGACTTTAATCTAGAACAAGACCAACTAATTAATTGCTCTTAGATCATAAAATGACAAGGTTGCTTACTATCATTGGAATCCATTAATATACATCATTTGAGAGGATTTTAAGTGTTCATCCAAAAGTAAATGCACATTATATAGTAGGGTTTTTACACTCCCCTTTCTCTCAAATGACAGTAATATGACATGGACCTTGAGGCGCACCTTGCACCAATAATACTTCTGTGGCAAGTGAAGATTTGTCTAAAATATAAAAAGTTTCTAAACATTCTAGGAGAATCAATTGCACAATGACTTTCATGCCAAATAATACAAAAAAATACAGATTTTGGGTTTGTATCACTTGGCTTGTTGCAAAAATATCTAATCTTTTTTACAACCACTACACCCTGTTGTTAGCTCAGTGTAGTGCAATGTCCAAAGTGTCACTACATCTCGTGTGCAACTCCAATTAGGAGCCAAATGAAGTCAATGTCGGGAGGTGAAACCTCAGGTCAAAATTTTCCTAAATAATTCATGAAAAGTGATGAAGTGCCCCTTGCAAGCCAAGTTTGCATAAAAATAAAGAAAGCATGAAATTAGAAAGACTTTAAGGTCATTTTCAAGATCACCCAAACTTTGATGAGTTTTTGGGGAGTGATTTAGATGACTATATTTCTAAGGCTTGGACTAGGCTACTTGCAATAAGAATGGTGATTTTGATTCCAAGGGTTCCCTAAAGGGAACAAATAGAAGAGCATACACGCAACATCCCTCTTTTTACCAAATAAAAATTTAATCTAAACAACTAAGTAAACACAAAAATCTTTGAAAACGTGAGTTCATTTTTAAGTCCAAATAGAAAATAAGGTGGTGTTCATTTGACCCCTTCGTCTTAGTTTCAAACTTTGAAAATATTCACCATAAACATCTAAAAGTTATTTTTTTAAAAACACTAAAACAAGGTTCCTAATTGATTTTTAAGCATGCAAAAGGTAATCTAAACATGTTTTTAGCAAATGTCAAGCTTGGTCCTGCAACAAAAATGTTAGCATGTCCTTTAGCCTTGAAACTCTTTTGGGATTGAAATAATGAACTTTCAAAAAAGAGCTCTTGAATCTATGTTTTAAGAAAAACACAGTGACCGACGTCAATTATATAACCGATGACAGTTACATTTTCTAACCGATGACGATTATCTAACTGACATTGGTTATACCAATGTGATCAATGACAGGTATTTGATCGATGTCAATTTTACTAACCAACATTAGTTAAGCTATCCAACTAATGTCGATATTACTAGTCGACATCGGTTATTGTATAAACCCATGACAAACAAAAATGACAAAATAAAGTTAGAAAATCAATTTGCAAGAGTTTTAATGGTCCAAATGAATATTTTAAAGCTACAAAATGATCTTCTTCATGTGTGAGATGCGTCTAGTCCCACCGGACATGCCATATGTGAATCTAAGAATTTCACTCAAGAGATGATGGTTAATATGATGTTAGTTTCAAAATAAAAATAAAATGAAAGAAACACATTAGCTAGCATAACATTTCTAGGCCTAGACACTAAGGAGAGCTTAGTTAACAAATATGGATAAAACACACAACTGAAATGCAAAAGAAACCCTCTTTTACCTTCCTTGGATGATCCAAAATGCTTGTTGTAGTGGCTTGCTTAGCTTGTGCTCATGAAATCCGTGGTAATAGAAGCTTGGCTACCTCCATCTCTCCTTGGCACCTTTGGATTTGGCTTGGCTTCGCTTGGAATCAATTTGGCATAGTAACACTAATTGCAATAGCTTCATGAAAATATTTTTGCATTGTAAAATGATGTGGTAAGGCCTCCTATTTATAGATTTTTACAAATGTCTAGAATCACCTTGAGTCGTCTATCTTGAGATTGAGATGTGTGGTTGAAGGTTAATTCAATTTTTGAAATTAAGTTTATAATTATCCTCATCATGTCATTAGAAGAAGGGGCAATTAAGAGGCATGGAGGGCATCATAAAAGACATTTATGAGGCATGGAGAGCATGAATCTTGATATTTGTGGCATTTATGACCTAGGGATGTCTTCTCAAGAAATGAGGTCTCCTGATGATGCATATATTCAATAATCATTTTCAAAAATAAGTTTTCAACAAGTTTCCATGGAATTGTTAATTATGCCTTGATTTGGATTAATTAGCTCTTAAGCATGATTAAGCACTTTGTGCACAAAGTACTCAAATTGATCAGAATCCCTTGTTATTGGTACAAAATTTGACTGGATTAAAATCGTAAGTCACTGTTAGATGCGTTGGAACCGTATTCTCATTTAGGATGTTACCAACAACAAATAACGAAGACACGTGTCTCGTGCAAAAATTTTGATAGGAAAGAGCAATCCAGAGCACCCAAGTGTAAAATCGGCATTTTGACTCGAAATGATCTAATCAAAGTTCGCTGGCCCATAAATTACATTACTCCATTTAGTGATACCCTGGCCAAAATTGGCACTTGAATATGTCAGTTTCACATCATTTAGCATGTTTTAGTATTTTTAAGCCAAACTGTACATTTTGGTGAAAATTGGCCACAACTCTGATTGGAGATTATCGGTGGTCAGATTTAAGTGCCTACAAATACTAACTTTTGTTGGTACTTTGGAAAACCAGACTCAAGCAGTAATAGCTTTAGTAAACACGATCTCATCAGAGCCATAAGGCATACTTCGTTGTTGCAAACATAGTAGTGTTATAATTTGGTGGCTTAAACAACATACTATTCTATGTCATTTTTGTAATTGCTCAATTTAATGAATTCAAATTCAATAGGGAAGAAATAGTGGAAGAGTGTTCTAATGCTTTCAGTATATGTTACTGCATTATTATACTAAATGGAGTTCAAAGTATATGTTACAGCAACAAGGCAGTGCACGTCAAAGATCCTATTTAAAGACATGTTTAGTCAAGACAAGTTTGTTAAGAGGATAATCATTGGGGAAGGAACTCAAATTCGCCATCCCAATCAAACATATAATAAAGAGAAGTCTAAGAGCTGTGCATAACTAAGGGAAATAAAATTGCTCCCAAAGCGCAGGACATGGTAGATCACCGTCCAGAACAAATTTCAGCTAATATGGTATGTATGCAATGAGATTCATGTAAACGTAGGAAGAGGGCACTGGAGCTTCCAATTGGTGAAAAGGGACAGCAACCTCATATGGAAAAACCACCTGCAAGATCAAATATTGGCCAACAAACTCAGAAGAATAAACAACCTGAAAGATCAAACATTATTGTACTTGCTCTCCCTGCATTTCAATGCAAGAAAACTTGAGCTAGCATCGAAGAAAATGCTTAAATAAACAAAGAAAGGACTTGAGATTGCAGAGGATGTGTTTTGAGACTAGAAGCAGAGAATTGTTCATTGTTTGACACTTGAATTAGAGACTTTTCTTTTTTTGACACTTGAAGCAGGGAAATCCCATTTTTTGACACTTGAAGCAGAGAATTGACATTTATTCGACACTTGAAGCAGAGAATTTTGAAAATCCATATCAAATTAGGACGGTATAACATACTGGCTTCGTGGGAAACCTAAGGGAACCAAAATACGGTTTCCAGCCATGATATTGAGTGCAAAAGTAACTGGACAAAAGGAAGACTGGTTAGTGATCAGTATGCAATAAATTATAAGGACGTCTGATACTAATTTAGTTTCATCAATTAATCAGAGGCCTTGGTCAAACCAGTTGGTAGACAAAGTTCCTCAGAAGGATTTTTGGCTACCAAGTAACTGGAAAATGGGAATGGATGCTTCAAACAATCTAACTTCTACGTTGCTCTGGAGAGCCTGAGAAAGTGCCTCATATATTTGTAGAAGCAGCTGCATTGATTATTTAAATTTGCATCTGGGTTCCAGTTGGAGTCCTCTTCAAGAAGATTGTTTCCCCCTGAAATTTTACGTGTTACAGAAGCTGCTGTCAAATTATAATCTATTTATGCCAAAAAAGATGTTTTGGAAGGGACACCTTGTTTCTAAAGTTATCAATATTTATGCAGAAGGATTCGATGTTAAGTTAGAGATCGAAGCACAGCGATTATTTCATCTTTTGAATTAATGGAAACAGATAGAGAAAAGGAGAGACGGATATTCACAAAAATGATGGGAACAATTGAAGAAGTCGAAAAATCATTGTTTTATAGCAAATTTATCAAGAGAAATATATAACCCAAAAATAATGAGTAAAATTAAAATGGTGGCACAAGAAGATCTGGTCTTCTCGAAATTAGAAATGGTTGTTTATGGAATTGGATCATTTTCATCTACTATTGAAGATAAATTTCTGCTAAAAGAAGAGTATGAATTTATCGATAATGTTATGTTCTATGATCTTATTCTCTCCCCTCTAGAAATGAAAATTATACAACATTTGGGTTTCGATTGAATCACAAGAAACGAGGAAGGAAAAAGAGCAGTAGAAAGACCAACCCTCATCCTTCTGCCTCGCACTCCATTTTCTCTGGTTAACAATGTATTGGAAGCTAACTGGACGCCCACGAATTTAATCAAAATTATTATCTTGGGCGGTAGTTTTAAATATGAAAGCCATCATGAACAGAGATATCGGCCTTATCGTTGTGTGCTTTGTAAGAAACATGTTAATAAGATAGTCGGCAGGTTTCCCTGTGCGATTCTGAATGATGATAACACTTCCGAATTCGCTCTACCGACTGTTGACAATGAAGATGGAGAGATGAGCAGATGTTTCTTTCGATTTAAGGGGTCAGCAAGTGATCTAAAAGGGCTAATCGATGATATAACTATTAAATCAGTAGGACAAATGTTGCTTAGTGAAATGAAGAAGAGGAAATCGAGATTCTCGCCTGAGGAGCTTCGTCAGAAACTTGAAGCATGCGGTTTGCCGAGCTTAGAGATATTGAAAGTAGACCCTCCATTCGAATATATGAGAGCAGTTATCACATGATGATATTTGTAACAAAAATTTGCCGCACATAAATCAGAATCATTGTCAATCTGTTTTCTTTTAAATAACCAGATTGACCCTGTTTTTTTCTGAGTTTCCCACGGCTCTTTCTGTGATCGTCTTCTTTAAATCTTTGCTCTTCCCGACGGTTCCTCAACCACAGCCACAGCAAAAACTTTAACTAAAATCTGATTAACAATAATTCATTTTAAAGAAGACAGGACGGTAATTTCACTTCATTCGTGCCAACTAAATAGTCGCTTTGTTGGGTGAATATTTTGTCACCAGCTAACTGATGGGCAAAATAGGTGTTTCAACCACAGCATAAGGAGATTTACCGGCCAAATGTACGGGTCGACCACATCAAAAGGGGACAAATCTCTCCTCTCATCAAGGAGAGGTTCCCTATAACTATAAGGTGCTATATATTATATATATAAGCAGAAAATAACAATAAAGAGTAGGACAACACCATCCATCTCTCTTTTTTTAGAGATGATGTTCACAAATCAAAGGAGAAATTTTGGATGATTGCCGGAGGTACTTCTCTTTTTTCAGAAGTAATACTTAGTCAACAGCCAGATTCCTTCCTAGGTAGTAAAAGTAACCACGAGAAACCCACAAAAGCACAAAGTCTTTCGTTACTTCTCTCACTGAAACAGGGCATAGTAACACAACAGAATGAGGTGTAGCACAAAGTCTCCACCTCAACTACCAAAGAGTGAAATATACGAAGGATAATGGGGGCACAAAGCCGTCCCAAAATCCTTTACACAGAAACAAAAAAACAAACACGCTAAAGACAATTGTGGTAGCACAAAGTCTCTCCACAGTCAGCTTCAGGTCACCTTCCTGATTACTTCCACTAGTTCTGCTTGTTAAATTAAATGGACAAGAATGCTTCTAGGAAACAGACATAAGAACAATTTCTTAAATAACACAAGCTATTCTAGCACAAAGTCTGAAAGATCACTTGTTTTCTCATTCAAATAAAGAAATATGATTAACAATATGAGCTCAAAGTCTTAGGAAATGCCTTTCAATTTGGGCAAAGTTTTACTTTTGATAACAGAGAGATCTCCTTTAAAAAAATAAGAGAGATTACAATATATAGCGCTGCGAGAAAGACTTGGGTGCTTTGTTTCATGGAATGGCCCATGCTGCATTCAATGCCTTGAATGCATTTTCAATTCTGTGAAGGGACCATGCTGGAACAGGGCATCGGCTTTAACTGTGGTGTGTCAATTTATCTCAAATGTCTCCTCCAAAGTATAGGCCACCTGGTCATCTTCCTGATATTTGCGCAGCTGTCTACTTCACCTTTACTCGATGGAAAAAAAACATGCCACGTCCTTGAGTGCTCGCGCTCTCTGGTGTCCACCTGGTGGACTATTTCACCTACTGGAATAACCTCTGCACAGATATTTTTGGTCTTTCCCTCTTGTTCCTTCTTCTCTTAACGCATTTTATCATTTTCTCATGATTTGACCTCTCGGGCTATCTCTTCCTTTTCTGCTAGCTCTTTTGGCTTCTTCAGCTGGTCACTGAGTTTGTTTTTAAAGTTTGCGCCACATTTGAAAATAAACGGGCATTTTGTTACCTTAAGTTTGACGTCTGTGGGGACGTCATTGGTCACTTGGGCACTTGAACCACATTAAACCTTGAACCTTTGAACCTTTGAGAGTTCATTGGTTCAATGGTTCAACGGTTCAAGCGGTCCTATCGACTCCTTGGTTCAATCGCTTCTTTGATTCAATCACTTCCTTTCCTCTTCGATTGAACCATCTCTTCAAACTTGTCTCTGGAATCTTTCACTTCTTTGGTTCAATCGCTTCCTTTCCTCTTTAGTTGAACCATCTCTTCGAACTTGTCTCTAGAATCTTTCGCTTCTTTCCTTCACTCGAAGCTTCCTTGTGAACTTTGAACTTCTTGAAATAGTTGAACTCTTTGAACTATTTGAACCTATGAACCTTTGAACCTTGAACCATTTCAGTTCAAAGTTCAATGATTCATTCTCTTTCTTTGAATCTTTTGAAGTTTCAAACTCTCTGGATTCATTTCTTTTCTGTTGAACTCATTGAACCTTTGAACTTTGAACTCTTTTGGTTCAAGGTTCAACGGTTCAACGGTTCATTCTTTGCTCTTCAAATCTTTTATTCTTCTAAATCTTTTGAACTTTATTGAACTCGTTGAATTTTTGAACTTTGAACTCTTTTGGTTCAAGGTTCAATGGTTCAATATTTCTTCTTCGAAGTCTTATTTTATTTAAGTCTTTTAATTTTATTGAACTCCTTGAACCTTTGAACTCATTGAACCATTTTGGTTCAAGGTTCAACAGTTCAACCTTCATTCTTCGAAGCCTTCTTTTCTTTAAGTCTGTCGAGCTTTATTGAACTTTTGAACTTGCCGAAGTCTTCGAACTCATTGAGTGCTTAACTCTTTTTGAACCTTTGAACTCGTTGAACCTTTGAACCTTTGAAGCGGGGTTCAATGGTTTAATGGTTCAAGGGTTTATTCCATTTGTTTGAAGCCCGCTGCTAAGTCTTTTGATTGAACCTCGGCATTGAATTAGCCTTAAAAATGCCTAAGTGTTGGAACTTCTTTCTGAAAAACCCTGTCTATTAAACCTATGAGTTCTTTAGCTGAGAATGCTTGAATAATTGAAGAAATTGAATACTCAATATTTTTTGAGAAGGAAAGAGAGAATTTTGGTCTACAGGACCAAAATAGTTGATATGTTGTCCCAAAAATAAGTGACAGATTTTGGGAACAATAGCTGACTCTAGTTAGGGAAATTTCATCGATTGTAAAAATAATCGAAGGGAGTAGAATCCAGAATATCCAGTGCCTTTAAGTATGTCATTGGGCTATAGATTCATGCTACCCAAAAAAAATGTGCCAAAAATAAATGAAAATAAACAACACCAAAAAGAACTAAAAACTATACAAAAATTATACATATATACAAATGATCTTATCTGATACTTCAAGAATTGAAGTGCTTCAAATGCTACCTATTGTGAGGTAGAGAAAATGGTGTGCCATCTTAATACTTCAGCAAGAAACTATTTTCACCAGTGAGCTGATGAATAGTAAACAGGCCTCTCCATAGGGAATCAAATTTCTCATGCATTCCATTTAGTTCTCTTCTCTTGTCCCATAATAGAACTTGATCACCAATCTAAAAATCATTTATTTTTGCTTTCTAGTCAAAGAGCTTCTTCACCAAACTTTGATGCACAGCAATTCAGTCCACCACCATAGTTCGCTACTCATCCAGCTCAGTCAAGCACATGATCCTCTTGTCGATGGAGCTTTCATATGTCTGATCCTCGATCGCCTTTGCTAATTTCAATGATGGTAATTCCAAGGTGATTGGTATCTCTGTATTGAGACCATACAGAAGTTAGAAAGGTGACATACCTATTACCCTTTTAGACATAATTTGTCTGCCCATAAATCATCAAATAATATTTTATGTCAGATTTTTGGTTGTCATCTACCAGCTTTCTGATGATGGTCACTAGGTTCTTGTTGCTCGATTCTGCTTGGCCATTTTCTTGTGAAAAATAATCAAAAGAGTGAGAGAGGGTAATCCCATAATAAAAGTAGAATTGAGTAATCTCATGGGAAGAGAAACAGGCTGCATTGTCGATCACTATCTTGGTTGGGACCCCAAACTTAAAAATGATGTTCTCTTTGAAGAAATTACATACTATTTCTGAAGTAGCATGCTTGGTTGGAATAGTTTCCACCCATTTGGTGAAGTAATCTATGGTTGTGAGGACATAGTCATGTCCATCGGTTGAAGACGGGTTTACAACACCTATAAAATTAATTCTCTATTACTGAAATGGCTCTTCTATTACCACTGGCTTAAGAGGCAAAGCATATAACTTGGGTCTTCCAATGAACTGTTGGCATAGTTCACATCTTCGTACCCATTTGTATGCATATTTAAATAGGATAGGCCAGTAATACCTGGCTCGTAGAATCTTATGGGTAGTTACAGGCATAGAAAAATGTCTTCTACAAGCCAAATTATGGTAGGATTCTAGAAGTTTGTTCTGTTGCAATTTATCCACGTAGTGAAAGAATACCCTATCAAGGTTCTTCTTATACAGCCCATTGTCCCACAAGACAAATTTGGTAGCTTTCAACTTGACAGTCCTCTTTCCTTTACGAGACAGGTGAGCAGGACATTCACCATAGGTAAGGAAATGAGCGATATTTGAATACCATTCATCCGTAGTGGTGACAAAGAGAATTATTGGTGTGTCTCCCACTTCTATTTTTTCATGTCATGTTCCTTTTGGTCTGTTATCAGCAATCAATCGACAGAGACCCCTTCCATGCACAAGCTTCATTGGTTTGATAACAAGATCAAACTCCTAGATTTTAGTAATCTAATTACCCCTTTTAGTTCCAAACTCCTGCTGAGTTAATATGGACTTGACTGTTGTATCAGGAAGTAGGGCAATAACATGGAAATTCAAAATGTAAAATAAAAAATGTTTTACTGCCTTTACCACTACATAAGCATGCTTCTTTAGATTTGAATATTTTAGTTCATGAGCTTTGAGAGAACAGCTCATGAAGGATATGGGAGATTCCACACCTTATTTGTTCTGTTGAACCAGAATTGATGAAAGTGTGTGCTTAGAAGCATAACTGTACATCGTGAAATCTTTAATATAATCTGGACAAACTAGAATTGGGGCATGGGCGATAGCTATCTTGATGACTCAAAATATCAATTTGCCTTCTTTAGTCTAGCTGAAAGTGGCCTTTCCCTTCATCATGTCCACAATGTGGCGAGTTTTCTCAACGAACTCAGGAATGAACCTTCATAAAAAATTTACTTTTCCAAAAAAAGAGTGAACTGCAGTCTTACTTGTGGACAAAGTAAGCTCGTGAATGGATTTGACTCTTTTTGGGTCAATTTTTATGCCTTCTCTAGATATAATGTATCCAAGAAGTTTCCCTTCTATTACTCCAAAAATAAACTTCTTGAGATTTAGAGAAATGTCATTCTGTCAACATCGTTTCAGCACTTGTTACAAATGGTGCACATGATCAAGACGATGCTTGAAAAAGACTGTTAAATTATCAAGGTATACCACAATGAATTTACCTATTTCATCTTTGAAAGCAAGGTTCATTGCTCTTTAAAAAGTGGCACTGACATTTATCAAGCCAAATGACATTCTTCGATATGCAAAGGTGCTCCAAGGTGTGGTGAAGGCAGTCTTATGTTGGTTTGCTTCACAAAGTTTCACTTGATTGTATCCCGAGAAGCCGTCTAGCAGTGATGACATCTTTGAACTAGTCACTGTCTGAAGGACTTGATCCATGATGGGGAGAGGGTAATTATCTTTTAGGGAGGATTGATTCAAATTCCTAAAATCCACGTAGAGGTGAATTTTGTCATTTTTTTTTCTCATAGGAACTATATTTGTAATCTATGTGGAATGATGGATTGAAAAAATTATTTTAGCATTCAACATTTTTTGTATTTTAGATAGAATAGTACCTGATATCTTTGGATTATACTATCAGGATTTCTACTTGAAAGACACCAAATCACTCTTGAGATAAATTTTATGGCAAATTTTTTTAGGCTTGAGCGACTTCAGATCATCATAGGAGTATGCCAAAACATGCATGTAATGGTGAAGCAGGGTAGTAAATTTGAGCTTCTCCTCATGAGTGCAGCACTTCCTAATGTTCACCATCTTGGAATTTTTCTTGGTACCCAAATTTATCTGATCAAACTCCTATGAAGAGCTTGAATTTATTTGTTCATATTTGATGAACCTGTCATGCTTGTCAAACAGTTTCTCAAGGGAAACTAATCTTTTGAGAATTCTATTCCCTTTTAGCTATAGAAATTCTTCACCTACGTCTAAACTTGTTTTAGAGGTTGACTCAAGTTTCTGAGGCTCACTGCTTTCGAAGTGAAGCTGTTTAAAGCTATTTTTTTATTCTAGAAAGGTGATGATTTAGTTGTCACCATTAAACACTTGCCAATGATTAGCATTGTCAGGCACACTTGGTCGAAAGACCAGTTTGATAGTGTACATGTCTTCTTTAAAATATGGGTGAGGAACTAAAAGAGTTGCAAAAATAGATAATGCATCAGCTTGGTCATTGAATTCTCTAGATACTGTAGAGCTATTGAAAGCATCAAAGCTTTCAATTTGATTTCAAACTAGATTGTGGTAATGGCGCAACCTCTCATTTTTAGTTTCGTACAGGTTCTTGACCTAGCAAACCACCAACTCAGCATCTCCTTTGGTGTGAAGGAGTTTGACACCTCTATTTTGAGTGGCCTTTAATCCAAGCAGTAGTGATTCATATTCAACAGTATTATTGGTGTCGTTGAATTGCAATTTACAAGAATAGAGAAAAATATATTTTTGAGGAGATATCGACACAATCCTAGCTCTCGAGCTAGTAGAAAAACAACTGCCATCAAATTCGAGAATCCACACATTATTAGAAACTGACCTTTCCTTAATTTTTTCTTCATTTGGAGGGGAGGATTCTTCTAGACTTGCATTGTGCTTTATTAAGTCTTCTGATATTTTATCTAAACTAATTTTTAGATTGTCATCTTCAAAAAATTTATCAGCTGGGACATGAACATCTTCTGTAGTCAGGAAGTAATTACCCACGCTTGAAAACTCAAATAAAATTTGAGCTTCAGGCACTGATGTTTGAGTGAAAACATATTTTGCTTCCTTCTCAGGGAGCAATCTCTTCATGACGCCTTTAACTGAGATCTTTGCTTCAGATATGTCCATACTTAACTCGCCACCAACATCCTTGCAAAAATTTTGTTCAAAAATAATACCGTAGAAGGCTGAGACATCGGCCACAAGGACTATCATCTTAATTCTCTTATCTAGAAATGTTGTAAATGTAAATTAGGCATTCTTGATTTGTCCCAGTAGTGGCACTTGTTTGTTCTTCATGGAGAAACATCTCCCAAATGTCTTGGTCAGTGTGAGACCAAGGGATTATGCCACTTTAGTGGGCATGACATTGTCAGATGCACTTGAGTTTATTATGCAGTTGTTCAGCTGGTGTCCATTTATCAATAGGGAAACATAAAATGGTTTTATTTTTTAGGGACAGCTGGAGGAGTAATGACAAGGTTATTTTAGGTGGATATGTTCTTGAGGGGACCAGGAGTTACTTTCAAAAACTTTTGTCCTGCAGGGATGGCTTTATTCTTCACACATTCCACTAATCTATCCAACTGTTCAGGGTTGGATTACAAAAATTCAAATTCAGATATTTGAATTTTAGTTTTCTTGACATGGTCGATTATATCAAATGTCTAAAACGAATTAAGAATAGGAGAAGGCAGTTTATTCTTCTAGTTTTTAGGAGGGGCGGTATTGGTCTGTGAATTTGAAGTTGAAGATAAAGGAATGCTTGATGTAATTACGTTTTTAATGATCACTGGGTCCTTTGATTAAAAAGGTAGAGTGGTTCCTCGCTTATCAATTGAAATTACTGGTTGAAAATGCTCCTCTATTTTTTTATCAGCTTGCTGGGCAGACTAGTTATGGGATCAGGTGAATACAACGTATGATCCATCAACTGCTTCACCTTTACTTCTGGGTTCATCCTGGTAATTCAAGAAACTAATATTGGAGTCGCCAGTTGATTCTTTTTGGTCTGCTGCAAAGAGATCAACATCATCTTCTGGGTTCAACTCAGGCTGGAAGGAAAAATTAAATTTTGTTTTGAGATATCCAACTACCGAATTGGTTGGAGGTGCTTTAATGGCAAGCTTCCCATGTGGTGGAGGAAGGAGATTTGGCTGCCCTTGATTCTTGGCAGTATTGCCTTGGTATGACTAATTGAAAAATGTTTTCCTTGGTATATCTCTGTATAAAAGAGTAGAAGACATCTCTTGCACCATTTTCTTCTTGAGAGCTAGCAACTCATTTGCCAGCTTTTACACCATTGGATCAGTGGTGACTGTAGATGGATATTCAAAAAATGAAAAAGATTTATATCTATTAAGATCTCTCCTTATCTTCCCTACCAAGATGAGATCATCTTCCACCTTAGTGGCCAAATCTTGAGCAGTAGCAAGGTCTATGTGGCCAGCCCATCTCAATAGAAAATTTACTTCTAGAAGCTAAGAATTGATGACAAAATATTTAAGGTTCTCAACTGTTGGTTGAGCAATGGTAGGAATCCTATTCCTCAACTTTTCAAATTTGGCAATGAAGTCTCTCATATGTTCATGAGGCTCTTTCTTCATTTGTGTGAGCTGAGCCAGCAGGGCATACACATCTTTTTCAGGCTTGAACTTGGCTTCAAATTTAACTTTGAGGGTATTCTAGTCAATCATAGTCTAGGCCTATAGATGATAGAACCAGTCTGCTACAACACCTTGTAATGTTTCCACAAACACCTTGAGTACTACGTCCTCATACTCTACACCTATCACGCCACAGGCTATGCTGAAGGCTGCAATATGTTCATTGAGATGAACTCTCCCATCACCAAAGAATTTGAAGAAATTCTTCTTTGAACTGCATGGTAGCTCATGTAGAGGTGGAGTAAGATTGAGTGGACTAAAAGAGTTACCCTAGGGGCCTTGAACTGCCATGATTTGACTACTGAAGGGAGGGATAACAAATGCTTGAGGGGTATGTATTGACAAAGCTCTACTAACAGTAGAAATAGATGTTTTTCCTTGTAATGGAGACCTAAATTTTATAGGAGAAAAATTGTTTGTTCGTTGAAGGTGAGATGGAGAAGAAAATAGGTCAAAATCACTTTTCTATACCAACTCGAATACAAGGTCAACAATACCTTTAGATCTCTGGTTTCACGTATACCATGGATCTGCTAGAGTGTAAAACTAAAATCGATATAGATAGGGACTGCTTCAATTTAAATCTTGAGGCTTCAATCTGCACATTCTTCCCCAGCTGATGTGGAGCTACTAGAGAATTGACTTTTGAAATGAAACGCTTGATCTCCAACATTTTTAATTTTGTAGCTCAAAGCATATAATGGAAATAGATAAGACTATAATGATAATGGGTAAGACATAAGTGATGCTTCAAATTGTGAAAAATTATTGTGTCCCTAGTGGAGTTTCTAAAAAACTATTGGTGTGAAGCTGGCAGTGTTCTTTCCTACTTCACATCATTCTCCAGCAATATGAAATGCTTCAATTTGAATAGACTGAAAAAGGACTGGAAATGCTCATCGATCCCCAACAAAGTTGCCAAAAAACTGTTGGGTGAATATTTTGTCACTAGCTAACTGATGGACAAAATAGGGGTTTCAACCATAGCATAAAGAGATTTATTGGCCAAATGTGCAGGTCAACCACATTAAAAGGGGACAAATCTCTCCTCTCATCAAGGGGAGGTTCCCTATAACTATAAGGTGCTATATACTATATATATAAGCATAAAATAACACTAAAGGGTAGGACAACACCATCCATCTCTCTTTTTTCAGAGATGATGTTCACAAATCAAAAGAGAAATCTTGGGTGATTACTGGAGGTACATCTCTTCTTTCAAAAGTAATACTCAGTCAATACCCAAATTCCTTCTTGGGTAGTAAAAGTAATTATGAGAAACCCATGAAAGCATAAAGTCTTTCATTGCTTCCCTCACTGAAATAGGGTGTAGTAACACAACAAAATGAGGTGTAGCACAAAGTCTCCACCTCAACTGCCAAAGAGTGAAATATACGAAGGATAATGGGGGCACAAAGTCATCCCAAAATCTTTTACACATAAATAGAAAAACAAACATGCTAAAAACAATTGTGGCAGCACAGAGTCTCTCCACAGTCAACTTCAGGACACCTTCCTGATTACTTCCACTAGTTTTGCTTGTTAAATTAAGTGGACAAGAATGCTTCTAGAAAACAGACATAAGAACAATTTCTTAAATAACACAAGCTATTCTAGCACAAAGTCTGAAAGGTCACTTATTTTCTCATTCAAATAAAGAAATATGATTAATAATTTGAGCTCAAAGTCTCAGGAAATGCCTTTCAATTTGGACAAAGTTTTGCTTCAGATAACAAAGAGATCTCCTTTAAAACAATAAGAGAGATTACAATATATAACACTCTAAGAAAGACTTAGGTGATTTGTATCATGGAATGGCCCATGTTGCATTCAATGCCTTGAATGCATTTTTAGTTCTGTCAAGGGGCCATGCTGGAATAAGGCATCGGCCTTAACTATGGCATGTTAATTCATCTCAAATGTCTCCTCTAAAGTATAGGCCACCTGGTCCTCTTCTTGATATTTTCACATTTGTCTACTTCACCTTTACTCGATGGAGAAAAATAGGCCACGTCCTTGAGTGCTCGCACTGTCTGGTGTCCACCTGGTGGACTATTTCACCTACTGGAATAACTCTTGCATAGATATTTTTGGTCTTTCCCTCTTGTTCCCTCTTCTCTTAATGCATTTTATTATTTTCTCATGATCTGAGCTCTCCGACTATCTCTTCCTTTTTTTTAGCTCTTTCAGCTTTTTCTTCAGCTGGCCGTTGAGCTTATTTTTAAGGTTTGCACCACATTTGAAAATAAATGGGTATTTTTTTACCTTGAGTTTGATGTCTATGGGGACGTGATTGGTCACTTGGGCACTTGAACCACATTGAACCTTGAACCTTTGAACCTTTGAGATTTCATTGGTTCAATGGTTCAATGATTTGGGTGGTCCTATTGGCTCCTTGGTTCAATCACTTCTTTGGTTCAATGACTTCCTTGGTTCAATCGCTTCCTTTCCTCTTCAGTTGAACCATCTCTTCGAACTTGTCTCTGGAATCTTTCACTTCCTTCCTTCGCTCGAAGCTTCCTTGTGAACTTTGAACTTCTTGAAATGGTTGAACTCTTTGAACCATTTGAACCTATGAACCTTGAACCTTGAACCATTTCAGTTCAAAGTTCAACGGTTCATTCTCTTTCTTTGAATCCTTTGAAGTTTCGAACTCTCTGGATTTTTTTCTTTTCTGTTGAACTCATTGAACCTTTGAACTTTGAACTCTTTTGGTTCAAGGTTCAATGGTTCAATGATTCATTCTTTGCTCTTTAAATCCTTTTTTATTCTAAGTCTTTCAAACTTTATTGAACTCATTGAACCTTTGAACTTTGAACTCTTTTGGTTCATGGTTTAACGGTTTAATCTTTCTTTCCTTTAAAGTTTTCTTTTGTTTAAGTCTTTTAATCTTATTGATCTCGTTGAACCTTTGAACTCGTTGAACCATTTTGGTTCAAGGTTCAACGATTCAACAGTTCAACCTTCACTCTTCGAAGCCTTCTTTTCTTTAAGTCCGTCAAAATTTATTGAACTTTTGAACTTACCAAAGTCTTTGAATTCGTTGAGCACTTAACTCTTTTTGAACCTTTGAACTCGTTGAAACTTTGAACCTTTGAAGCGGGGTTCAATGGTTCACGAGTTCATTCCATTTGTTTGAATCCCGCTGCTAAGTCTTTTGATTGAACCTCGGCATTGAACTAGCCTTGAAAATGCCTAAGTGTTGGAACTTCTTTTTGAGAAAGCCTATCTGTTTAACCTACGAGTTCTTTAGCTGAGAATGCTTGAATAATTGAAGAACTTGAATACTCAGAACATTTTTTGAGAAGGGCAGAGAGAATTTTGGTATGCGAGACCAAAATAGTTGATATGTTGTCACAAAAACAAGTGACAAATTTTGGGAACAACATGCTTAATGCCTTATATTTTGCGCAATTGCCATGCCCATGACTAGGCTACTGAGAACACATGGATTTTCAGGAAGTAAAAAAAACCTAATGAAGGCTGTGGTTTCTAAACCCTAATCATCTTTTTCTATGCAATATTTTTCCATTTAACAGAAAGATAATGAAAACCCTTTAACAACATAAAAAACCCTGATAGAAAGTAATGATATGGCAAAATCATGTTTATCATGCATAATGAACATTGCATTTACCTGAGTTACAACAGTTGCTATATGTATAAATCAACTGTGACCAAACTGAATAATTTTTAAAGCCAAAAATAGAGACATGCAGCTGACAACTATTGATAATAATTGCTGAAATGAAGAAAAAGTAGGGGTAAAGGTGCGATGTTTTATCTATGGTGCTTTAAAAAAAAGGGCTTCGCAGATGCTAGCAAAATCATCATGTAGGAGAAACTTATGAAAGCTATAAGAGATGGTAGCAAAAAATGAAAACCTACAAACTCTATTTGATTTGGAAAAAAGTAAACCCTCAAACGGCCCCTCTTTGCAACATCAAGCATAGCAATGTCTCTGCTCTTCCAGCACTTCTCTCAAACCCTGTTCGTAGCAGACCACATATGAAAACTAAAGTAGTGTCAAACAACATATGGCGAAAAAGACATATATGAAAACCTATGACTAGGTTGCACTCGCTGCCACAAACCTCCAGGGGCGAGTGCCATGTGCCACTGTGAAACACTTGCCTGTAATCCCCACCCTCCATAACAACCTTCTTCCTTCCTCACATGTCAAAGCAAAATGGATAACCAAAACATATGCCAAAGCATTTCATTAGTCCAACAATGGCAATTAATAACACATTAGTGCTAACTAGGTAAATATTATTTTATTCATTTGTTTGAAATTGACTTAGGCACATTAAAATCAGACTGAGAAATATCCATGCATGATTGGTGGCTAGTAGAGAAGAGGTCAACATTAAATGAGTCTATCAAAACATATAGTACCCATCAGGTACTAATAAGGGCATTGAATGCCAAGTCCCTCCAGGGTATTTTTATGATGTGAAGAGTGTTGCAAAGAAAAGAAATTAAATTTTAAATCGTAAAATAAACTGGCATAGAGATGACATTATTCTTAGCACCGTAAAAAATATTATAGATTTTTTCAAAGAATTTTATTTTACATTTTAATTAAATTATATTTTAAGATTTATTTTATGAGAGATTATAATTAATTTTGATGTTTGGAATTAAACATACAACTCTGCACTAGTTGTGTAAATTAAGGTTGAAAGCTAAGTATTTTATGCAATTTTTTAATGTAACCTATATTTATTGAGACTACACATCATTATTGTGATGGTCAAAAGGTAAAGAAAATATATATATTTGTTGAGGTAGCAAGAAAAGCATCTTGATAATTTGATGTAGTAGATGGAAGAGGAGAAGGGGTGGCGAATAAGGGTTTTAATGAAATTTAGGCACAAATAATTATCATGGTAGTGCACTCGGCAAAGAAAGATTGCAAGCTAGTGATTTTTCGATGCATTCCACATGAAAACTATAATTACATATTGGGACAACTCTCAATTTTTTGCCTTCCTCAAAATCTACTAAGGCACATATGCTTTTATTCCATGCTAAACAAAACAACAAGAAACACTTTTATGTCACTTGAAATAGTTCTTGTTGTCATAATTAGCAGTTTCAGCATGCGTTGCATCGAGGGATAAATTAATCTATTTGTTGGAGGGGAAGGCACAATGAACCATGCTGTTCACCACCAAAGCATAGTGCAGATAGCTTACAAATGCTACCAATGCCATAAATAATGTGCTATCAAAATTAACATGTTTATAAACATTTGCAGTGGTGTCATTCATTAAACCCTTGAAATTCCAGCCTGACTGACATCTGACTTTGAACGAAGTGATGCCATGAATAACATGAAAAAATTTCATCCAATCAACATTCTATAAAAATAATAGTTTATTCCATCAGTTAAAACACTTGCACTCTACCTTTACAAAAGATTTAACATATTTTTAAATACAAAACAAAGTGATTTGATTGGGCCAAAAAAATAAGGAATAATCAGTGTTTAAAGGTAAGTGAATGCAATAATATCCCTTCGAGACTAATAAGTATAGATTGTATTTATACGATAACACTTTCGTATAGAATAATATTTTTCATTATAAAATTATCTAATCAAAAAAATTAAGAATAGGGTGGTGTACATTGACAATTTATTTTTTTATATTAATAATAATCTATCATGATATATGTATATACAGTGTCTATCCATATCAAATATTGTTTCATTAGGTATACCATGACATCATCATACACATTTTGATAATTAAATTTATGTACTTGAAAAAATGAATAAAACAATGTTGGGGACTGCTTAATTCTTATGTATACCATAACATTGTCATAAACATTAAAAAACTTGATAGTTAAATTTATGTACTTGAAAAAATGAAAATAACAATGTTTGGGGACTGCGTAATTTTTATGTAGACTATAACATCATCATATGCATTAGAAAACTTGATAGTTAGATTTATGGTGTCTAGCGACTGCTTAATTTGGTCTCAAATTATTGTGCATTGTGTTGATTGTATGTGTGTGTATATGTGGGTTGTTTATTTAGTATAATATGGTGAAGTGAGTATATGTATGTGTATATTTATACATTATTGTGTATATTAGTTAGTTTAGTTTTAGTTTTTTGTTTTTGTTTTCATTTTTTAATATAGAATTTTATAATTGTATATATTAGAAAATCTTAAGATAAATTTTATGTATTTAATTTATATTGAATATAAAAGTTTTAGAGTCTAGTTTATTTGGTCTTTGTAATGTATAGAAGTAGTTTTAATTGTGGATTCAATTTTTAACTTATCTATAGTGTAAATTAAGGGTCCAATTCATATTATCTAAAATTTTATAGAAACTCACCTTGTATTATCTAAACACTGGATTAATCAACTTCAATTTCTCTCTAATTATCAAAAATATAATGATTACTTTATTTAACCTCAAATTTATATGTTTTATATTAATTGTCTTTCAACACACACACACACACACACACACACACACACAAACAAACAAATAAAATTAAAAAAATAAAAATAATAATAATCATGATTATAAAACTAATGCAATCAAAACAAGAAGCATGTAATGATGTATATTTACTATTTAAATATATTTCTTTTATTCCGTATAAACCCAACAATATTGTATCCAAATACATAACTTATAGAGGAGTGTTTGCATTAATTACAAACTCCCATGTTAATGCTTTGTTATTGAAATGTATATATGTGTGTATTTTTTTAAAATAATTAAAACATGTATTAAAATATCAATATGAACATCATTATGAATCATATAATTTTTAGGGTGGAATATAATAGATAAAATTTTTAATTTTTTTTATGGAGGGCAAATTTTTTTTACCAGAGCTATGAACCATGAAAATATTTTTGACTGAAGCTATGGACTGTCTTTGAATCACAAATAGAGGGAGGTAGTCCTAGTAAAATCCTAAACCTCAAAAAAAAAATATACGTGACAAACTAAAATTATAGGCACAAAGAGCATATCCCAACCATAGGATAAAAACCCAAAATAAAAGGAGAACAAACTAAGCCTTGAAACAACAACATTGTATTGTAGCCAAAGAGAAACAAAAAGATGGTTAACTTACAACCATGAGATATAACAAAGGATATTTCCATCTTACTAAAGACCAGAGCACCCAAAGCTAAGGGTCAAAACATTAATCACGATCAGAAACTGATCATCTCCCTCGTTGGGATAAGAGGTCCTCCATCATTCATTGAGAGCCATTTCTCACCAATTTTTTAATTTTTATCTCAAATTTACTACCTCTGATATTCATCCTCCTTTTTATCTTAGAGCCCAAGTTAGCTTTTAGTCTTGTAACTATCAGTCAAGAAGGGGTGGAGACTTTGTCAACAATGTGAAAAGATCTCAGAGCAACATCAAGGATAGATAAATCCTTTGAAGGACCCATATGCCTATGGGAGACTTAAAAATCCCTATATGAGGAGGGGGTGGAAACAAGGTGTTGGAATAACATTCTATGATTATGCCACACAAATTCTGATCAAGGGACCCATCCTTATTCCTCCAAACCAAATAAGGATGAGATGAGATGGGCCAAAGAACCTTAGAAGAACACTTAGTTTCATGATGCTTAAGGAGATCACAATGAAAGTATTTAAAAGGAAGACCTTCATAGTTAAGATATTGGGTCTACATGCCTCGAGAGGAGATAATATTAACCAAATGAAAGAGAGGTTTGGAGTAATATATGATATAACACACTCTAAATAATATACTTCCAATAGAATTATCATCAATTTTCACATAAGATTCCACTTGATTAACCAACATTTTGATATATGCTCCTCTTTTCTCATGACACACCCAGAAGATTGAACAACCTGATGCAAAGAGGAGCAGTCAATATTTTCATCTTTGTTGGATAAAATAGGGCGACCATAGGCAGAAAAAGCTTGTTATCACTAAAAACTATGGTCCTAAAGGTCAAACAAATTCCCTATCAAAATGACATTGGAAGACAACCTGGAAGAAACCAAAACCAAGCATAGAAAAGGAAGGTGAAGTGATGGAAATCTAGGTAGTTTAGGCATTGTTGGAAAGATATGCTGACGAAAGATGAGTACCCACACATTTTCCAAAAAATGATTTGCTACCAAATTTGAGCTCCATTTCCTGAATAGAAGGGTCAAATAATACCAACTCTAGTGTTTCCTTTGAGAAAAGGACAGACACATCCTCTAACATGAGAAAAAAAATCCTCTCCCATAAAACCATGCGAATGAGACTCATGAAACATAACCATGTAGACCAAGGTGGGAGCAACAACATTAGAACTGAAAACATCAAGGACTTATAAAAATCTCTGCATTTGTGGCAAGGGTTCCCAACATTAAATTACATCCAACGAAAACACACCACTTCTCGGAGAGCTTCACCTCTAAACCACCAGGAGGGGTGATGGAAAGAGATTTGCATGCATGAGGTTAGGGCAACGCGAAAGCTTTGGGGTTGGCACTAAGAGCATCAGACGGCTCTGCTCCTACACCAATTGCCAAAGAGCCTTTTATTATCCCATTTGATCTTTCCCCATTGGCACTAGCGTTGCCAACCCTTCAAATATCCTCACAAGATGCCAACAGACCAACCAACAAGGGATAGATAACAAGGTTGTTTGACTAGGGTTGGTTTCTTGCAACAACATTTACCTCTAAAACTACAAGAAGCTCATCACCTTTACTACAGTCCTTATACTTAATAAAATTAAAAAAAAGCCTTTGGAGCCCTTTCTTACTATCTGCATTAATCTTAGAAGTCACCTCCACTTTATTGCTGTCGACTTTTGGAGTTGTCTCCAAAACAGTAGCTTGTTTCTCCTTCGCAGTAAATCAGGTATCCAAAACATCAATCTCCTCATAATCTTCTAACTCTGAATCAAATACAGAATCCCAACTTTAGAAAACGTGTGCAAGTGATTTTTTGAGAATCGAATGGGCCAAGTTTTTTATTTTCAAATTTGTTTCCCTCTCACGATCATCCATAGCCAAAACATGTCATAATCTTGAAAACACACTCATCCTTACATATGATAATATGTTTATAAATGATTATATGTTTTAATATAGTTAAAATATGTTTCAAGATATTAATGTATATATTCCATCACAAATAACAAATATATGAATTTAAAAAATATTAATAATGATCAATACACGTATATCTTTGTTTATTTTAAATTGTATATAATATTTCATAAATATTAATTCAAATATATGTAAAAGTCTAATTTTTTTTAAGAAAATAGGATTTATCATTAAGAAGTCGGTACGCCTAAAAATGTGGTGTAAGAACATAAACGTATTAAAGTAAGTTATAAATAATAGGTTAGCCTATTTACATAAAATATTAAATATATATACCGGCATTTAAAACTCTTCCCGTGTTAGTCCTAATATGTACACGTTTGAAAGAAGTAAAAATAATAATAATAATAAAATAATAATTGGTTGGTGAGATTTTGGAGGAAGAAATCTGATATATGTGGGGTGTTTATTTAGTATAATATGGGGATGTATATATATGTAATATCATTATCGTGTATATTAGTTAGTTTAGTTTTATTTAGTTTTTTTGTTTTTGTTTTCATTTTTTTAATATACAATTTTATAATTGTATATATTAGAAAATTTTAAGATAAATTTTATGTATTAATTTATATTGAATATAAAATTTTCGGAGCTTAGTTTTTTTTATTTTGGTAATGTATAAAAGTAGTTTTAATTGTGGACTCAATTTTTAATTTATCTATAATGTAAAGTAACAGTCCAATTTATATTATTTAAAATTTTATAGACACTCACTCTGTATTATCTAAACACTGGATTAATCAACTTCAATTTCTTTTTAATTATCAAAAATATAACGATTACTTTATTTAATCTCAAATTTATATGCTTTATATTAATTTGTTTTCAACATATAAACATAAACACACACACACACACACACACACACACACACACACACACACAAATTAATCATGATTATAAAACTAATGCAATCAAAACAAAAAGCATGTAATGATGTATATTTACTATTTAAATACATTTCTTTTATTTCGTATAAACCTAATAATATTGTATCCAAATACATAACTTATAGAGGAGTGTTTGCATTAAATACAAACTCCCATATTAATGCTTTGTTATTGAAATGTATATGTGTGCGTATTTTTTTAAAACATGTATTAAAATATTAATATGAATATCATTACGAATTGTTGTCCCCAAAAAATGTCACTCATTTTTGGGACAACATTTGAACTATTTTGGTCCTACATACCAAAATCCTCTCTTCCCTTTTCAAAAATTGTTCTGTGCATTCTAATTCTCCATTCTTCAAGCTCTTCCAGAAATCTACAGATTCTGCAGGCTTGAATCTACAGACTCTACAGATAGGTTTCTACAGACTCAGTGTCTACGAACTTCAAAGGAAGAAATCTACGGAATCTACAAGATGAAAATCTACAGACTCTGCCAGCCAAGTTCTATGGACTCAGTTCTACGGACTTGGCAGGTTGATTTCTACGGACTCTGCAGGAAAGGAGCAAGCTCTCAACACTTGGGCGATTTCAAAGTTGGTTCAAACGGTCAGTTCAATCGATCAGTTCAAGGGATTGCCCTAAAGATGAAGGAATAATTGCCCTTGCGGAGGACAGTGAACCAAGCCAAGTACCCTTGTGGAGGATAGCAAGCAAAAGAAGACAAAGTGAACTCCTTCAAAAAAATGAACAAGACAAAAGGCAAAGTAGAGTCCTTCAGACAAATTGTTCGAAGGTTAGAAATTCCTTCGAACATTTTGTCTTAAGGAATTCACCTGGGAAGAAAGCTCGACCGAAAGGAAGGAAAGGAACGGCTAAGAAAAGGAAGATTTCCTTCAGACAAAATGTTTGAAGGAATTCCTTCGGTCTTTTTGTCCGAAGGAAAACAAGGCCAAAGTCTGCCAAAAAAGGAAAACCCGCTGAGGAGAAAGAAGCACAAAGGCCATGTACCCTTGCAAAGGGCTCTCACCGAGAAAAATGAACCATCTTTCAATACCCTAAAGGGCAAGTTCCCTCTGAGAAAGATCAAACCTCAAAGTGCAACGAAAGCCGCCACGTGTCCCGTTAAAACTCAATGGAGCACGACACATGTCTGCATTTGTATTTCAAGCTTCAAAGCTTCTTTCAATAAGTCTCTCTTAGAGTTCTGCATAGGGTGACAAGTGGCAACTGTAGAAGGTTTCAATATGAGCAGTGGAACGTGCCACATGTCTGTTGCAAAGCTCTATAGAAGCTGACAAGTGTCAACATCCGCAACTTCTTCCTTCTGTGATATAAGGATTGCGGTGGGCCCCAGGTGAGTTGTTATAAGTTAAGCGAATGCTGGCACATGTCCTCACTTGTTTCACAGTGGAACACACCATGTGTCACTTGTTGAGATCTATGGAAAGCAGCCAGAACAAGCGGCAAAGACACAAAGGAATTGCTAAGTAGAATGACGGGCCTGCAATAGTCAAATTCAAGGTAATAAACTAGTCATTGATCTTTAAAGGCCTGAGCGCAGATTTGAATGCATTCAAAGGCCTTAAGGCCAAAGGGAAGAACCATTGAGAGAAGGAGCTGGAGAAGCCAACAAGGTTGGGAATGTAGCCCTGAGAGCTTAAATTCTAGGAAGCGATAAAGCTAGAGAAAGATAAAAGAACAAACTTAGTGACCAGCTGAAGTGGGAGCTCAAATCGCTATATAAAAAGAGAAAGCCAAAAATATCTGCCCAAAAGTTATTTCAGTAGGTGGAACAGTCTGCAAAGTAGATATTTGAGCCTGCAAACATTGAAGGCGCAACCTGTTTGTCTCCCTTGGAGTAAAGGCAAAGTGTACAGCTGGGTAGATATCAGGTGATAGACGAGATGACTCAGGCCCAGGAGAAGACATCCGAGATGAACCAACACGTCACAGTTAAGGTGGTCACCCTGTTCTAGCATGGCCCCCCTGATAGAACTGAAAATGCATTCAAGGCATTGAATGCATAGCATGGGCCATTCCATGAAACAAAGCGCCAAGTCTTTCTTGGCTGCTATATATTGTAATCTCTTTTATTGTTTTAAGGAGATCTTCTCGTAAATAGAAGTAAAACTCTACCCAAATTAAAAGGCAAATACTGAGACTTCGAGCTCAGATTGTTGTTCATATTATTTTATCTGAATGAGAAAGCAAGTGACTTGTAGACTTTGTGCAGTTATAGCTTGTATCATTTTAGGGGATTGTTCTTATGTCTGTCTTCTGAATGTGTTCTTGTTTATTTGATCTAATAAGCAAAACTAGTGGAAATGATCAAGAAGGTGTCCTGAAGCTAATTGTGGAGAGACTTTATGCCCCCACAATTGTCTTTAGAGTGTTTTCTTTCTGTTCTTGTGTAAAAGATCTTGGGAGGACTTTGTGCCCTCATTATCCTTCGTATTATGTTTCTGTGTAAAGGACCTTGGGATGACTTTGTGCCCTCATTGTCCTTCATATCTCACTCTTGGGCAGTCGAGGTGGAGACTTTGCGCTACATCTCAAGATGCTGGTTACTACACCCTTGGTTACCAGTTACTTTTACTACTTGAAAGAACTCATGTTGTTTCCTGCAAGAGCACTTCTAAAAAAAGAGAAGTGCCTTCAGTGTTTTCACTAGGATTTTATCCTCTGTTTGTTAAACATCATCTCTAAAAAAAGAGATATGGATGGCTTATCCTACCCTTAAATATTATTTTTTGCTTATAGTTATAGTATATAGCTCCTGCATATTTATAGGGAACCTCCCCTTGATGAGAGGAGAGATTTGTTCACCTTTGATGTAGTAAACCTACACACTGGGCTGACCAATCTCCTTTGTTGTGGATGATAAGACCTATTTTGCTTAATCAAACAGATGACTAACAAAATATTCACCCAACAGTCTTTTTGGTGACTCCGCTGGGGATGAACGTACAGTCTAAAGCCTCAAGATTTAGATTGAAGCAGTCCCTACCCTTATCCATTATAAACTCTGGTGACTCCGTTTCGTGTCTTACCCTTTATCATTATAGCCTTACCATCTTCCTCCATCTCCATTATATTATCTGGTCTGCAAAACCAGAGCCACTGGGATAGAATACGCAATTTGAAGCCTCAAGCTTCAAGATGAAGTAGGTCCAATTCTTTCCCATTTTTGTTTTACAATCTGGCAACTCAACTCTATACAAGAAGCTAGAGAGCACAAGGTAGAACTAATTTTTTTGTTGTTAGCAGAGCTTTGCCTATCCACACACCACCCAGATTTGTTATCCCTCTTTTTCATAATCCCATCATGGCAGTTCAAGGCCCCTAGGGTAACTCATTTGTCCCACTAAATCTTGCTCCACCCCTGCATGAACTTCCACGTAGCTCAAGAAAGAACTTCCCCAAATTCTTTGGTGATGGGAGAGTTCACCCTGATGAACATATTGTAGCTTTCAGCATAGCCTGCGGTGTGATAGGCATGGAATTTGAGGACGTGGTAGTCAGGCTTTTGTGGAAACTGTTGACCAATTTTTGCCCCTGGCAAAATTGTGGTCAACTTCTTCCCTGGCTTTTTGAAGCCAGTCAATTTTGGGTTGCAAGTCCATCTTCAAGTTCATGCTCAGTTCGGGCCTGGTTCATGATTGGTTTGGCTTTGGGTTAAAGGCTCATCAACGCGTTTGGTTAAACCATTGAACCGTTGAACCATTTTGGTTCAATGGATTCAGTTCAAGAAGGCCGCAATTCAAAGGAAAAGACTCGATGACTTTTGTCAAGGACGGTGACGTTCCAAAGGCCGTCAATTTTAATGCAATAAACTAGCCATTTGTTTTTTGAACTTTTGAGCGTCAAGCATTGGAAGGGAGCTTGGAATGTAGTGACCCACCAAGGAGTTCACGTAAAGGGCCAAGTGGCTAGAAAAGACAAAGATGCAGAAGAAGACAATGACAAAGTGATAAAGCAAGGAGGAATGACATGGCACAGAAGTGACAAGGCAGCCCAAGTGGCAAAGTGTAGGCAATTTGTTTCCTGACAGTCCCCAAATGGTGCAAACAACAAGCAACATGACCCATGCTTTGAAAAGGGGACAAATTTCAGTTTGTTGGCAGAAAAGAGGCGCGATTCATGCTTCCACATTAAAGCTCGAATGCCAAAGTCAAATTTGGTGATTATACAGCATGGTTCTAGTAGGCTTCTTCTAGGATGATGACAACACAACAGTGTTTTCCTCTTTCCAATGGGACGCGACAGGCCGACTTGTCAAAGAAGCGCCAAGTTTCTTTCTCTTTTCTTCTATATATTGTAACTTCTCATTTTTGAGAAGAATCGGTTCTTCCACTTTTGCAAAGGCGCAGTCCTGGCAAAATTTCACCTGAATAAAATAAAATGTAGTTTTTTTACCTCCATTTGGATAGATGTTTTAGAGTATGCATTGAATGTTTGTCTGTGTTTAGTCATCGTTTCTTGATGCTCTCATAGGTTTAACACCAGCAGACCTGTCATCTACAAGGTGCCATCTCTGCAGCTGAAAGGAGAAGAGCAGTATTTGAGAAGTGCAAAAATAGAGGAAGTTGCTACATAAGTGTGTGTCTCACAACACCTTTGGTGATCCCTTTCTTTTTTGTATCTTCCATTAAGGCCTCCCTGCCAGTTTTCAGCAGCCTGGTCCTTCTGCCAAATGTGTAGTGTATGTCCGTATTTGTCTAGTTCTGAGAGTGGATGTGTGAAGGTCGACCCTTATTTTTTGGTGCATCACCTCTTTTAGAGTAGGCTTATGTTTTCCTGCATTCTCTTTCTCCCTTTTCATCCCCCCATATATATATATATATATATATATATATATATATATATATATATATATATATATATATATATATATATATATATATATGTATGTATGTATGTATGTATGTATGTATATATGTATGTTAGCACTTGCTGGAAAAAACATGATGCATCAAAGGGAGCTAGCCCTTATCTAGAGACTCTCTCCTCCAGCTTCGCCGGTCCTACAGGCGAGAGGAGAGTTTCCATGTTGCAAGGAGAAGGCAAGATCTAGGCCTCCTTGCCCTGGGTGCAATCTCTTGCGTCAATAGAAACACTACAAGGTGCTACTACAGATTGGTTCTACCATCTGCAAGCTAGGTTAGTGATTGACTAGGATAGTCTTAAAGCTAAATTTGATGCCAAGTTCAAGCCTGTAGAAGATGCACATGATTTGCTGGCCCAACTCACATAGATGAATGAACCTTATGAACCTATGAGGGATTTCATATCAAAGTTTGACAAGCTGAGGTACAAGATTCCTGATATTGCATAGCTGACACCTAAAAATTTCAAGTGCTTCTTCATCAACTCATAGCTACCTCAAATGAGTTTTCTGCTAAGACGTGCTAGCCACATAGACCTTGAAGTTGCTCATGACTTGGCTATTGAAGTGAAAGATGGCCTTATCTTGGTAGGAAAGATAAGGAGAGATCCTAACAGAGGAAAACCCTCTTCATCTTCTGAGTATCCATCTATAGGAACCACTGATCAAATGGTGCAAAAGATGGCAAATGAACTTCTAGCCTTGAAAATACAAATGGCCAATGGTATGTCTGCTCACCCTAATCAGGATATGCCAAGGAGGACATTTCAAAATCAGGCATACCAAGGCAATGCGACCAAGAATCAAGGGTAGCCAAATCATCTTCCTCCCCCATAGAGGAACCTTGCGCTTGAAGTGCCCCCAACTAACTCAGCAGGCTTGAATCTATAGACTCTACATATAGGTTTCTATAGACTCAGTTTCTATGAACTTCAAAGGAAGAAATCTACGGACTCTACAAGATGAAAATCTATGGACTCTGCAGGCCAAGTTCTATGGACTCATTTCTACGGACTTAGTTCTATGGACTTCACAGGTTGATTTCTACGGACTCTGCAGGAAAGGAGCAAGCTCTCAACAATTGGGTTATTTCAAAGTTGGTCCAAATGGTTAGTTCAATCAATCGGTCCAAGGGACTGCCCCAAAGATTAAGGAATAATTGTCCTTGTGGAGGATAGTGAACCAAGCCAAGTACCCTTGCGGAGGGTAGCAAGCAAAAGTAGACAAAGTGAACTCATTCAAAAAAATGAACAAGATAAAAGGCAAAGTAGAGTCATTCAGACAAATTGTTCAAAGGAATTCCTTCAAACATTTTTTCTGAAGGAATTCACCCTGGAAGAAAGCTCGACCGAAAGGAAGGAAAGGAGCGGCTAAGAAAAGGAAGATTTCCTTCAGATAAAATGTTCGAAGGAATTCCTTTAGACTTTTTGTCTGAAGGAAAACAAGGCCAAAGTCCACCAAAAAAAGAAAAACCCGCTGAGGAGAAAGAAGCCTGAAGGCCATCCGAAGACCACTCGAAGGCCATGTACCCTTGCACGGGGCTCTCACCGAGAAAAATGAACCGTCTTTCAAGACCCAAAAGGGCAAGTTCACTCCATGAAATATCAAACCTCAAAGTGCAGCGAAAGCCGCCACATGTCCCGTTAAAACTCAGTGGAGCATGACACGTGTCTGCATTTGCATTTCAAGCTTTAAAGCTTCTTTCAATAAGTCTCTCTCAAATTTATATGGAGGGTGACAAGTGGCAACTGTGGAAGGTTTCAATATGAGCAGTTTGATGATACGAGTTCAACAGTTGGTCTACCAAATTTGGATGGCAGTATTACAGATGTTAGTACACTGAGTGTTGGTGATCTTGAGGGGAGCTCATTTGATTCAGTTTTCTCTCATAGTGTGGACAGCGTATTCGAGACAGCTCATAGGAGGCTCGTAGTGCAGAGTCACCATGTGACCAGCGAGTTGAGAGTAGGCGAGAGAGATATCACTACTGCTCTTGAGCATTTTGATGGGTCAAAAGGTAAAGAAAATATATATATTCGCTGAGGTAGCAAGAAAACCATGTTGATGATTTGATGTAGCAGATGGAGGATAAGGGGTGGCAGATAAAGGTTTTAATGAAATTTACGTAGAAATAATTATCATGGTAGTGCATTGGGCAAAGAAGGATTGCAAGAAATTTATTTTTTGATGCATTCCAAATGAAAACTATGATTACATACTGGGACAACTCTCAATTCTTTTCCCTCCTCAAAATATGTGAGGCACATATACTTTTATCCCATGATAAACAAAACAACACGCAACACTTTCATGTCACTTGAAATAGTTCTTGTTGCCATAATTAGCAGTTTCAGCATGAGCTGCATCGGGGGATAAATTAATCTATCCGTTGGAGGGGAAGGCACAACGAACCATGTTGTTCACCAGCAAAGCATAGTGCAGAATGCTGACAAACATTGCCAATGTCATAAATAATGTGCTATCAAAATTAACATGTTTATAAACATCTGTAATGGTGTCATTCAATAAACTTACTTTGGTCTCGAAATTAGTATACATTGTGTTGATTGTTTGTATATATATATATGTGTGTGTGTGTGTGTGTGTGTGTGTGTGTGTGTGTGTGTGTGTGTGTGTGTGTGTGGGGTGTTTATTTAGTATAATATGGGGATGTATATATATGTAATATCATTATCGTGTATATTAGTTAGTTTAGTTTTATTTAGTTTTTTTGTTTTTGTTTTCATTTTTTTAATATACAATTTTATAATTGTATATATTAGAAAATTTTAAGATAAATTTTATGTATTAATTTATATTGAATATAAAATTTTTGGAGCTTAGTTTTTTTTATCTTGGTAATGTATAAAAGTAGTTTTAATTGTGGACTCAATTTTTTTTATTTTGTCTGAAGGAATTCACCCTGGAAGAAAGCTCGACCGAAAGGAAGGAAAGGAGCAGCTAAGAAAAGGAAGATTTCCTTCAGACAAAATGTTCGAAGGAATTCCTTTGGACTTTTTGTCTGAAGGAAAACAAGGCCAAAGTCTGCCAAAAAAGGAAAAACCCGCTGAAGAGAAAGAAGTCTGAAGGCCATCCGAAGACCACCCGAAGGCCATGTACCCTTGCACGGGGCTCTCACCGAGAAAAATGAACCATCTTTCAAGACCCAAAAGGTCAAGTTCCCTCCATGAAATATCAAAGCTCAAAGTGCAGCGAAAGCTGCCACATGTCCTGTTAAAACTCAGCGGAGCACGACAAGTGTCTGCATCTACGTTTCAAGCTTCAAAGATTCTTTCAATAAGTCTCTCTCAAAGTTCTATGGAGGGTGACAAGTGGCAATTGTGGAAGGTTTCAATATGAGCAGTGGAACGTGCCATGTGTCCCTTGCAAAGCTCTACGGAAGCTGACAAGTGTCAACATCTGTAGCTTCTTCCTTTTTTGATGTAAGGATTGTGGTGGGCCCCATGTGAGTTGCTATAAGTTAAGTGAATGCTGGAAAATGTCCTCACTTGTTTCACAGTGGAACACACCATGTGTCACTTTTTGAGATTTGTTGAAAGCGGCCAAAACAAGCGGCAAAGACACAAAGGAATTGCTAAGTAGGATGACAGCCTACAACAGTCAAATTCAAGGCAATAAACTAGTCGTTGATCTTTAAAGGCTTGAGCGCAGATCTGAATGCATTCAAAGACCTTAAGGTCAAAGGGAAGAACCATTGAGAGAAGCAGCTAGAGGAGCCAACAAGGCTGGGAATGTAGCCCCGAGAGCTTAAATTCTAGGAAGAGACAAAGCTAGAGAAAGACAAAAGAACAAACTCAGTGACTAGTTGAAGTGGGAGCTCAAATCGTTGTAGAAAAAGAGAAAGCCAAAAATATCTATCCAAAAGTTATTTCAGTAGGTGGAACAATTTGAAAAGTAGATATTTGAGCCTACAAACATTGAAGGTGCGACCTGTTTGTCTGCCTTGGAGTAAAGGTAAAGTGGACAGCTAGGTAGATATCAGGTGACAGACCAGATGACTCAGGCCCAGGAGAAGACATCTGAGATGAACCAACATGTCACAGTTAAGACAATCACCCTGTTCTAGCATGGACCCCCTGATAGAACTAAAAATGCATTCAAGGCATTGAATGCACAGCATGGGCCATTCCATGAAACAAAGCGCCAAGTCTTTCTTAGTTGCTATATATTATAATCTCTTTTATTGTTTTAAGGAGATCTTCTTGTTAATAGAAGTAAAACTCTACCCAAATTGAAAGGTAAATACTGAGACTTTGAGCTCAGATTGTTGTTCATATTATTTTATCTGAATGAGAAAGTGTCATGTCCCCTTTTCAGTTGAAATCTTTCAGAGTTGATGATTAGCTTATTATGTGACCCTCATAGGCTAATGGGATGGATAGAGGGTCTTGATGGAGCTTGGCTTGGCTTCGACTAGCAGAATTGTTCTAGTTGGCTTTCGTTCAGGCTCTTTCAGACATGTATTAAGGGAGAAATTAATATTTGATTGATTTAATTAAATATTAATTAGTTGGCATATTTTTAATTATGAAACCCTAATTTTTAATTATGAAACCCTAATTAGGGCAAGCACACCTTTTTTTTAAGGATATAAGGGTTTCTCATTGGAGAGGGAGCCATAATATTGATTATTGATATTGAAGACAAATTTTGCTAAGTATTTTTTGAGAAGACTGAGCCAAGGGTTTCCAGTATTCTTTTACATTGGAAAACGTGCAATCTTCAGTGTGTGTAATTTAGAGGTTGTGAGATATCAGCTGATCTATTTCCAGTTTGAGGGATAATTTCATACAGAAGTTATCACATAGATTTACAGGCCATGCTATATTCTATTTTCTATTATATGGAATATGTACAGATCCATACCAGGCCATACTAGCTGAATCACAGATTGAAAAAGTCCACCGTCAGCAGTCGCAAGCCATAGGGAGCACAAAGACCGACATTGGCATCCCAAAGACTGACATCAGCCGACTGCATATCAACGTCAGTAGAGTAGCCGACTGACTGAGACCGACATCGACAGCCTATCGACTGACTGTGGCTGTATAACTGACATAAGTGACTGTGTGTTTGACACAGCTACCAAAGCTGTACCAGATCTAGAGTTATTTTTAGAGTTGCAAAAAAGTTAGGTTTTTGGAGACTATATTTATATTATTTTGTTGCATGACAGAGATTCACTATTGTAATCATTTGAAACAAATAATAAGATCTTAGACTAGCCAGTTATAAGTTTTACTGCTTCAGTATTTATTTATTTGAATCTATATGAATTTATCTTGCAAATTCGCATACTTCTTTATTTCATGCAAAAACACCAAAAAAATCAGAATACACAAAAATAGTCAAAATTTAGTTCCAAAATTTAGGGGAAACATGGGTTTCTACAATGGTATCAGAGCCAAATTCTGCCATCCTCTTGGGTAGATTGGACATTGAATCAGCTAGTAAATCATGGTTACTTCAAGTACTCAGAAACAGTGGGACAATAATATGGAGAAGCTTAAACAAAGTCTGAATAAGTTGGTTGAAAACCAGACAAGGATGAATGAATGGCTTTCACACCCTATAATCGAAGACAAATTAGCACGATATATGACATCCATTTTTAGAGGGTCCACGTCACAAAACAAAAAGAAGGAGAAACAAGAGGTCTCTACAGGGGAAGTTAATCATTTACTTAGTGGAGCAGCCACTAGTGTTGTGACTACACATGATGGAGACATTTTACAACGGTAGGATATCATTACTGATTTGTTTGAGGACAATGTCCCATGATTCTCATGAGATAGGAGCTTGTGATATGACATCAACCTTTGATGGTATCCCTACACCAATTATTAGACATGTTGATTTGACTCAAGAGGATATGAGGGCAGCCATGGGGAATGAGTTGTCTATATCATCTTTCCAAGAAGCTTCACTTGAGACTTCTACATTGGAGGCCAGCATAGAGCATGCTAATGATATGGATAATAAGGGTATGGATTCTTTGGATGATCATATTGCTACTTCACCTTCACATCATGAACATCAAACTTGGAAGGATGTGGAAAGGACACAAAATTTATGTGATGTGGTCACAAAGGGCTAAAGAAGCTAGATTAGTGGCTGTCAAGGCGAGGCAACATCTTTAGAACATAAAAGGGAAGGTCAATCTCTCCAATATGGAGAGACAGAAAGGAGTTACAACAGGTTCTTCTTGGGAAGGTCAATCTCTCCAATATGGATGAGCTTTGTCTTGAGGTGAGTTCAGTTCAGGAGTTATCGCATGTGGCAGTGACTCAGCATTCTTTTACAGTCATGTCACATGTTGTTGATGATCTCTCGGATATGGCAGAGTCTATGGAAGATTCCCAGGATCCAACTATTGCAGATGACACCCAGGAGGATGTTGTGGATAGTGTTGAGGACTTAGTATCTTCAGCGGGTTCCTTTGATACGGAGGGTTATGTGGATGTTTTAGTCACTCCGTTTGATGATACAAATTCAACAGTTGGTCTACCAAATTTGGATGGCAGTATTACAAATGTTAGTACACTGAGTGTTGGTGATCTTGAGGGGAGTTCATTTGATTCAATTTTCTCTCATAGTGTGGACAGCGTATTCGAGATGGTTCATAGGAGGCTCGTAGTGCAGAGTCACCATGTGACCAGCCAGTTGAGAGTAGGCGAGAGAGATATCACTACTACTCTTGAGCATTTTGATACCGATCATCAGTTGTTAACCGTTACTAGTTGGGGTGCTTCTATGATAGATGAGTCCAGTGGTGGTTACCTTTCTTTGGTAGAGGTTCATGCCTTGCGTGATGCTATCAGGGTTTTGAGACAGGATTACTTACAATTAGTAGCCAATTGTGATCACTTGGGTGGTGGTGAGTACGTTCCTATAGTTGTTGCTGAGGAACATGTTGTTGGGGCTGACACACATGTTCAGGGTTTGGGAGTACCTGGTCTTGATGAGTTTGGGATACCAGTGGAGTCGAGTCTCCAGATTGATTCTTCTCACACAGATGACAATGTGGTATCATTGGTTGTGCCACATTTATAGAGGGTTTAGTTGTGGTGTGCAGGGGAGTATGTTGATGCTTCCTCGTATAATTTTTACTGCACTGAGCCATTCATGGAGTATTTGTTTGATATTGCAGGTGTTCCTCTAGACTCGCATAAAGTGATAGAAGGTGTTCTCATTTGAGGTACTAGTGCTATTAGCAAATCGATTGGGGAGATTATAGTGATCCTTTCTACTATGCTACCTCACAGGGATTTTGAGGTGGGGTTTGTTGAGCGGATTGCATAGGTTCCTATCCATCCTACAGCCACTCAGAGTCAGAGATTAGAGCCATCTGTTGATTCCCAGTTCAGTAATGGTGAGCCAATAGTGGAGTTTGGGGGTTCCTACCAAAATTATATGGTGGGGTATGCTCATTATTTTTCTCTTGACCCAAAGGTAGAAGATTTGATTTCACACATGGGTAGATTGGCTCTAGTTTCTTACCATCCATTATGGGATGGATTGGCGCCATCTTTTGCAGATGGAATTGGTAGTTGTGGTTTTGGAGTTTGGTTGAGTTGTATTTGCCAGTTTGATTATGGATTCCTCTTGGTTATATGTCAGAAGATATTGCAGGAGCTTGCATTGATTAACAACAGTGTAGATCATAACTACATGTGGGATCCAGGTGGAATGATTGGTTATTTGTTCAACGATTGCTTAGGGACAAGCAATTTCAGGAGGGGCAGATTGTCATGTCCCCTTTTTAGTTGACATCTTTCCAAGTTGATGATTAGCCTATTATACGACCCTCGTAGGCTGATGGGATGGATAGAGGGTCTTGATGGAGCTTGGCTTGTCTTTGATTAGCAGAATTGTTCTAGTTGGCTTTCGTTCGGGCTCTTTCAGACATGTATTAAGGGAGATATTAATATTTGATTGATTTAATTAAATATTAATTAGTTGGCATATTTTTAATTATGAAACCCTAATTAGGGCAAGCACGCCTTTTTTTGAGGATATAAGGGTTTCTCATTGGAGAGGGAGCCATAATATTGATTATTGATATTGAAGACAAATTTTCCTAAGTATTTTTTGAGAAGACTGAGCCAAGGGTTTCCAGTATTCTTTTACATTGGAGAACGTGCAATCTTTAGTGTGTGTAATTCAGAGGTTGTGAGATATTAGCTGATCTATTGCTAGTTTGAGGAATAACTTCATATAAAATTTATCACAGAGATTTACAGGCTGTGTTATATTCTATTTGCTATTGTATAAAATTTGTACAGATCTATACCAGGCTGTACTAGTCAAATCACAGATTTAAGAAGTCCACCGTCAGCAGTCACAGGCCGCAGGGAGCATAGAGACCGACATCGGCATCCTAGAGACCGACATCGGCCAACTGCATATCGACATCGGCAGAGTAGCCGATCGACTGAGACTGACATCGGTAGCCTATCGACTGACTACGGTAGTATAACTGACATCAGTGACTGCGTGTTTGACACAGCGACTAAAGCCGTGCCAGATCTAGAGTTATTTTTAGAGTTGCAAAAAAATCAAGTTTTTAGAGACAATATTTATATTATTTTTTTGCATGACAGAGATTCACTATTGTAATCATTTGAAACAAGCAATAAGATCTTAGACTAGCCAGTTATAAGTTTTAATGCTTCAGTATTTATTTATTTGAATCTATACTAATTTATCTTGAAAATTCGCACACTTCTTTATTTCATGCAAAAACACCAAAAAAATCAAAATACACAAAAATAGTCAAAAAAATATTCAGTTCCAAAATTCAGGGGAAATAGGGGTTTCTACAGAAAGCAAGTGACTTGCAGACATTGTGCTGTTATAGCTTGTATCATTTTAGGAGATTGTTCTTATGTCTATCTTTTGAATGTGTTCTTGTTTATTTGATCTAATAAGCAGAACTAGTGGAAGTGATCAAGAAGGTGTCCTGAAGCTAACTATGGAGAGAATTTGTGCCCCCACAATGGTCTTTAGAGTGTTTTCTTTCTATTCTTGTGTAAAGGATCTTAGGATGACTTTGTGCCCTCATTATCCTTCGTATTATGTTTCTATGTAAAGGACCTTGGGACAACTTTGTGCCCTCATTGTCCTTCATATCTCACTCTTTTGCAGTCGAGGTGGAGACTTTGCACTACATCTCAAGATGCTGGTTACTACACCCTTGGTTACCAGTTACTTTTACTACCTGAAAGAACTCCTGTTGTTTCCTACAAGAACACTTCTAAAAGAAGAGAAGTGCCTTCAGTGTTTTCACTAAGATTTTATCCTCTATTTGTTAAACATCATCTCTGAAAATAAAGATATTGATGGCTTATCCTACCCTTGAATGTTATTTTTTGGCTATAGTTATAGTATATAGCTCCTACATATTTATAGGGAACCTCCCCTTGATGAGATGAGAGATTTGTCGACCTCTGATGTAGTAAACCTGCACACTGGGCTGACCAATATCCTTTGTTGTGGATGATAAGACCTATTTTGCTCAATTAGACAGTTGACTGACAAAATATTCACCCAACAGTCTTTTTGGTGACTCTGATGGGGATGAACGTGCAGTTTAAAGCCTCAAGTTTTAGATTGAAAAAGTCCCTACCCTTATCCATTATATACTCTGGCAACTCCGTTTTGTGTCTTACCCATTATCATTATAGTCTTACCATCTTCCTCCATCTCCATTATATTATCTGGTCTGCAAAACTAGAGCCACTGGGATAGAATGTGTAATTTGAAGCCTCAAGCTTTAATATGAAGCAGGGCCAATTCTTTACCATTTTTGTTCTACAATATGGCAACTCCACTCTATACAAGAAGCCAGAGAGCCCAAGGTAGAACTAATTTTTTTGCTGTTAGTAGAGCTTTGCCTATCCACACGCCACCCAGATTTGTTATCCCTCTTTTTCATAATCCCATCATGGCAGTTCAAGGCCACTGAGGTAACTCATTTCGCCCACTAAATCTTACTCCACCCCTGCATGAACTTCCACATAGCTCAAGAAAGAACTTCCCCAAATTCTTTGGTGATAGGAGAGTTCACCTTGATGAACATATTGTAGCTTTCAGCATAGCCTATGGTGTGATAGGCATGGAATTTGAAGATGTGGCAGTTAGGCTTTTGTGAAAACACTACAAGGTGTTGCTAAAGATTGGTTCTACCATCTGCAAGCTAAGTCAGTGACTGATTGGGATACTCTTAAAGCTAAATTTGAAGCTAGGTTCAAGCCTGTAGAAGATGCACATGATTTGCTAGCCCAACTCACATAGATGAATGAACCTTATGAACCTATGAGGAATTTCATATCAAAGTTTGATAAGCTGAGGTATAGGATTCCTGTTGTTGCACAGTCGACACCTGAAAATCTCAAGTGCTTCTACATCAACTCACAGATACCTGAAATGAGTTTTCTGCTAAGACATGGTGGCCACATAGACCTTGAAGCTGCACAAGACTTGGCTACTGAAGTGGAAGATGACATTATCTTGGTAGGAAAGATTAGGAGAGATCCTAAAAAAGGAAAATGATCTTCACCTTCTGAGTATCCATTTACAGGCACCACTGATCAAATGGTGCAAAAGCTGGAAAATGAATTGCTAGCCTTGAAAATACAAATGGCCCAAGGTATGTCTACTCCCCCTAATCTAGATATGCCAAGGAGGAAATTTCAAAATTAGGCATACCAAGGCAATGCGGCCAGGAATCAAGGGTATCCAAATCGTCTTCCTCCCCCACAGAGGAACCTTGCCCTTGAAGTGCCACCAACCAACTCAGAAGTTGGATTTTAGGAAATTGAACAAGATTTCTCTTTCCAACCTGAGTTTGATCAAGAAAATGATGCTAATCTCTTCACTGAGGAAGAAGAAGAATTAGCTGTAAACTCCAACATTAGTTTCTTGAATTATCGAGATGAACCTAAAAGTGAAGGTAAAGTAGATTGGGGATCATATCCAGTGTTCCCCTGGTCCAAGAACTAGTCAGCCTAGTAGGCTGACAAAGAAAAGACAGAGGAGCGACCCCAACTAGCAATTTCAATTGCTAAGCGTGGAACCACTCTGCCTTTCCAGCCAAAGGACTCGGTGATTACCAAAAAGGTAAGTGCCTCAAATATCCCTACGCCTTCTACTTCAAATTCATAGGCCAGTCCTCCCCTTCCCAAAAACCAAAAGGATGAACTCCCATCCTCTCTTCCTAGTCCATTTTAGTCATTTGACATAGTCGACCATGTCAAGAAAACTAAAATTCAAATGACTGAATTTGAATTCCTACAAGCCAACCCTGAGTAGTTGGACAGGTTGGTGGAGTGTGTGAAGAATACAGCCGTCCCTACAGGACAAGAGATTAGAAATGTAACTCATGATCCCCCAAGGAATATGCCCATCCTAGTCACTCAGACATCAGCACCTGAAGTTCAAATTCTATTTGAGTCTTCAAGTAGGGGTAATTATTTTTTGTCCACAAAGGATGTTCATATTTCTACAAATGAAAGTCCTATAGTTGGCAATCCAAGAATTGATTCAAATAAGACATCAGAAGAATTGGTAAGGTGCAGTATAAATATAAAAGGATCTTCCATCTCTAATAAAGAGAAATCTGATAGAAGATCAGTTTTTGATGATGTTTGGATCCAGGAATTTGATGGCAACAATTCCTCTATCGGTGATGGAGCCTGGATGGTGTTGATATCTCCTCAAGGAGATATTATTCCTCCTTCACATAAGTTGCAGTTCAGCAACACCAACAACACTGCCGAGTATGAATCTCTTTTACTCAGATTGAAGGCTGCTCAGGATGAAGATGTCAAACTCCTTCATGGCAAAGGAGATTCTGAACCGATGGTTTGTTAGGGTCTAATGTTGAAAATCAAAATATGTGCTGGACTGAACCAGCAGAACATCAAGCTATGGTAGTGGACCACACTACTGTACTCTGAAGTCAGCAAAAGGAACTCTTCACCAAGAGAGCAGGGAGTTACAGTTTTCAGATTGAAGACCACGTCTTGCCATTGGGCAAGAAAAGAGAAGCAAAATGAGTGCATAGAAAATGTGATTCCTGGTGGAGAGTTCCATTCGCCCATCACCGATTCTAGGGACAAAATGGTTTCTTACTGGTTTATTAGGATGGAATGCCATTTTCATTATCTAATAATGGGCAGTGTCTGAATCACTTCAATTTTTGAAGTATCAGATAAGTTCATCTGTGCATATGTATATTTATATAGTCTTTAGTTATTTCTCGTGCTTTTCATTGTCATTTTTTGGTGCCTTTCTTTTTGGGTAGCATGACACCATAGCCCAATGGCATACTTCAAAGGCACTGGAGATTCTAATTTATACTCCCCTCAGTTGTTTCAAGTTTTCAACTGAAGGAATTTCCCCAACTAGAGCCATCTGTTGTCCCCAAAAAATATCACTCATTTTTGGGACAACATTTGAAATATTTTGGTCTTACAGACCAAAATCCTCTCTTCCCTTTTCAAAAATTGTTCTGTGCATTCTAATTCTCCATTCTTCAAGCTCTTCTAGATATCTACAGACTCTGCAGGCTTGAATCTATGGACTTTACAGATAGGTTTCTACAGACTCAGTTTCTACGAACTTCAAAGGAAGAAATCTACGGACTCTACAAGATGAAAATCTATGGACTTTGCAAGCCAAGTTCTACAGAGTCATTTCTATGGACTTCGTAGGTTGATTTCTACGAACTCTTCAGGAAAGGAGCAAGTTCTAAACACTTGGGTGATTTCAAAGTTGGTTCAAACGGTCAGTTCAATTGGTCAGTTCAAGGGACTGCCCCAAAGTCAAAGGAACAATTTCCCTTGCGAAGGACAGTGAACCAAGCAAAGTGCCCTTGCGGAGGGCAGTGAGCAAAGGTAGACAAAATGAACATTTTCAAAAAAATGAACAAGGCAAAAGGCAAAGTAGAGTCCTTCGGACAAATTGTTTGAAGGAATTCCTTCTGACATTTTCTTTGAAGGAATTCACCTAGGAAGAAAGCCCGATCGAAAGGAAGGAAAGGAGCGGCTAAGAAAAGGAAGATTTCCTTTGGACAAAATGTCTGAAGGAATTCCTTCAGACTTTTTGTCCAAAGTAAAACAAGGCCAAAGTCTGTCGAAAAAGGAAAAACCTGTCGAGGAGAAAGAAGCCCGAAGGCCATCCAAAGACCACCCGAAGGGTATGTACCCTTGCGAGGGGCTCTCCCCGAGCAAAATGAATAGTTTTTGAAGACCCCAAAGGGCATGTTCCCTTCGAGAAAGATCAACGCTCAGAGTGCAGCAGAATTCACCACGCGTCCCATTAAAACTCAATGAAGTTTGACACGTGTCTACGTCTGCATTTCAAGCTTTAAATATTATTTCAATAAGTCTCTCTCAGAGTTCTATGGAGGGTGACAAATGGCAACTATGGAAAGTTTCAATATGAGTAGCGAAATGTGCCACGTTTCCCTTGAAAAGCTCTACGAAAGCTGACAAGTGTCAACATCCACAACTTCTTCCTTTTGTGAAATAAGGACTACGATGGGCCCCAAGTGAGTTACTATAAATTAAGCAGATGCTGCCATGTGTCCTCCCATATTTCATAGTAGAACATGCCACGTGTCACTTGTTAATATCTGTGAAAAGTGACTAGAACAAGCAGCAAAGACACGAAGGAATTGCTAAGTAGGATGACGGGCCCACCCCAGTCAAATTCAAAGCAATTAACTAATCATTGATCTTTAAAGGCTTAAGCGCAAACCCAAATGCATTCAAAGGCCTTAAGGCCAAAGGGAAGAACCATTGAGAGAAGGAGCTGAAAGAGCCAACAAGGCTTGGAATGTTGCCGTGAGAGCTCAAATTCCAGGAAGAGACAAAGCTAGAGAAAGACAAAATAACAAACTCAATGACCAATTGAAGTGGGAGCTCAAATCGCTACAGAAAAATGGAAAGCTAGAAATATCTGTGCAAAAGTTATTCCAGTAGGTGAAACAGTTTGCAAAGTAGATATTTGAGCTTGCAAACATTGAAGGCATAGCCTGTTTGTCTCCCTTAGATTAAAGGCAAAGTGGACAGCTGAACAGATATTAGGGGATAGACCAGATGACTTAGGCCCAGTAGAAGACATCTGAGATGAAACAACACGTCACAGTTAAGGTGGTTGCCCTGTTCCAGCATGGCCCCTCTAACAAAATTGAAAATGCATTCAAGGCATTGAATGCACAACATGGGCCATTCCATGAAACAAAGCACCAAGTCTTTCTTGGCTGCTATATATTGTAATATATTTTATTAATTTAAGGAGATCTTCCCATTGACAGAAGCAAAACTCTGCCCAAATTGAAAGGTGAATACTGAGACTTTGAGCTCAGATTGTTGTTCATATTATTTTATCTGAATGAGAAAGTAAGTGACTTGCAGACTTTGTGTTGTTATAGCTTGTATCATTTTAGGAGATTGTTCTTATGTCTCTCTTCTGAATGTGTTCTTGTTTATTTGATCTAACAAGCAGAACTAGTGGAACTGATCAAGAAGGTGTCTTGAAGCCAACTGTGGAGAGACTTTGTGCCCCTACAATTGTCTTTAGAGTGTTTTCTTTTTATTCTTGTGTAAAGGATCTTGGGACGACTTTGTGCCCTCATTATCCTTCGTATTCTATTTCTATGTAAAGGACCTTGGGATGACTTTATGCCCTCATTGTCCTTCGTATCTCACTCTTCGGCAGTCTAGGTGGAGACTTTGCGCTACATCGCAAGCTGCTGGTTACTACGCCCTTGGTTACCAGTTACTTTTACTACCTGAAAGAACTCCTATTGTTTCCCACAAGAACACCTCTGAAAGAAGAGAAGTGCCTTCAGTGTTTTCACCAGGATTTTCTCCTCTATTTGTTAGACATCATCTCTAAAAAAAGAGAGATGGATGGCTTATCCTACCCCTGAGTTTTATGTTCTACTTATAGTTATAGTATATAACTCTTGCATATTTATAGGGAACCTCCCCTTGATGAGAGGAGAGATTTGTCCACCTCTGATGTAGTAAACCTGCACACTGGGCCAACCAATCTCCTTTGCTTTGGATGATAAGACCTATTTTTCTCAATCAGACAACTGACTTACAAAATATTCACCCAACACAAATCATATCATTTTTAGGGTGGAATATAATAGTGAACTTAATTGAGTAAAGTTTTTAATTTTTTTATAGAGGGTAAATATTTTTTACTAGAGTTATGAAACACAAAAATGCTTAAAACCGAAGCTATGGATCGGCTTTGGAACATAAATAAAGTGAGGTAGTCCTAATAAAATCCTAAACCTCCAAAAAAATATAGGTGACAAACTAAAATTGTAGGCAAGAAGAGAATATCCCAACCATAGGATAAAAACCCAAAACAAAAGGAAAAAAAACTAAGCCTTGAAACAACAACATTGTATTGTAGCCAAAGAGAAACAAAAAGATGGTTAAATTACAACCATGAGATATGACAAAGGATATTTCCATCTTAGTAAAGACCAGAGCACACAAAGCTAAGGGTCAAAACATTAATCACGATCAGAAACTGATCATCTCCCTCGTTGGGATAAGAGGTCCTCCATCATTCATTGAGAGCCATTTCTCACCAATTTTTTAATTTTTATCTCAAATTTACTACCTCTGATATTCATCCTCCTTTTTATCTTAGAGCCCAAGTTAGCTTTTAGTCTTGTAACTATCAGTCAAGAAGGGGTGGAGACTTTGTCAACAATGTGAAAAGATCTCAGAGCAACATCAAGGATAGATAAATCCTTTGAAGGACCCACATGCCTATGGGAGACTTAAAAATCCCTATATGAGGAGGGGGTGGAAACAAGGTGTTGGAATAACATTCTATGATTATGCCACACAAATTCTGATCAAGGGACCCATCCTTATTCCTCCAAACCAAATAAGGATGAGATGAGATGGGCCAAAGAACCTTAGAAGAACACTTAGTTTCATGATGCTTAAGGAGATCACAATGAAAGTATTTAAAAGGAAGACCTTCATAGTTAAGATATTGGGTCTACATGCCTCGAGAAGAGATAATATTAACCAAATGAAAGAGAGGTTTGGAGTAATATATGATATAACACACTCTAAATAATATACTTCCAATAGAATTATCATCAATTTTCACATAAGATTCCACTTGATTAACCAACATTTTCATATATGCTCCTCTTTTCTCATGACACACCCAGAAGATTGAACAACCTGATGCAAAGAGGAGCAGTCAATATTTTCATCTTTGTTGGATAAAATAGGGCGACCATAGGCAGAAAAAGCTTGTAATCACTAAAAACTATGGTCCTAAAGGTCAAACAAATTCCCTATCAAAATGACATTGGAAGACAACCTGGAAGAAACCAAAACCAAGCATAGAAAAGGAAGGTGAAGTGATGGAAATCTAGGTAGTTTAGGCATTGTTGGAAAGATATGCTGACGAAAGATGAGTACCCACACATTTTCCAAAAAATGATTTGCTACCAAATTTGAGCTCCATTTCCTGAATAGAAGGGTCAGATAATACCAACTCTAGTGTTTCCTTTGAGAAAAGGACAAACACATCCTCTAACATGAGAAAAAAATCCTCTCCCATAAAACCATGCGAATGAGACTCATGAAACATAACCATGTAGACCAAGGTGGGAGCAACAACATTAGAACTGAAAACATCAAGGACTTATAAAAATCTCTGCATTTGTGGCAAGGGTTCCCAACATTAAATTAAATCCAACGAAAATACACCACTTCTCGGAGAGCTTCACCTCTAAACCACCAGGAGGGGTGATGGAAAGAGATTTGCATGCATGAGGTTAGGGCAATGCGAAAGCTTTGGGGTTGGCACTAGGAGCATCAGACGGCTTTGCTCCTACACCAATTGCCAAAGAGCCTTTTATTATCCCATTTGATCCTTCCCCATTGGCGCTAGCATTGCCAACCCTTCAAATATCCTCACAAGATGCCAACAGACCAACCAACAAGGGATAGATAACAAGGTTGTTTGACTAGGGTTGGTTTCTTGCAACAACATTTACCTCTAAAACTACAAGAAGCTCATCACCTTTACTACAGTCCTTATACTTAATAAAATTAAAAAAAAGCCTTTGGAGCCCTTTCTTACTATCTGCATTAATCTTAGAAGTCACCTCCACTTTATTGCTGTCGACTTTTGGAGTTGTCTCCAAAAGAGTAGCTTGTTTCTCCTTCGCAGTAAATCAGGCATCCAAAACATCAATCTCCTCATAATCTTCTAACTCTGAATCAAATACAGAATCCCAACTTTAGAAAACGTGTGCAAGTGATTTTTTGAGAATCGAATGGGCCAAGTTTTTTATTTTCAAATTTGTTTCCCTCTCACGATCATCCATAGCCAAAACATGTCATAATCTTGAAAACACACTCATCCTTACATATGATAATACGTTTATAAATGATTATATGTTTTAATATAGTTAAAATATGTTTCAAGATATTAATGTATATATTCCATCACAAATAACAAATATATGAATTTAAAAAATATTAATAATGATCAATACACGTATATCTTTGTTTATTTTAAATTGTATATAATTTTTCATAAATATTAATTCAAATATATGTAAAAGTCTAATTTTTTTTAAGAAAATAGGATTTATCATTAAGAAGTCGGTACGCCTAAAAATGTTAGCCTATTTACATAAAATATTAAATATATATACCGGCATTTAAAACTCTTCCCGTGTTAGTCCTAATATGTACACGTTTGAAAGAAGTAAAAATAATAATAATAATAAAATAATAGTTGGTTGGTGAGATTTTGGAGGAAGAAATCTGATATTTCCTCACGGACAGAAAATACGTCATAGTGTTTCGTTCGTATACAAAACGTTTTTAATTGTCTTTCCTCCACGCCATACACGGTGGTCTGTAGAGAAGAATACAAAAATATCTACGTGACAAATTTAGATGTTTGCTAATCCGAGCACGTTCCTTTTTAGAGTGGATTTTCTTAGCATTTTAGAGTATCTTATCAGCTTTGAGTGTCTATATAAAAATAATTGTTGTTCTTTGTGTTTGAGTTTATTTTTGTTTTCTCATATAGGGGAATCGGTAACTTTTTATTTTCAGTTAAGAGATTGAATTTGTGAAGTTACGAGTATAATCTCCGCCTCTACTTCACACCACAGACACACAGACACGCGCATTCAAAACTCTACTTCACACCACATGATTATTGATTATTTTTTTCTACAAATCATTCCCCAACCTCGAGCATAACAGGCTCTCTCTTTTATCTTTCAGACAAGCAAATATGCATAATTTCAAGATGTACGATAAACTCGGAGTCATGCCGCCATCGAAAGCGTTGGTTGTCTTTCTTGTTATGTGTTCCATAGTGGGAATCGGATTCCCTCGTCTCGCAAAATCCCAACAACAAGAAAATGGGACGCGTTCTTCACATCTCATCGAATTCCTCTGCAACAAAACCTTGTATTTCGAGGTATGTAACTCGTCTTTGTCGGCGTATCCAGGGGCTCTGCAGGCCACAAACATGTCAGAGCTCGTTAGAATTGCAGTAGAACTGAGTCATGACGAGGCCCAACAGGTGGCCGATTATACGCTGGATGTGAACGGAACCAGCCCCGGTAGCCGCACCGCCCTTGAAGATTGTGTGGAAGTGTTGGATGATATGGTGGATGAGCTTTGCTCCTCTCTGGCGGTAGTCGCGGAGCCCGATTGGAAGCAGAGGGTAGATGATGTGAAGACATGGCTCAGCGCTGCGCTCACGGATACGTCCACTTGTGCTGAAGGATTTGAGGATGAGGATGCGGAGATGCCGTCGTGTTTGAAGGAAAAACTCGACTATCTTAAACAGCTGACTAGCAACGCGCTTGCAATTGTCAACTACGTTTCGGAAACATGGAAATGGGAATGGCTCCCAAGTTTATTCTGATTTGCACTCCTCTCTGTATTTACCATTTAAAATAATTATTCTGCTTCCTTCTCTTTAATGTGTGGTTGACGGAGTAACGTCCAGTCGTGAGCACTGGATTTTGATCGATTTGATGAGTTTCGTAAATGCATCAACTGGAAATGCAAACATATTTTAAAATAACACAGATCTCGAAAGAATTATGGGTTTCACTTTTAATTCATTAATTAAAAAATAAAAACTATGTTGAAATATATTTTAATGTTTGAAATGTGTATTGTTCAATTTTTTATTACATAAAAAATAAATACATTTTTGGAATCAAAATTATTATATCTTAATGTAATATAAAGGTGTATGTTGTTATTTGTAAACAAAATTAAGTGGAATAGAATCACGCTCCTAAAGATAATATTATATTAAGGAAAGATAAGAGTGCTAAACAATTTTAATTAACTTAAACTAATTAAACACACAGTTCTGCACTAGTTGTGCAAATTAAAGACGAGTATTTTATGCAAAATTTTAATGTAACTTATATCTATTGAAATTGTGCATCATTTTTGTGATGGGTCAAAAGGTAAAGAAAATATATATATTCGCTGAGGTAGCAAGAAAACCATGTTGATGATTTGATGTAGCAGATGGAGGATAAGGGGTGGCGGATAAAGGTTTTAATGAAATTTAAGCAGAAATAATTATCATTGTAGTGCATTGGGCAAAAAAGGATTGCAAGCCATTTATTTTTTGATGCATTCCAAATGAAAACTACGATTACATACTGAGACAACTCTCAATTCTTTTCCCTCCACAAAATATGTGAGGGACATATACTTTTATCCCATGCTAAACAAAACAGCACGCAACACTTTCATGTCACTTGAAATAGTTCTTGTTGCCATAATTAGCAGTTTCAGCATGAGCTACATCGGGGAATAAATTAAACTATCCGTTGGAGGGGAAGGCACAACGAACCATGCTGTTCACCACCAAAGCATACTGCAGAGTATTGACAAACGTTGCCAATGTCATAAATAACATGCTATCAAAATTAACATGTTTATAAACATCTGTAATGGTGTCGTTCAATAAACTTACTTTCGTCTCGAAATTAGTATACATTGTGTTGATTGCTTATATATATATATATATATATATGCGGGGTGTTTATTTAGTATAATATGGGGATGTATATATATGTAATATCATTATCGTGTATATTAGTTAGTTTAGTTTTATTTAGTTTTTTTGTTTTTGTTTTTATTTTTTTAATATAAAATTTAATAATTGTATAAGAAAATTTTAAGATAAATTTTATGTATTAATTTATATTGAATATAAAATTTTCATAGCTTAGTTTTTTTTATCTTGGTAATGTATAAAAGTAGTTTTAATTGTGGACTCAAATTTTAATTTATCTATAATGTAAAGTAACGGTCGAATTTATATTATTTAAAATTTTATAGACACTCACTCTGTATTATCTAAACACTAGATTAATCAACTTAAATTTCTTTCTAATTATCAAAAATATAATGATTACTTTATTTAATCTCAAATTTATATGCTTTATATTAATTGCTTTTCAACATATAAACATAAACATAAACACACACACAAACATAAATTAATCATGATTATAAAACAAATGCAATCAAAACAAAAAGCATGTAATGATGTATATTTACTATTTAAATACATTTCTTTTATTTCGTATAAACCTGATAATATTGTGTGCAAATACATAACTTATAGAGGAGTGTTTGCATTAAATACAAACTCCCATATTAATGCTTTATTATTGAAATGTATATGTGTACGTATTTTTTTAAAACATGTATTAAAATATCAATATGAATATCATTACGAATTGTTGTCCCCAAAAAATGTCACTCATTTTTGGGACAACATTTGAACTATTTTGGTCCTACATACCAAAATCCTCTCTTCCCTTTTCAAAAATTGTTCTATGAATTCTAATTCTCCATTCTTAAAGCTCTTCCAGAAATCTACAGACTCTGCAGGCTTGAATCTACAGAATCTGCAGATAGGTTTCTACAGATTCAGTTTCTACGAACTTCAAAGGAAGAAATCTATGGACTCTACAAGATGAAAATCTACGGACTCTACAGGCCAAGTTCTATGGACTCATTTCTACGGACTTCACAGGTTGACTTCTATGGACTCTGCAGGAAAGAAGCAAGCTCTCAACACTTGTGCGATTTCAAAGTTGGTCCAAACGGTCAGTTCAATCGATTGGTTCAAGGGACTCCCCTAAAGATGAAGGAATAATTGTCCTTGTGAAGGATAGTGAACCAAGCCAAGTACCCTTGCGGAGGGCAGCGAGCAAAAGTAGACAAAGTGAACTCATTCAAAAAAATGAACAACACAAAAGGCAAAGTAGAGTCATTCGTACAAATTGTTCGAAGGAATTCCTACAAACATTTTGTATAAAGGAATTCACCCTGGAAAAAAGCTCGACCGAAAGGAAGGAAGAAGTGGCTAAGAAAAGGAAGATTTCCTTCAGACAAAATGTTTGAAGGAATTCCTTTGGACTTTTTGTTTGACAGAAAACAAGGCCAAAGTCCGCCAAAAAAGGAAAAACCCGCTGAGGAAAAAAAACCCTGAAGGCCATCTGAAGACCAACCGAAGGCCATGTACCCTTGCACGAGGCTCTCGCTGAGAAAAATGAACCATCTTTCAAGACCCAAAAGGGCAAGTTCTCTCCGTGAAAGATCAAACCTCAAAGTGCAGCAAAAGCTGCCACCCGTCCCGTTAAAACTCAGCGAAGCACGACACGTGTCTGTATCTAAATTTCAAGCTTCAAAGCTTCTTTCAATAAGTCTCTCTCAAAGTTCTGTGTGGGTGACAAGTGGCAACTGTGGAAGTTTCTACCATCTGCAAGCTAAGTCAGTGACTGATTGGGATACTCTTAAAGCTAAATTTGAAGCTAGGTTCAAGCCTGTAGAAGATGCACATGATTTACTAGCCCAGCCCACATAGATGAATGAACCTTATGAACCTATGAGGGATTTCATATCAAAGTTTGACAAGCTGAGGTACAGGATTCCTATTATTGCATAGTCGACACCTGAAAATCTCAAGTGCTTCTTCATCAACTCACAGATACCTGAAATGAGTTTTTTGCTGAGACATGGTGGCCACATAGACCTTGAAGCTGCTCAAGACTTGGCTACTGAAGTGGAAGATGACAATATCTTGGTAGGAAAGATTAGGAGAGATCCTAACAAAGGAAAATGATCTTCACCTTCTGAGTATCCATTTACAGGCACCACTGATCAGATGGTGCAAAAGCTAGCAAATGAATTGCTAGCCTTGAAAATACAAATGGCCCAAGGTATGTCTACTCCCCCTAATCTGGATATGCCAAGGAGGAAATTTCAAAATTAGGCATACCAAGGCAATGCGGCCAGGAATCAAGGGTATCCAAATCGTCTTCCTCCCCCACAGAGGAACCTTGCCCTTGAAGTGCCACCAACCAACTCAGAAGTTGGATTTTAGGAAATTGAACAAGATTTCTCTTTCCAACCTGAGTTTGATCAAGAAAATGATGCTAATCACTTCACTGAGGAAGAATAAGAATTAGCTGTAAACTCCAACATTAGTTTCTTGAATTATCAAGATGAACCTAAAAGTGAAGGTAAAGCAGATTGGGGATCATATCCAGTGTTCCCCTGGTCCAAGAACTAGTCAGCCTAGTAGGCTAACAAAGAAAAGACAGAGGAGCAACCCCAACTAGCAATTTCAATTGCTAAGCGTGGAACCACTCTGCCTTTCCAGCCAAAGGACTCGGTGATTACCAAAAAGGTAAGTGCCTCAAATATCCCTACGCCTTCTACTTCAAATTCATAGGCCAGTCCTCCCCTTCCCAAAAACCAAAAGGATGAACTCCCATCCTCTCTTCCTAGTCCATTTTAGTCATTTGACATAGTCGACCATGTCAAGAAAACTAAAATTCAAATGACTGAATTTGAATTCCTACAAGCCAACCCTGAGTAGTTGGACAGGTTGGTGGAGTGTGTGAAGAATACAGCCGTCCCTACAGGACAAGAGATTAGAAATGTAACTCATGATCCCCCAAGGAATATGCCCATCCTAGTCACTCAGACATCAGCACCTGAAGTTCAAATTCTATTTGAGTCTTCAAGTAGGGGTAATTATTTTTTGTCCACAAAGGATGTTCATATTTCTACAGATGAAAGTCCTATAGTTGGCAATCTAAGAATTGATTCAAATAAGACATCAGAAGAATTGGTAAGGTGCAGTATAAATATAAAAGGATCTTCCATCTCTAATAAAGAGAAATCTGATAGAAGATCAGTTTTTGATGATGTTTGGATCCAAGAATTTGATGGCAACAATTCCTCTATCGGTGATGGAGCTTGGATGGTGTTGATATCTCCTCAAGGAGATATTATTCCTCCTTCACATAAGTTGCAGTTTAGCAACACCAACAACACTGCCGAGTATGAATCTCTTTTACTCAGATTGAAGGCTGCTCAGGATGAAGATGTCAAACTCCTTCATGGCAAAGGAGATTCTGAACCGATGGTTTGTTAGGGTCTAATGTTGAAAATCAAAATATGTGCTGGACTGAACCAGCAGAACATCAAGCTATGGTAGTGGACCATACTACTGTACTCTGAAGTCAGCAAAAGGAACTCTTCACCAAGAGAGCAGGGAGTTACAGTTTTCAGATTGAAGACCACGTCTTGCCATGGGGCAAGAAAAGAGAACCAAAATGAGTGCATAGAAAATGTGATTCCTGGTGGAGAGTTCCATTCGCCCATCACCGATTCTAGGGACAAAATGGTTTCTTACTGGTTTATTAGGATGGAATGCCATTTTCATTATCTAATAATGGGTAGTGTCTGAATCACTTCAATTTTTGAAGTATCAGATAAGTTCATCTGTGCATATGTATATTTGTATAGTCTTTAGTTATTTCTTGTGCTTTTCATTGTCATTTTTTGGTGCCTTTCTTTTTTGGGTAGCATGACACCATAGCCCAATGGCATACTTCAAAGGCACTGGAGATTCTAATTTATACTCCCCTCAGTTGTTTCAAGTTTTCAACTGAAGGAATTTCCCCAACTGGAGCCATCTGTTGTCCCCAAAAAATATCACTCATTTTTGGGACAACATTTGAAATATTTTGGTCTTACAGACCAAAATCCTCTCTTCCCTTTTCAAAAATTGTTCTGTGCATTCTAATTCTCCATTCTTCAAGCTCTTCTAGATATCTACAGACTCTGGAGGCTTGAATCTATGGACTTTACAGATAGGTTTCTACAGACTCAGTTTCTACGAACTTCAAAGGAATAAATCTACGGACTCTACAAGATGAAAATCTATGGACTTTGCAAGCCAAGTTCTACAGAGTCATTTCTATGGACTTCATAGGTTGATTTCTACGAACTCTTCAGGAAAGGAGCAAGTTCTAAACACTTGGGTGATTTCAAAGTTGGTTCAAACGGTCAGTTCAATTGGTCAGTTCAAGGGACTGCCCCAAATTCAAAGGAACAATTTCCCTTGTGAAGGACAGTGAACCAAGCAAAGTGCCCTTGCGGAGGGCAGTGAGCAAAAGTAGACAAAATGAACATTTTCAAAAAATGAACAAGGCAAAAGGCAAAGTAGAGTCCTTCGGACAAATTGTTTGAAGGAATTCCTTCTGACATTTTCTTTGAAGGAATTCACCTAGGAAGAAAGCCCGATCGAAAGGAAGGAAAGGAGCGGCTAAGAAAAGGAAGATTTCCTTTGGACAAAATGTCTGAAGGAATTCCTTCAGACTTTTTGTCCAAAGTAAAACAAGGCCAAAGTCTGTCGAAAAAGGAAAAACCTGTCGAGGAGAAAGAAGCCCGAAGGCCATCCAAAGACCACCCGAAGGGTATTTACCCTTGCGGGGGGCTCTCACCGAGAAAAATGAATAGTTTTTGAAGACCCCAAAGGGCATGTTCCCTTCGAGAAAGATCAACGCTCAGAGTGCAGCGGAATTCACCACGCGTCCCATTAAAACTCAATGAAGTTTGACACGTGTCTACGTCTGCATTTCAAGCTTTAAAGATTATTTCAATAATTCTCTCTCAGAGTTCTATGGAGGGTGACAAATGGCAACTATGGAAAGTTTCAATATGAGTAGCGAAATGTGCCATGTTTCCCTTGAAAAGCTCTACGAAAGCTGACAAGTGTCAACATCCACAACTTCTTCCTTTTGTGAAATAAGGACTACGATGGGCCCCAAGTGAGTTACTATAAATTAAGCAGATGCTGCCATGTGTCCTCCCATGTTTCATAGTAGAACATGCCACGTGTCACTTGTTAATATCTGTGAAAAGTGACTAGAACAAGTAGCAAAGACACGAAGGAATTGCTAAGTAGGATGACGGGCCCACCACAGTCAAATTCAAAGCAATTAACTAATCATTGATCTTTAAAGGCTTAAGCGCAAACCCAAATGCATTCAAAGGCCTTAAGGCCAAAGGGAAGAACCATTGAGAGAAGGAGCTGAAAGAGACAACAAGGCTTGGAATGTAGCCGTGAGAGCTCAAATTCCAGGAAGAGACAAAGCTAGAGAAAGACAAAAGAACAAACTCAATGACCAATTGAAGTGGGAGCTCAAATCGCTACAGAAAAATGGAAAGCTAGAAATATCTGTGCAAAAGTTATTCCAGTAGGTGAAACAGTTTGCAAAGTAGATATTTGAGCTTGCAAACATTGAAGGCATAGCCTGTTTGTCTCCCTTAGATTAAAGGCAAAGTGGACAGCTGCACAGATATCAGGGGATAGACCAGATGACTTAGGCCCAGTAGAAGACATCTGAGATGAAACAACACGTCACAGTTAAGGTGGTTGCCCTGTTCCAGCATGGCCCCTCTAACAAAATTGAAAATGCATTCAAGGCATTGAATGCACAACATGGGCCATTCCATGAAACAAAGCACCAAGTCTTTCTTGGCTGCTATATATTGTAATATATTTTATTAATTTAAGGAGATCTTCCCATTGACAGAAGCAAAATTCTGCCCAAATTGAAAGGTGAATACTGAGACTTTGAGCTCAGATTGTTGTTCATATTATTTTATCTGAATGAGAAAGTAAGTGACTTGCAGACTTTGTGTTGTTATAGCTTGTATCATTTTAGGAGATTGTTCTTATGTCTCTCTTCTGAATGTGTTCTTGTTTATTTGATCTAACAAGCAGAACTAGTAGAACTGATCAAGAAGGTGTCTTGAAGCCAACTGTGGAGAGACTTTGTGCCCCTACAATTGTCTTTAGAGTGTTTTCTTTCTATTCTTGTTTAAAGGATCTTGGGACGACTTTGTGCCCTCATTATCCTTCGTATTCTATTTCTATGTAAAGGACCTTGGGATGACTTTATGCCCTCATTGTCCTTCGTATCTCACTCTTCGGCAGTCTAGGTGGAGACTTTGCGCTACATCTCAAGCTGCTGGTTACTACGCCCTTGGTTACCAGTTACTTTTACTACCTGAAAGAACTCCTATTGTTTCCCACAAGAACACCTCTGAAAGAAGAGAAGTGCCTTCAGTGTTTTCACCAGGATTTTCTCCTCTATTTGTTAGACATCATCTCTAAAAAAAGAGAGATGGATGGCTTATCCTACCCCTGAGTTTTATGTTCTACTTATAGTTATAGTATATAGCTCTTGCATATTTATAGGGAACCTCCCCTTGATGAGAGGAGAGATTTGTCCACCTCTGATGTAGTAAACCTGCACACTGGGCCAACCAATCTCCTTTGCTTTGGATGATAAGACCTATTTTTCTCAATCAGACAACTGACTTACAAAATATTCACCCAACACAAATCATATCATTTTTAGGGTGGAATATAATAGTGAACTTAATTGAGTAAAGTTTTTAATTTTTTTATAGAGGGTAAATATTTTTTACTAGAGTTATGAAACACAAAAATGCTTAAAACGGAAGCTATGGATCGGCTTTGGAACATAAATAAAGTGAGGTAGTCCTAATAAAATCCTAAACCTCCAAAAAAATATAGGTGACAAACTAAAATTGTAGGCAAGAAGAGAATATCCCAACCATAGGATAAAAACCCAAAACAAAAGGAAAAAAAACTAAGCCTTGAAACAACAACATTGTATTGTAGCCAAAGAGAAACAAAAAGATGGTTAAATTACAACCATGAGATATGACAAAGGATATTTCCATCTTAGTAAAGACCAGAGCACACAAAGCTAAGGGTCAAAACATTAATCACGATCGGAAACTGATCATCTCCCTCGTTGGGATAAGAGGTCCTCCATCATTCATTGAGAGCCATTTGTCACCAATTTTTTAATTTTTATCTCAAATTTACTACCTCTGATATTCATCCTCCTTTTTATCTTAGAGCCCAAGTTAGCTTTTAGTCTTGTAACTATCAGTCAAGAAGGGGTGGAGACTTTCTCAACAATGTGAAAAGATCTCAGAGCAACATCAAGGATAGATAAATCCTTTGAAGGACCCACATGCCTATGGGAGACTTAAAAATCCCTATATGAGGAGGGGGTGGAAACAAGGTGTTGGAATAACATTCTATGATTATGCCACACAAATTCTGATCAAGGGACCCATCCTTATTCCTCCAAACCAAATAAGGATGAGATGAGATGGGCCAAAGAACCTTAGAAGAACACTTAGTTTCATGATGCTTAAGGAGATCACAATGAAAGTATTTAAAAGGAAGACCTTCATAGTTAAGATATTGGGTCTACATGCCTCGAGAGGAGATAATATTAACCAAATGAAAGAGAGGTTTGGAGTAATATATGATATAACACACTCTAAATAATATACTTCCAATAGAATTATCGTCAATTTTCACATAAGATTCCACTTGATTAACCAACATTTTGATATATGCTCCTCTTTTCTCATGACACACCCAGAAGATTGAACAACCTGATGCAAAGAGGAGCAGTCAATATTTTCATCTTTGTTGGATAAAATAGGGCGACCATAGGCAGAAAAGGCTTGTAATCACTAAAAACTATGGTCCTAAAGGTCAAACAAATTCCCTATCAAAATGACATTGGAAGACAACCAGGAAGAAACCAAAACCTAGCATAGAAAAGGAAGGTGAAGTGATGGAAATCTAGGTAGTTTAGGCATTGTTGGAAAGATATGCTGACGAAAGATGAGTACCCACACATTTTCCAAAAAATGATTTGCTACCAAATTTGAGCTCCATTTCTTGAATAGAAGGGTCAGATAATACCAACTCTAGTGTTTCCTTTGAGAAAAGGACAGACACGTCCTCTAACATGAGAAAAAAAATCCTCTCCCATAAAACCATGCGAATGAGACTCATGAAACATAACCATGTAGACCAAGGTGGGAGCAACAACATTAGAACTGAAAACATCAAGGACTTATAAAAATCTCTCCATTTGTGGCAAGGGTTCCCAACATTAAATTACATCCATCGAAAATACACCACTTCTCGGAGAGCTTCACCTCTAAACCACCAGGAGGGGTGATGGAAAGAGATTTGCATGCATGAGGTTAGGCAACGTGAAAGCTTTGGGGTTGGCACTAGGAGCATCAGACGGCTCTGCTCCTACACCAATTGCCAAAGAGCCTTTTATTATCCCATTTGATCCTTCCCCATTGGCACTAGCATTGCCAACCCTTCAAATATCCTCACAAGATGCCAACAGACCAACCAACAAGGGATAGATAACAAGGTTGTTTGACTAGGGTTGGTTTCTTGCAACAACATTTACCTCTAAAACTACAAGAAGCTCATCACCTTTACTACAGTCCTTATACTTAATAAAATTAAAAAAAAGCCTTTGGAGCCCTTTCTTACTATCTGCATTAATCTTAGAAGTCACCTCCACTTTATTGCTGTCGACTTTTGGAGTTGTCTCCAAAACAGTAGCTTGTTTCTCCTTCGCAGTAAATCAGGCATCCAAAACATCAATCTCCTCATAATCTTCTAACTCTGAATCAAATACAGAATCCCAATTTTAGAAAACGTGTGCAAGTGATTTTTTGAGAATCGAATGGGCCAAGTTTTTTATTTTCAAATTTGTTTCCCTCTCACGATCATCCATAGCCAAAACATGTCATAATCTTGAAAACACACTCATCCTTACATATGATAATACGTTTATAAATGATTATATGTTTTAATATAGTTAAAATATGTTTCAAGATATTAATGTATATATTCCATCACAAATAACAAATATATGAATTTAAAAAATATTAGTAATGATCAATACACGTATATCTTTGTTTATTTTAAATTGTATATAATTTTTCATAAATATTAATTCAAATATATGTAAAAGTCTAATTTTTTTTTAAGAAAATAGGATTTATCATTAAGAAGTCGGTACGCCTAAAAATGTTAGCCTATTTACATAAAATATTAAATATATATACCGGCATTTAAAACTCTTCCCGTGTTAGTCCTAATATGTACACGTTTGAAAGAAGTAAAAATAATAATAATAATAATAAAATAATAATTGGTTGGTGAGATTTTGGAGGAAGAAATCTGATATTTCCTCACGGACAGAAAATACGTCATAGTGTTTCGTTCGCATACAAAACGTTTTTAATTGTCTTTCCTCCACGCCATACACGGTGGTCTGTAGAGAAGAATACAAAAATATCTACGTGACAAATTTAGATGTTTGCTAATTCGAGCACGTTCCTTTTTAGAGTGGATTTTCTTAGCATTTTGGAGTATCTTATCAGCTTTGAGTGTCTATATAAAAATAATTGTTGTTCTTTGTGTTTGAGTTTATTTTTGTTTTCTCATATAGGGGAATCGGTAACTTTTTATTTTCAGTTAAGAGATTGAATTTGTGAAGTTACGAGTATAATCTCCGCCTCTACTTCACACCACAGACACACAGACACACGCATTCAAAACTCTACTTCACACCACATGATTATTGATTATTTTTTTCTACAAATCATTCCCCAACCTCGAGCATAACAGGCTCTCTCTTTTATCTTTCAGACAAGCAAATATGCATAATTTCAAGATGTACGAGAAACTCGGAGTCATGCCGCCATCGAAAGCGTTGGTTGTCTTTCTTGTTATGTGTTCCATAGTGGGAATCGGATTCCCTCGTCTCGCAAAATCCCAACAACAAGAAAATGGGACGCGTTCTTCACATCTCATCGAATTCCTCTGCAACAAAACCTTGTATTTCGAGGTATGTAACTCGTCTTTGTCGGCGTATCCAGGGGCTCTGCAGGCCACAAACATGTCAGAGCTCGTTAGAATTGCAGTAGAACTGAGTCATGACGAGGCCCAACAGGTGGCCGATTATACGCTGGATGTGAACGGAACCAGCCCCGGTAGCCGCACCGCCCTTGAAGATTGTGTGGAAGTGTTGGATGATATGGTGGATGAGCTTTGCTCCTCTCTGGCGGTAGTCGCGGAGCCCGATTGGAAGCAGAGGGTAGATGATGTGAAGACATGGCTCAGCGCTGCGCTCACGGATACGTCCACTTGTGCTGAAGGATTTGAGGATGAGGATGCGGAGATGCCGTCGTGTTTGAAGGAAAAACTCGACTATCTTAAACAGCTGACTAGCAACGCGCTTGCAATTGTCAACTACGTTTCGGAAACATGGGAATGGGAATGGCTCCCAAGTTTATTCTGATTTGCACTCCTCTCTGTATTTACCATTTAAAATAACTATTCTGCTTCCTTCTCTTTGTGCAAATTTACCATTTAATTAACTTAAACTAATTAAACACACAGTTCTGCACTAGTTGTGCAAATTAAAGACGAGTATTTTATGCAAATTTTTAATGTAACTTATATCTATTGAAATTGTGCATCATTTTTGTGATGGGTCAAAAGGTAAAGAAAATATATATATTCGCTGAGGTAGCAAGAAAACCATGTTGATGATTTGATGTAGCAGATGGAGGATAAGGGGTGGCGGATAAAGGTTTTAATGAAATTTAAGCAGAAATAATTATCATGGTAGTGCATTGGGCAAAGAAGGATTGCAAGCCATTTATTTTTTGATGCATTCCAAATGAAAACTACGATTACATAATGGGACAACTCTCAATTCTTTTCCCTCCTCAAAATATGTGAGGCACATATACTTTTATCCCATGCTAAACAAAACAGCACGCAACACTTTCATGTCACTTGAAATAGTTCTTGTTGCCATAATTAGCAGTTTCAGCATGAGCTACATCGGGGAATAAATTAAACTATCCGTTGGAGGGGAAGGCACAACGAACCATGCTGTTCACCACCAAAGCATACTGCAGAGTATTGACAAACGTTGCCAATGTCATAAATAACATGCTATCAAAATTAACATGTTTATAAACATCTGTAATGGTGTCGTTCAATAAACTTACTTTCGTCTCGAAATTAGTATACATTGTGTTGATTGTTTGTATATATATATATATATATATATGCGGGGTGTTTATTTAGTATAATATGGGGATGTATATATATGTAATATCATTATCGTGTATATTAGTTAGTTTAGTTTTATTTAGTTTTTTTTGTTTTTGTTTTCAGTTTTTTAATATAAAATTTAATAATTGTATAAGAAAATTTTAAGATAAATTTTATGTATTAATTTATATTGAATATAAAATTTTCATAGCTTAGTTTTTTTTATCTTGGTAATGTATAAAAGTAGTTTTAATTGTGGACTCAAATTTTAATTTATCTATAATGTAAAGTAACGGTCGAATTTATATTATTTAAAATTTTATAGACACTCACTCTGTATTATCTAAACACTAGATTAATCAACTTCAATTTCTTTCTAATTATCAAAAACATAATGATTACTTTATTTAATCTCAAATTTATATGCTTTATATTAATTGCTTTTCAACATATAAACATAAACATAAACACACACACAAACATAAATTAATCATGATTATAAAACAAATGCAATCAAAACAAAAAGCATGTAATGATGTATATTTACTATTTAAATACATTTCTTTTATTTCGTATAAACCTAATAATATTGTGTGCAAATACATAGCTTATAGAGGAGTGTTTGCATTAAATACAAACTCCCATATTAATGCTTTATTATTGAAATGTATATGTGTGCGTATTTTTTTAAAACATGTATTAAAATATCAATATGAATATCATTACGAATTGTTGTCCCCAAAAAATGTCACTCATTTTTGGGACAACATTTGAACTATTTCGGTCCTACATACCAAAATCCTCTCTTCCCTTTTCAAAAATTGTTCTATGCATTCTAATTCTCCATTCTTAAAGCTCTTCCAGAAATCTACAGACTCTGCAGGCTTGAATCTACAGACTCTGGAGATAGGTTTCTAAAGACTCAGTTTCTACGAACTTCAAAGGAAGAAATCTATGGACTCTACAAGATGAAAATCTACGGACTCTACAGGCCAAGTTCTATGGACTCATTTCTAGGGACTTCACAGGTTGATTTCTATGGACTCTGCAGGAAAGGAGCAAGCTCTCAACACTTGGGCGATTTCAAAGTTGGTCCAAATGGTCAGTTCAATCGATTGGTTCAAGGGACTCCCCTAAAGATGAAGGAATAATTGTCCTTGTGAAGGATAGTGAAGCAAGCCAAGTACCCTTGCGGAGGGCAGCGAGCAAAAGTAGACAAAGTGAACTCATTCAAAAAAAAGAACAACACAAAAGGCAAAGTAGAGTCATTCGGACAAATTTTTCGAAGGAATTCCTTCAAACATTTTGTCTGAAGGAATTCACCCTGGAAGAAAGCTCGACCAAAAGGAAGAAAAGGAGCGGCTAAGAAAAGGAAGACTTCCTTCAGACAATCTATGGACTCTACAAGATGAAAATCTACGGACTCTACAGGCCAAGTTCTATGGACTCATTTCTACGGACTTGGCAGGTTGATTTCTACGGACTCTGCAGGAAATGATCTAGGCATCAATTTAGGCGACAATTCGGGTGACAGTTCCACCCCAATTGATGACGAAACTTCCGGGAGCCATAACTTTTGCACCGTAGCTCCAATTGACTCGCCGTTTGAACCGTTGGAAAGCTAAGAACGAGGGGAACGTCGTGAAATGGCATGGAACTCCGCTCAATGGAGTTTGATCCCCGAAAACCCAACAGAAGTGCCTCAAATTTCAATTTTAATAGTGCTGTCTAAAAATAGTAAGTTTCTAAAAATAGTAATTCCTTGAATTGTGTATTGTTTTAAATATTGGAAGTCATACCACTTCATCTCCCTCGAGATTGGTGACCTTCCACATCCTTCCCATGCTTTCAAATTTTGTATAAAAGAAGAGATAACCCGAAATGTAAAGACAGACATCTCTTCCCAGAGATAAGCATATTTCTGTATTGCGATTTTGAGTAATACTACATCTCTTCTCAGAGAATTCATTGTTATTGTGTTATTTCTATGTTATTGTGATATTTATCAACCAAAACTTTTGAGTTTTGGATCAGTGGTATCAGAGTAGTTTGTCTTGAGAGTGTATGATCCCGAGGACGAGGTCAGGCTATAAGAAGCTTGGGTGGGAAACAACTGAACTTCCAAATTTTCCACCTGTTCGCTCCAGACGACCTCAAATGGAAGACGACACCGAGACATCCGATCCTTTTAAGGAAATGGTGAATGAGGCCCTCCAACAGCAACAAGCACAGATGCTACAACAATTTGCCCAAATTCTTCAAACACTTCCGATGGGAAATCCTGGCTCTGCGGCTCCACTTCCTGGCTCCTCATCCAGGGAACAACCTTTCAGTGCCCCAGCACCCTTCAAGGTCCAGCTAAATTTTGATATCCCTACATTTGAAGGTAAAATCAATGCTGATGCAGTAGAAAATTGGTTAGATCAACTGTCTTCTTACTTCTCTGTAAATAAGTTTACCGATGGAGAGAAGATTACTTTTGCTCTTTTGAAATCAACATTGCCTGTGAAAAATTAGTGGGAAGTGTGCAAAAAGAGGTTCAACACAGATGACATTGGCCTTGAGGCGGAACCTACCTGGGATGATTTTGTAGAAGCAGTGAAAGAAGAGTACTATCCCATCGGAGCATATGATGATCTCTACATACAGTGGCAACAACTTCGCCAAGGTAAGGACCAATCTGTTCAAGATTACACAGACACTTTTCATTCTTTGTCTGCAAGGTTGGGCATTCAAGAAAGTGAGAAACATAAGACTCTCAAATATCGTGGTGGACTACAATGGTACATACGGGGGGAAATGGAACTCTTCAATTTGGAAACCCTCGGTGAGGCATACAAATTTGCAGTGAAGATTGAACAGAAGAATGGAAGAAAGAATGCGAAGAGTCAACCCTCAAAATGGAAAAGTGATAAGGAAGGTCAAACACGAGGCCCAAATTGGAAGCAAAAGGAGTTTCAGGATAAGAAATCCCAGAAAGGGAAGGCTGGAAAATGGTGTGATTACCACAAAACTGGGACTCACTCCAAAGAAGAATGTCGGGCCATCAAGTCATTGCTTTCTGAGTCACAATACTCAACATCCACTACTCTGCCTCATACACAACCCACAGTCAAAGAGGACGAAGAAGAAATTGTAGATGCTGAGCCGGACACCATTGTCGCTTCATCACAGAACCGTGGAGAAAGACCAGATGACAAGGAAAGATTGTTCCACTCCAAACTATGGGTAAAAGGTAAGCCTTTACATTTCATTCTTGATAGTGGGAGTCAAAAGAATTTAATCTCTGCTAAAGTTGTGAAAAGTCTAAATCTATCTGTAAAGCCTCATCCAAAGCCCTATAGTATTGGATGGTTAAGCCCAGGGAGAGACCTTCGTGTCACCCATCAGTGTCTTCTTTCATATGCCATAAAACCATTTCAAGATGAAGTCTTGTGTGATGTAGTCAATCTAGATGTTTGTGATGTACTCCTTGGTCAGCCATTCATGTATGAGCGACATGGCATTTATGAATCACGAACCCAAAGGACTACTCTCACCCTTGGAAAATGGCGCTATAGGGTACCAGAGGTACCACCTCCCACATCTGTCTCCCTAATCAGTGCGAAGCAATGTAAGAGATTGGTGGAGAAAACAAAGCAATTTGTCCTCATGGTGGTCAAGCCGCAGAAATCCACGAAGGCCGATGTTGCAGTCTTGACTACGCAATCAAAACAACAACAGAAGCAGATAGGACGCATCACAGGAGAATATGATGACTTATTCAAGTCACCTAAAGGAGTTCCACTACATTGCCAGGTAAAACATTCTATCGATTTGATCCCAGGATCACCTTTGCCTAACAGTCCTGTGTATGGCAGATCAGTTTTGGAGAATGATGAGATAAAAAGACAGATTCAAGAATTGATGCAAAAGGGTCACATCAGGCCAAGCTCTTCACCTTGTGGTAGCCCAATTGTCTTGGCACCGAAGAAAGATGGAACATGGAGGCTTTGTATTGACTATCGAGCCCTGAATAAAATCTCTGTGAAGAATCGCTATCCTCTCCCCAGGATTGATGACCTGCTGGACCAGCTCCGTGGTGCAAAGTTCTTCACCAAAATTGATCTCAAATCTGGTTATCACCAAATTCCCATCGATCCCACTGATGTCTGGAAGACTGCATTCAAATCTAAGGAGGGGCTCTTTGAATGGTTGGTTATGCCTTTTGGCTTAACTAATGCACCTGCAACCTTCATGAGGATGATGGATGACATCCTACGACCCTTCACCAACTCGTTTGTGGTTGTCTACTTAGATGACATACTCATCTATAGCAGAACATGGGAAGAACATTTGCAACATGTTCGTAAGGTGCTTCAAACTCTTCGGGAGCACAAGTTGTATGCAAATCTTGACAAATGCACATTCGGGATGACAACAATTCAGTACCTCAGGTATGTTGTGAATGCAGAAGGGGTCCATGTTGATCCAGAAAAGATTCGGGTTATTCGAGAATGGCCCACACCAAGGACCCTCACAGAGCTTCGTAGCTTTTTGGGTCTTGCAAATTTCTACCGCAGGTTTGTTCTTGGATTTTCACATGTTGCTTGGTCACTAACCCAAGTGACTAAAGGAGGAGCAAAAGCTACATTTCAGTGGGGTGAAATACAACAAAGGGCATTTGAGAATTTAAAGAACAGACTCTGCTCAGCCCCTGTTCTTGCCTTGCCAGATTTGCATCAACCTTTTGAGTTGATGACAGATGCGTCTGAATATGCCATGGGCGCTGTCATCATGCAACATGGCCATCCTGTTGCATATCACAGTGAAACTTTCACTGATACAGTCAGGAAATATCCAACATATGATAAGGAGCTCTATGCCATTGTGCAAGCCTGCAAACAATGGAAACACTACATCTTGGGAAAAGAAACGGTCATTCACACTGACCACAGACCATTGGAATTCATCCAGACACAAAGCAAGCTCCGAAATGAGAGGCATCAGAAGTGGGCCACATATCTTCAGCAATTCCACTTGATAATCAAACACAAAAAGGGGAGCTCAAATACAGCTGCAGATTGTCTGAGCCGCCCACCAATTACTGCACTCACAATAGTTTTGGACCTGTGCGGACATGAGACTGCCACTTGGGGTACCCTATATGAAGCAGATCCTACCTTTGCTGCTACATATCAAGCACTTCAAAAAGGTACACATGTTTTTGATTTCTATTTGCAAGATAATGTCCTCTGTCATATGGGACACATCTGTGTTTCAGTTGCAGAGCAACAAAAGATGATATGGGAAGCACACTTCAGTAGGACAGCTGGACACTTTGGTATTGAGAAAACATTGGCAGTTCTTCAAAAACACTTCTACTGGCCCCATATGCGAAAGGATGTAGAAAGATATCTCAAATCCTGCACCCCATGTGCGATAGCCAAGCCGACAAATAAGAAGCAAGGATTGTACACGCCATTGCCAGAACCAACCAGGCCTTGGGAATCCGTCTCAATGGATTTTCTATCAGGCTTGCCCACTTCCAAACATGGTAAGGACTGTATTTTTGTGGTAGTTGATCATTTTTCAAAAATGGCTATCATGATTGCCTGTAAAAAAAATATATCTGCTGAGGAAACTGCCCAACTATATTTTGGTCATGTATGGCTCCATTTTGGTCTTCCCAAGTCCATTGTCTCAGATCGAGATAGCAGGTTCTTGAGCATCTTCTGGTCCACTCTATGGAAGATGATGGATACTAAGCTGATGAAGTCCACAGCCTTCCATCCACAGACTGATGGTCAAACAGAGGTGGTAAACCGCTTGATTGTTCACATGATTCGAATGTACCACTCCAAACATCCACGCACATGGGATGAGGGACTTCTTTTCATACAACATGGATACAATCGGGCACTGCACAGCTCGACCAAGCACAGTCCATTCCAAGTATGTTTTGGGTTCCAACCCATGGCACCAGTTGATATAGCAGTTCCATTTTCCACCATGGAATACACACCTCATGGAAGATCTGAGGCAACAAAAGCTACAAAGTTTATTGAACAAATGCAACACCTCCAGCAACAAGTTCATGACATCTTGGAGAAGATGAATCAAAAGTACAAGCAACGGCATGATAAACACAGGATTGCACACCATTTTGCTGTGGGTGACAAGGTCTAGTTGCGGCTCCAGAAGGAACGACTTGCAGGCCCACACAGAAAAATTTGGCCTCTACGATATGGTCCATACACTATCACCAGAAGAGTTGGAGAAAATGCTTTTGAGTTGAACCTCCCAGCCTACCTTGGTCTGCACCCAATATTCAATGTGGAGCTCCTCAAGCCATATCATCCACCTCTCTTGGACACTTCAGTTGTAGCAGAACAACTCGACATTGATGAACTTGATCCACAGAGTTTTTCTCCAGTGGAAGAGGATCAGATTGTGGATACTTGGATGAAGACAACCAGAGGACGTTCTATTCCGCTTTATCGAGTGGTCAAAAGGGGTCAGCTGAGCCATCAAGGTGAGTGGCTCACAGAGAATCAAATCAAGAAACAACTCCCACACCTGATGGGGAGTATTGACGCAATGGGGACCATTGCTTTTCAAGGAGGGAGGAATGATCCAGGCATCAATTTAGGCGACAATTCGGGTGACAGTTCCACCCCAATTGATGACGGAACTTCCGGGAGCCATAACTTTTGCACCGTAGCTCCAATTGACTCACCGTTTGAACCGTTAGAAAGCTAAGAACGAGGGGAACGTCGTGAAATGGCATGGAGCTCCGATCAATGGAGTTTGACCCCCGAAAACCCAATGGAAGTGCCTCAAATTTCAATTTTAATAGTGCTGTCTAAAAATAGTAAGTTTCTAAAAATAGTAATTCTTTGAATTGTGTATTGTTTTAAATATTGGAAGTCGTACCACTTCATCTCCCTCGAGATTGGTGACCTTCCACATCCTTTCCATGCTTTCAAATTTTGTATAAAAGAAGAGGTAACCCGAAATGTAAAGACAAACATCTCTTCCCAGAGATAAGCATATTTCTGTATTGCGATTTTGAGTAATACTACATCTCTTCTCAGAGAATTCATTGTTATTGTGTTATTTCTATGTTATTGTGATATTTATCAACCAAAACTTCTGAGTTTTGGATCAGGAAAGGAGCAAGCTCTCAACACTTGGGCGATTTCAAAGTTGGTTCAAATGGTCAGTTCAATCGATCAGTTCAAGGGATTGCCCTAAAGATGAAGGAATAATTGCCCTTGCGGAGGACAGTGAACCAAGCCAAGTACCCTTGTGGAGGATAGCGAGCAAAAGAAGACAAAGTGAACTCCTTCAAAAAAACGAAAAAGACAAAAGGCAAAGTAGAGTCCTTCAGACAAATTGTTCGAAGGTTAGAAATTCCTTCGAACATTTTGTGTTAAGGAATTCACCTGGGAAGAAAGCTCGACCGAAAGGAAGGAAAGGAATGGCTAAGAAAAGGAAGATTTCCTTCAGACAAAATGTTTGAAGGAATTCCTTCGGTCTTTTTGTCCAAAGGAAAACAAGGCCAAAGTCTGCCAAAAAAGGAAAACCCGCTGAGGAGAAAGAAGCACGAAGGCCATGTACCCTTGCAAAGGTATCTCACCGAGGAAAATGAACCATCTTTCAAGACCCTAAAGGGAAAGTTCCATCTGAGAAAGATCAAACCTCAAAGTGCAGTGAAAGTCGCAACGTGTCCCATTAAAACTCAGCAGAGCACGACACATGTCTGCATTTGCATTTCAAGCTTCAAAGCTTCTTTCAATAAGTCTCTCTCAGCGTTTTGCATAGGGTGACAAGTGGAAACTATAGAAGGTTTCAATATGAGCAGTGGAATGTGCCACATGTCTGTTGCAAAGCTCTACATAAGCTGACAAGTGTCAACATCCGCAGCTTCTTCCTTTTGTGATATAAGGATTGCGGTGGGCCCCAGGTGAGTTGTTATAAGTTAAGCGAATGCTGGCACATGTCCTCAATTGTTTCACATTGGAACACACCATGTGTCACTTGTTGAGATCTATGGAAAGCGGCCAGAACAAGCGGCAAAGACATAAAGGAATTGCTAAGTAGAATGACGGGCCTGCAACAGTCAAATTCAAGGTAATAAACTAGTCATTGATCTTTAAAGGCCTGAGCACAGATTTGAATGCATTCAAAGGCCTTAAGGCCAAAGGGAAGAACCATTGAGAGAAGGAGCTGGAGAAGCCAACAAGGTTGGGAATGTAGCCCTGAGAGCTTAAATTCTAGGAAGCGATAAAGCTAGAGAAAGATAAAAGAACAAACTCAGCGACCAACTGAAGTGGGAGCTCAAATCGCTATAGAAAAAGAGAAAGCCAAAAATATCTGCCCAAAAGTTATTTCAGTAGGTGGAACAGTCTGCAAAGTAGATATTTGATCCTGCAAACATTGAAGGCGCAGCCTATTTGTCTCCCTTGGAGTAAAGGCAAAGTGGACAGCTGGGTAGATATCAGGTGACAGACAAGATGACTCAGGCCCAGGAGAAGACATCCAAGATGAACCAACACGTCATAGTTAAGGTGGTTACCCTGTTCCAGCATGGCCCCCCTGATAGAACTGAAAATGCATTCAAGGCATTGAATGCATAGCATGGGCCATTCCATGAAACAAAGCGCCAAGTCTTTCTTGGATGCTATATATTGTAATCTCTTTTATTGTTTTAAGGAGATCTTCTCGTAAATATAAGTAAAACTCTACCCAAATTAAAAGGCAAATACTGAGACTTCGAGCTCAGATTGTTGTTCATATTATTTTATATGAATGAGAAAGCAAGCGACTTGCAGACTTTGTGCTGTTATAGCTTGTATCATTTTAGGGGATTGTTCTTATGTCTGTCTTCTGAATGTGTTCTTGTTTATTTGATCTAATAAGCAAAACTAGTGGAAATGATCAAGAAGGTGCCCTGAAGCTAATTGGGGAGAGACTTTGTGCCCCCACAATTGTCTTTAGAGTGTTTTCTTTCTATTCTTGTGTAAAAGATCTTGGGAAGACTTTGTACCCTCATTATCCTTCGTATTATGTTTCTGTGTAAAGGACCTTGGGATGACTTTGTGCCCTCATTTTCCTTCGTATCTCACTCTTGGGAAGTCGAGGTGGAGACTTTGCGCTACATCTCAAGCTGCTGGTTACTACACCCTTGGTTACCAGTTACTTTTACTACTTGAAAGAACTCATGTTGTTTCCTGCAAGAGCACTTCTAAAAAAAGAGAAGTGCCTTCAGTGTTTTCACTAGGATTTTATCCTCTGTTTGTTAAACATCATCTCTAAAAAAAGAGATATGGATGGCTTATCCTACCTTTAAATGTTATTTTTTGCTTATAGTTATAGTATATAGCTCCTGCATATTTATAGGGAACCTCCCCTTGATGAGAGGAGATATTTGTTCACCTTTGATGTAGTAAACCTACACACTGGGCTGACCAATCTCCTTTATTGTGGATGATAAGACCTATTTTGCTTAATCAGACAGATAACTAACAAAATATTCACCCAACAGTCTTTTTGGTGACTCTGTTGGGGATGAACATACAGTCTAAAGCCTCAAGTTTTAGATTGAAGCAGTCCTTACCCTTATGCATTATAGACTCTGGCGACTCCATTTCGTGTCTTACCCTTTATCATTATAGCCTTACCATCTTCCTCCATCTCCATTATATTATCTGGTCTGCAAAATGAGAGCCACTGGGATAGAATGCGCAATTTGAAGCCTCAAGCTTCAAGATGAAGTAGGTCCAATTCTTTCCCATTTTTGTTTTACAATCTGGCAACTCAACTCTATACAAGAAGCTAGAGAGCGCAAGGTAGAACTAATTTTTTTGTTGTTAGCAGAGCTTTGCCTATCCACACACCACCCAGATTTGTTATCCCTCTTTTTCATAATCCCATCATGGCAGTTCAAGGCCCCTGGGGTAACTCATTTGTCCCACTAAATCTTGCTCCACCCCTGCATGAGCTTCCACGTAGCTCAAGAAAGAACTTCCCCAAATTCTTTGGTGATGGGAGAGTTCACCCTAATGAACATATTGTAGCTTTCAACATAGCCTGCGGTGTGATAGTCATGGAATTTGAGGATGTGGTAGTCAGGCTTTTGTGGAAACTGTTGACCAATTTTTTCCCCTGGCAAAATTGTGGTCAACTTCTTCCCTGGCTTTTTGAAGCCAGTCAATTTTGGGTTGCAAGTCCATCTTCAAGTTCATGCTCAGTTCGGGCTTGGTTCATGATTGGTTCGGCTTTGGTTTAAAGGCTCATCGGCGCATTTGGTTAAACCATTGAACCATTGAACCATTTTGGTTCAATGGGTTCAGTTCAAGAAGGCCACACTTCAAAGGAAAAGACTCGATGACTTTTGTCAAGGACAGTGACGTTCCAAAGGCCGTCAATTTTAATGCAATAAACTAGCCATTTATTTTTTGAACTTTTGAGCATCAAGCATTGGAAGGGAGCTTGGAATGTAGTGACCCACCAAGGAGTTCGCCTAAAGGGCCAAGTGGCTAGAAAAGACAAAGATGCAGAAGAAGACAACGACAAAGTGATAAAGCAAGGAGGAATGACATGGCGCAGAAGTGACAAGGCAGCCCAAGTGGCAAAGTGTAGGCACTTTATTTCTTGACAGTCCCCAAATGGTGCAAAAAGCAAGCAACATGACCCGTGCTTTGAAAAGGGGACAAATTTCAGTTTGTTGGTAGAAAAGAGGCGCGATCCATGCTTCCACATTAAAGCTCAAATGCCAAAGTCAAATTTGGTGATTATACAACATGGTTCTAGTAGGCTTCTTCTACGATGATGACAACACAACAGTGTTTTCCTCTTTCCAATGGGACGCGACAGGCCGACTTGTCAAAGAAGTGCCAAGTTTCTTTCTCTTTTCTTCTATATATTGTAACTTCTCATTTTTGAGAAGAATCGGTTCTTCCACTTTTGCAAAGGCACAGTCCTGGCAAAATTTCACCCGAATAAAATAAAATGTAGTTTTTTACCTCCATTTGGATAGATGTTTTAGAGTATGCATTGAATGTTTGTCTATGTTCAGTCATCGTTTCTTGATGCTCTCATAGGTTTAACACCAACAGACCTGTCATCTACAAGGTGCCATCTCTGCAGCTGAAAGGAGAAGAGCAGTATTTGATAAGTGCAAAACAGAGGAAGTTGCTACATAAGTGTGTGTCTCACAACACCTTTGGTGATCCCTTTCTTTTTTGTATCTTCCATTAAGGCCTCCCTGCCAGTTTTCAGCAGCCTGGTCCTTCTGCCAAATGTGTAGTGTATGTTCGTATTTGTCTAGTTCTGAGAGTGGATGTGTGAAGGTCGACCCTTATTTTTTGGTGCATCACCTCTTTTAGAGTAGGCTTATTTTTTCCTACATTCTCTTTCTCCCTTTTCATCCCCCCTTATATATATATGTATGTTAGCACTTGCTGGAAAAAACATGATGCATCAAAGGGAGCTAGCCCTTATCTAGAGACTCTCTCCTCCAGCTTCGCCGGTCCTACAGGCGAGAGGAGAGTTTCCATGTTGCAAGGAGAAGGCAAGAGCTAGGCCTCCTTGCCCTGGGTGCAATCTCTTGCATCAATAAAAACACTACAAGGTGCTACTGCAGATTGGTTCTACCATCTGCAAGCTAGGTCAGTGATTGACTAGGATAGTCTTAAAGCTAAATTTGATGCCAAGTTCAAGCCTGTAGAAGATGCACATGATTTGCTGGCCCAACTCACATAGATGAATGAACCTTATGAACCTATGAGGAATTTCATATCAAAGTTTGACAAGCTGAGGTACAAGATTCCTGCTATTGCACAGCGGACACCTAAAAAATTCAAGTGCTTCTTCATCAACTCATAACTACCTCAAATGAGTTTTCTGCTAAGACGTGCTAGCCACATAGACCTTGAAGCTGCTCATGACTTGGCTACTGAAGTGAAAGATGGCCTTATCTTAGAAGGAAAGATAAGGAGAGATCCTAACAGAGGAAAACCCTCTTCATCTTCTGAGTATCCATCTATAGGCACCACTGATCAAATGGTGCAAAAGATGGAAAATGAACTTCTAGCCTTGAAAATACAAATGGCCAATGGTATGTCTGCTCCCCCTAATTAGGATATGCCAAGGAGGACATTTCAAAATTAGGCATACCAAGGCAATACGACCAAGAATCAAGGGTAGCCAAATCATCTTCCTCCCCCATAGAGGAACCTTGCGCTTGAAGTACCCCCAACTAACTCAGCAGGCTTGAATCTATAGACTCTACATATAGGTTTCTACAGACTCAGTTTCTACAAACTTCAAAGGAAGAAATCTACGGAATCTACAAGATGAAAATCTATGGACTCTGCAGGCCAAGTTCTATGGACTCATTTCTATGGACTTAGTTCTACGGACTTCACAGGTTGATTTCTACAGATTCTGCAGGAAAGGAGCAAGCTCTCAACACTTGGGCGATTTCAAAGTTGGTCCAAATGGTCAGTTTAATTGATCGGTCCAAGGGACTGCCCCAAAGATTAAGGAATAATTGTCCTTGCAGAGGACAGTGAACCAAGCCAAATACCCTTGCGGAGGGCAGCGAGCAAAAGTAGACAAAGTGAACTCATTCAAAAAAATGAACAAGACAAAAGGCAAAGTAGAGTCATTCGGACAAATTGTTCGAAGGAATTCCTTCAAACATTTTGTCTGAAGGAATTCACCCTAGAAGAAAGCTCAACCGAAAGGAAGAAAAGGAGCGGCTAAGAAAAGGAAGATTTCCTTCAGACAAAATGTTCGAAGGAATTCCTTTAGACTTTTTGTCTGAAGGAAAACAAGGCCAAAGTCCGCCAAAAAAAGAAAAACCTGCTGAGGAGAAAGAAGCCTGAAGGCCATCCGAAGACCACCCAAAGGCCATGTACCATTGCACGGGGCTCTCACCAAGAAAAATGAACCGTCTTTCAAGACCCAAAAGGGCAAGTTCACTCCATGAAATATAAAACCTCAAAGTGCAGCGAAAGCCACCACATGTCCTGTTAAAACTCGGTGGAGCACGACACGTGTCTGCATCTGCATTTCAAGCTTCAAAGCTTCTTTCAATAAGTCTCTCTCAAAGTTCTATGGAGGGTGACAAGTGGCAACTGTGGAAGGTTTCAATATGAGCAGTTTGATGATACGAGTTAAACAGTTGGTTTACCAAATTTGGATTGCAGTATTATAGATGTTAGTACACTGAGTGTTGGTGATCTTGAGGGGAGTTCATTTGATTCAATTTTCTCTCATAGTGTGGACAACGTATTCGAGACGGCTCATAGGAGGCTCGTAGTGCAGAGTCACCATGTGACCAACCAGTTGAGAGTAGGCGAGAGAGATATCACTACTGCTCTTGAGCATTTTGATGGGTCAAAAGGTAAAGAAAATATATATATTCGCTGAGGTAGCAAGAAAAGCATGTTGATGATTTGATGTAGCAGATGGAGGATAAGGGGTGGCGGATAAAGGTTTTAATGAAATTTACGCAGAAATAATTATCATGGTAGTGCATTGGGCAAAGAAGGATTGCAAGCCATTTATTTTTTGATGCATTCCAAATGAAAACTATGATTACATACTGGGACAACTCTCAATTATTTTCCCTCCTCAAAATATGTGAGGCACATATACTTTTATCCCATGATAAACAAAACAGCACGCAACACTTTCATGTCACTTGAAATAGTTCTTGTTGCCATAATTAGCAGTTTCAGCATGAGCTGCATCGGGGGATAAATTAATGTATCCGTTGGAGGGGAATGCACAACGAACCATGCTGTTCACCACCAAAGCATAGTGCAGAGTGCTGACAAACATTGCCAATGTCATAAATAACGTGCTATCAAAATTAACATGTTTATAAACATCTGTAATGGTGTTGTTCAATAAACTTACTTTGGTCTCGAAATTAGTATACATTGTGTTGATTGTTTGTCTATATATATGTGTGTGTGTGTGTGTGTGTGTGTGTGTGGGGTGTTTATTTAGTATAATAGGGGGATGTATATATATGTAATATCATTATCATGTATATTAGTTAGTTTAGTTTTATTTAGTTCTTTTGTTTTTGTTTTCATTTTTTTAATATAAAATTTTATAATTGTATATATTAGAAAATTTTAAGATAAATTTTATGTATTAATTTATATTGAATATAAAATTTTCGGAGCTTAGTTTTTTTTATCTTCGTAATGTATAAAAGTAGTTTTAATTGTGGACTCAATTTTTTTTATTTTGTCTGAAGGAATTCACCCTGGAAGAAAGCTCGATCGAAAGGAAGGAAAGGAGCACCTAAGAAAAGGAATATTTCCTTCAGACAAAATGTTCGAGGGAATTCCTTTGGAGTTTTTGTCTGAAGGAAAACAAGGCCAAAGTCTGCCAAAAAAGGAAAAACCCGCTGAGGAGAAAGAAGCCTAAAGGCCATCCGAAGACCACCCAAAGGCCATGTACCCTTGCACGGGGCTCTCGTCGAGAAAAATGAACCATATTTCAAGACCCAAAAGGGCAAGTTCCCTCCATGAAATATCAAAGCTCAAAGTGCAGCGAAAGCTGCCACATGTCCCGTTAAATCTCAGCGGAGCACGACAAGTGTCTGCATCTGCATTTCAAGCTTCAAAGCTTCTTTCAATAAGTCTCTCTCAAAGTTCTATGGAGGGTGACAAGTGGCAACTATGGAAGGTTTCAATATGAGTAGTGGAACGTGCCACGTGTCTTTTGCAAAGCTCTACGGAAGCTGACAAGTGTCAACATCTGTAGCTTCTTCCTTTTTTGATGTAAGGATTGTGGTGGGCCCCATGTGAGTTGCTATAAGTTAAGTGAATGCTGGCACATGTCCTCACTTGTTTCAAAGTGGAACACACCATGTGTCACTTTTTGAGATTTGTGGAAAGCGGCCAGAACAAGCGTCAAAGACACAAAAGAATTGCTAAGTAGGATGACAGGCCTGCAACAGTCAAATTCAAGGCAATAAACTAGTCGTTGATCTTTAAAGGCTTGAGCACAGATCTGAATGCATTCAAATACCTTAAGGTCAAAGGGAAGAACCATTGAGAGAAGGAGCTGGAGGAGCCAACAAGGCTGGGAATGTAGCCCCGAGAGCTTAAATTCTAGGAAGAGACAAAGCTAGAGAAAGACAAAAGAACAAACTCAGTGACTAGTTGAAGTGGGAGCTCAAATCACTGTAGAAAAAGAGAAAGCCAAAAATATCTATCCAAAAGTTATTTCAGTAGGTGGAACAATTTGAAAAGTAGATATTTGAGCCTACAAACATTGAAGGTGCGGCCTGTTTGTCTCCCTTGGAGTAAAGGTAAAGTGGACAGCTAGGTAGATATCAGGTGACAGACCAGATGACTCAGGTCTAGGAGAAGACATCTGAGATGAACCAACATGTCACAGTTAAGGCAGTCGCCCTGTTCTAGCATGGACCCCCTGATAGAACTAAAAATGCATTCAAGGCATTGAATGCACAGCATGGGCCATTCCATGAAACAAAGCGCCAAGTCTTTCTTAGTTGCTATATATTTTAATCTCTTTTATTGTTTTAAGGAGATCTTCTTGTTAATAGAAGTAAAACTCTTCCCAAATTGAAAGGTAAATATTGAGACTTTGAGCTCAGATTGTTGTTCATATTATTTTATCTGAATGAGAAAGTGTCATGTCCCCTTTTCAGTTGACATCTTTCAGAGTTGATGAATAGCTTATTATGTGACCCTCATAGGCTGATGGGATGGATAGAGGGTCTTGATGGAGCTTGGCTTGGCTTCGACCAGCAGAATTGTTCTAGTTGGCTTTTGTTCGAGCTCTTTCAGACATGTATTAAGGGAGAAATTAATATTTGATTGATTTAATTAAATATTAATTAGTTGGCATATTTTTAATTATGAAACCCTAATTTTTAATTATGAAACCCTAATTAGGGCAAGCACACCTTTTTTTTTGAGGATATAAGGGTTTCTCATTGGAGAGGGAGCCATAATATTGATTATTGATATTGAAGACAAATTTTGCTAAGTATTTTTTGAGAAGACTGAGCCAAGGGTTTCTAGTATTCTTTTACATTGGAGAAAGTGCAATCTTCAGTTTGTGTAATTTAGAGGTTGTGAGATATCAGCTGATCTATTTCCAGTTTGAGGGATAATTTCATACAGAAGTTATCACATAGATTTACAGGCCATGCTATATTCTATTTTCTATTATATGGAATCTGTACAGATCCATACCAGGCCATACTAGCTGAATCACAGATTGAAGAAGTCCACCGTCAGCAATCGCAAGCCATAGGGAGCACAGAGACCGACATTGGCATCCCAAAGACCGACATCAGTCGACTGCATATCGACATCGGTAGAGTAGCCGACTGACTGAGACTGACATCGGCAGCCTATCGACTGACTGTGGCTGTATAACTGACATCGGTGACTGTGTGTTTGACACAGCTACCAGAGCTGTACCAGATCTAGAGTTATTTTTAGAGTTGCAAAAAAGTTAGGTTTTTGGAGACTATATTTATATTATTTTTTTGCATGACAGAGATTCACTATTGTAATCATTTGAAACAAATAATAAGATCTTAGACTAGCCAGTTATAAGTTTTACTGCTTCAGTATTTATTTATTTGAATCTATACGAATTTATTTTGCAAATTGGTATACTTCTTTATTTCATGCAAAAACACCAAAAAAATCAGAATACACAAAAATAGTCAAAAAAAATATTTAGTTCCAAAATTCAGGGGAAACATGGGTTTCTACAATGGTATCAGAGCCAAATTCTGCCATCCTCTTGGGTAGATTGGACATTGAATCGGCTAGTAAATCATGGTTACTTCAAGTACTCAGAAACAGTGGGATAATAATATGGAGAAGCTTAAACAAAGTCTGAATAAGTTGGTTGAAAACCAGACGAGGATGAATGAATGGCTTTCACACCCTACAATCGAAGACAAATTAGCACGATATATGACATCCATTTTTAGAGGGTCCACGTCACAAAACAAAAAGAAGGAGAAACAAGAGGTCTCTACAGGGGAAGTTAATCATTTACTTAGTGGAGCAGCCACTAGTGTTGTGACTACACATGATGGAGACATTTTACAATGGTAGGATATCATTACTAATTTGTTTGAGGATAGTAGCATGTCCCATGATTCTCATGAGATAGGAGCTTGTGATATGACATCAACCTTTGATGGTAGCCCTACACCAATTATTAGACATGTTGATTTGACTCAAGAGGATATGAGGGCAGCCATGGGGAATGAGTTGTCTATATCATCTTTCCAAGAAGCTTCACTTGAGACTTCTACATTGGAGGCCAGCATAGAGCATGCTAATGATATGGATAATAAGGGAATGGATTCTTTGGATGATCATATTGCTACTTCACCTTCACATCATGAACATCAAACTTGGAAGGATGTGGAAAGGACACAAAATTTATGTGATGTGGTCACAAAGGGCTAAAGAAGCTAGATTAGTGGCTGCCAAGGCAAGGCAACATCTTTAGAACATAAAAGGGAAGGTCAATCTCTCCAATATGGAGAGACAGAAAGGAGTTACAATAGGTTCTTCTTGTGACGACTTACAGTAGATCAAGGAGGGCATGGAGTCAATGAAGTTGGCTCACCAAGATTCTGAGAGACATGTGGATGAGCTTTGTCTTGAGGTGAGTTCAGTTCAGGAGTTATCGCATGTGGCAGTGACTCAGCATTCTTTTACAGTCATGTCACATATTGTTGATGATCTCTCAGATATGGCAGAGTCTATGGAAGATTCCCAGGATCCAACTATTGTAGATGACACCCAGGAGGATGTTGTGGACAGTGTTGAGGACTTAGTATCTTCAGCGGGTTCCTTTGATACGGAGGGTTATGTGGATGTTTTAGTCACTTCGTTTGATGATATGAATTCAATAGTTGGTCTACCAAATTTGGATGGCTGTATTACAGATGTTAGTACACTTAGTGTTGGTGATCTTGAGGGGAGTTCATTTGATTCAATTTTCTCTCATAGTGTGGACAGCGTATTCGAGACGGCTCATAGGAGGCTCGTAGTGCAGAGTCACCATGTGACCAGCCAGTTGAGAGTAGGCGAGAGAGATATCACTACTGATCTTGAGCATTTTGATACCGATCATCAGTTGTTAACCGTTACTGATTGGGGTGCTTCTATGATAGATGAGTCCAGTGGTGATTACCTTTCTTTGGTAGAGGTTCATGCCTTGCGTGATGCTGTCAGGGTTTTGAGACAGGATTACTTACAGTTGGTAGCCGATCGTGATCACTTGGGTGGTGGTGAGTACGTTCCTACAGTTGTTGCTGAGGAACATGTTTTTGGGGCTGACACACATGTTCAGGGTTTGGGAGTACCTGGTCTTGATGAGTTTGGGATACCAGTGGAGTCGAGTCTCTAGATTGATTCTTCTCACATAGATGACAATGTGGTATAGTTGGTTGTGCCACATTTATAGAGGGTTTAGTTGTGGTGTGCAGGGGAGTATGTCGATGCTTCCTCGTATAATTTTTACTACACTGAGCCATTCATGGAGTATTTGCTAGATATTGCAGGTGTTCCTCTAGACTCGCATAAAGTGATAGAAGGTGTTCTCATCTGAGGTACTAGTGCTATTAGTAAATCAGTTGGGGAGATTATAGTGATCCTTTCTACTATGCTACCTTGGGACAACTTTGTGCCCTCATTGTCCTTCATATCTCACTCTTTTGCAGTCGAGGTGGAGACTTTGCGCTACATCTCAAGATGCTGGTTACTACACCCTTGGTTACCAGTTACTTTTACTACCTGAAAGAACTCCTGTTGTTTCCTACAAGAACACTTCTAAAAGAAGAGAAGTGCCTTCAGTGTTTTCACTAGGATTTTATCCTCTATTTGTTAAACATCATCTCTGAAAATAGAGATATGGATGGCTTATCCTACCCTTGAATGTTATTTTTTGGCTATAGTTATAGTATATAGCTCCTACATATTTATAGGGAACCTCCCCTTGATGAGATGAGAGATTTGTCGACCTCTGATGTAGTAAACCTACACACTAGGCTGACCAATATCCTTTGTTGTGGATGATAAGACCTATTTTGCTCAATTAGACAGTTGACTGACAAAATATTCACCCAACAGTCTTTTTGGTGACTCTGCTGGGGATGAACGTGCAGTTTAAAGCCTCAAGTTTTAGATTGAAGAAGTCCCTACCCTTATCCATTATATACTCTGGCAACTCCATTTTGTGTCTTACCCATTATCATTATAGTCTTACCATCTTCCTCCATCTCCATTATATTATCTGGTCTGCAAAACGAGAGCCACTGGGATAGAACGCGTAATTTGAAGCCTCAAGCTTTAATATGAAGCAGGGCCAATTCTTTACCATTTTTGTTCTACAATATGGCAACTCCACTCTATACAAGAAGCCAGAGAGCCCAAGGTAGAACTAATTTTTTTGCTGTTAGTAGAGCTTTGCCTATCCACACGCCACCTAGATTTGTTATCCCTCTTTTTCATAATCCCATCATGGCAGTTCAAGGCCACTGAGGTAACTCATTTGGCCCACTAAATCTTACTCCACCCTTGCATGAACTTCCACATAGCTCAAGAAAGAACTTTCCCAAATTCTTTGGTGATGGGAGAGTTCACCTTGATGAACATATTGTAGCTTTCAGCATAGCCTATGGTGTGATAGGCATGGAATTTGAAGATGTGGCAGTTAGACTTTTGTGGAAACACTACAAGGTGCTGCTAAAGATTGGTTCTACCATCTGCAAGCTAAGTCAGTGACTGATTGGGATACTCTTAAAGCTAAATTTGAAGCTAGGTTCAATCCTGTAGAAGATGCACATGATTTGCTAGCCCAACTCACATAGATGAATGAACCTTATGAACCTATGAGGGATTTCATATCAAAGTTTGACAAGCTGAGGTATAGGATTCCAGTTATTGCACAGTCGACACCTAAAAATCTCAAGTGCTTCTTCATCAACTCACAGATACCTGAAATGAGTTTTCTGCTAAGACGTGGTGGCCGCATAGACCTTGAAGCTGCTCAAGACTTGGCTACTGAAGTGGAAGATGAAATTATCTTGGTAGGAAAGATTAGGAGAGATCTTAACAAAGGAAAATGATCTTCACCTTCTGAGTATCCATTTACAGGCACCACTGATCAAATGGTGCAAAAGCTGGAAAATGAATTGCTAGCCTTGAAAATACAAATGGCCCAAGGTATGTCTACTCCCCCTAATCTAGATATGCCAAGGAGGAAATTTCAAAATTAGGCATACCAAGGCAATGCGGCCAAGAATCAAGGGTATCCAAATCATCTTCCTCCCCCACAGAGGAACCTTGCCCTTGAAGTGCCACCAACCAACTCAGAAGTTGGATTTTTGGAAATTGAACATGATTTCTCTTTCCAACCTGAGTTTGATCAAGAAAATGATGCTAATATCTTCACTAAAGAAGAAGAATAATTAGCTGTAAACTCCAACATTAGTTTATTGAATTATCAAGATAAACCTAGAAGTGAAGGTAAAGCAGATTAAGGATCATATGCAGTGTTCACCCGGTCCAAGAACTAGTCAGCCTAGTAGGCTGACAAAGAAAAGATAGAGGAGCGACCCCAACTAGCAATTTCAATTGCTAAGCGTGGAACCACTCTACCTTTCCAGCCAAAGGACTCAGTTATTACCAAAAAGGTAAGTGCCTCAAATATCCCTACACCTTCTACTTCAAATTCATAGGCCAGTCCTCCCCTTCCCAAAAACCAAAAGGATGAACTCCCATCCTCTCTTCCTAGTCCATTTTAGTCATTTGACATAGTCGACCATGTCAAGAAAACTACAATTCAAATGACTGAATTTGAATTCCTACAAGCCAACCCTGAGTAGTTGGACAGGTTGGTGGAGTGTGTGAAGAATACAGCCGTCCCTGTAGGTCAAGAGATTAGAAATGTAACTCACGATCCCCTAAGGAACATTCCCATCCTAGTCACTCAGACATCAGCACCTGAAGCTCAAATTCTATTTGAGTCTTCAAGTAGGGGTAATTATTTTTCGTCCACAGAGGATGTTCATATTTCTACAGATGAAAGTCCTATAGTTGGCAGTCCAAGAATTGATTCAAATAAGACATCAGAAGAATTGGTAGGGTGCAGTATAAATAAAAAAGGATCTTCCATCTCTAATAAAGAGAAATCTGATAGAAGATCAGTTTCTGATGATGTTTGGATCTAGGAATTCGATGGCAACAATTCCTCTAGCGGTGATGGAGCCTAGATGGTGTTGATATCTCCTCAAGGAGATATTATTCCTCCTTCACATAAGTTGCAGTTTAGCAACACCAACAACACTGCCGAGTACGAATCTCTTTTACTCAGATTAAAGGTTGCTCAGGATGAAGATGTCAAACTCCTTCATGCCAAAGGAGATGCTGAATTGATGGTTTGTCATGAGTCTAATGTTGACAATCAAAATATGTGCTGGACTGAACTAGCAGAACATCAAGCTATGGTAGTGGACCATACTACTATACTCTAAAGTCAACAAAATGAACTCTTCACCAAGAGAGTAGGGAGTTACAGTTTTTAGATTGAAGACCACGTCTTTCCATGGGGCAAGAAGAGAGAACCAAAATGAGTGCATAGAAAATGTGATTCCTGGTGGAGAGTTCCATTCGCCCATCACTGATTCTAGGGATAAAATGGTTTCTTGCTGGTTTATTAGGACGGAATGCCATTTTCATTATCTCATAATGGGCAGCGTCTGAATCACTTCAATTCTTGAAGTATCAGATAAGTTCATCTGTGCATATGTATATTTGTATAGTCTTTAGTTATGTCTTGTGCTTTTCATTTTCATTTTTTGGTGCCTTTCTTTTTTGGGTAGCACGACACCATAACCCAATGGCATAATTCAAAGGCACTGGAGATTCTAATTTATACTCCCATCAGTTGTTTCAAGTTTTCAACTGAAGGAAGTTCCCCAACTAGAGCCAGCTGTTGTCCCCAAAAAATATCACTCATTTTTGAGACAACGTTTGAACTATTTTGGTCCTACAGACCAAAATCCTCTCTTCCCTTTTCAAAAATTGTTCTGTGCATTCTAATTCTCCATTCTTCAAGCTCTTCTAGAAATCTACAAACTCTGTAGGCTTGAATCTATGGACTTTACAGATAGGTTTCTACAAACTCAGTTTCTACGAACCTCAAAGGAAGAAATCTACAGACTCTACAAGATGAAAATCTACGGACTTTGCAAGCCAAGTTCTATGGAGTCATTTCTATGGACTTCACAGGTTGATTTCTACGAACTCTTCAGGAAAGGAGCAAGTTCTCAACACTTGGGCGATTTCAAAGTTTGTTTAAACGGTCAGTTTAATTGGTTAGTTCAAGGGACTGCCCCAAAGCCAAAGGAACAATTTCCCTTGCGAAGGACAGTGAACCAAGCAAAGTGCCCTTGTGGAGGGCAGTGAGCAAAAGCAAACAAAATGAACTCCTTCAAAAAAATGAACAAGGCAAAAGGCAAAGTAGAGTCCTTCAGACAAATTGTTTGAAGTAATTCCTTCTGACATTTTGTTTGAAGGAATTCACCTAGGAAGAAAGCCCGATCGAAAGGAAGGAAAGGAGTGGCTAAGAAAAGGAAGATTTCCTTTGGACAAAATGTCTGAAGGAATTCCTTCATACTTTTTATCCAAAGTAAAACAAGGCCAAAGTCCGCCGAAAAAGGAAAAACCTGTTGAGGAGAAAGAAGCCCAAAGGCCATCCGAAGACCACCAAAAGGGTATGTACCCTTGCGAAGGGCTCTTGCTGAGCAAAATGAACATTTTTTGAAGACCCCAAAAGGCATGTTCCCTTAGAGAAAGATCAAACCTCGGAGTGCAACGAAATTCACCACACGTCCCATTAAAACTCAATGAAGCACGACACGTGTCTACGTCTGCATTTGAAGCTTTAAAGATTCTTTCAATAAGTCTCTCTCAAAGTTCTATGGATGGTGACAAGTGGCAACTATGGAAAGTTTCAATATGAGTAGCGAAACATGCCACGTTTCCCTTGAAAAACTCTGTAAAAGCTGACAAGTGTCAACATCCACAACTTCTTCCTTTTGTGAAAAAAGGAATGCGGTGGGCCCTAAGTGAGTTACTATAAGTTAAGTAGATGCTGCCATGTGTCTTCCCATATTTCATAGTAGAACATGCCACGTGTCACTTGTTAATATCTGTGAAAAGTGACTAGAACAAGCAACAAAGACACGAAGGAATTGCTAAGTAGGATGGCGGGCCCGTCGCAGTCAAATTCAAAGCAATAAACTAGTCGTTGATCTTTAAAGGCTTAAGCGCAAACCCAAATGCATTCAAAGGCCTTAAGGCCAAAGGGAAGAACCACTGAGAGAAGGAGCTGAAAGAGCCAACAAGGCTGGGAATGTAGCCCTGAGAGCTCAAATTCTAGGAAGAGACAAAGCTAGAGAAAGACAAAAGAACAAACTCAATGACCAACTGAAGTGGGAGCTCAAATCACTATAGAAAAATGGAAAGCTAGAAATATCTGTGCAAAAGTTATTCCAGTAGGTGAAACAGTTTGCAAAGTAGATATTTGAGCCTGTAAACATTGAAGGCACAGCCTGTTTGTCTCCCTTAGATTAAAGACAAAGTGGACAACTGCACAGATATCAGGTGACAGACCCGATGACTCAGGCCCAGGAGAAGACATCTGAGATGAAACAACACGTCATAGTTAAGGCAGCTACCCTGTTCCAGCATGGGTCCCCTAACAAAATTGAAAATGCATTCAAGGCATTGAATGCACACCATGGGCCATTCCATGAAACAAAGCACCAAGTCTTTCTTGGCTGCTATATATTGCAATCTCTTTTATTAATTTAAGGAGATCTTCCCATTGACAAAAGCAAAATTGTGCCCAAATTGAAAGGCGAATACTGAGACTTTGAGCTCAGATTGTTGTTCATATTATTTTATCTAAATGAGAAAGTAAGTGACTTGCAGACTTTATGTTGTTATAGCTTGTATCATTTTAGGAGATTGTTCTTATGTCTCTCTTCTGAATGTGTTCTTGTTTATTTGATCTAACAAGCAGAACTAGTGGAAGTGATCAAGAAGGTGTCCTGAAGCCAACTGTGGAGAGACTTTGTGCCCCCACAATTGTCTTTAGAGCATTTTATTTCTGTTCTTGTGTAAAGGATCTTGGGATGACTTTGTGCCCTCATTATCCTTTGTGTTTCACTCCTTGGGCAGTTGAGGTGTAGACTTTGTGTTATATTTCATCCTGCTGGTTACTGTGCATGTGTTGCTAGTTTCTTGTTACTACCTGAAAGAATTCCTCCTTTTCCTTGTAAGTACACTTTTGAAAGAAGAGAAGTGCCTTCAGTGTTTTCAAAAATATTTTCTCCTTTGTTGGTTAACATCATCTCTGAAAGAAGAGAGATAGATGATGTATCCTACCCCTGAATATTATTTTCTGCATATTTATAGTATATATAGCTCTTGCATATTTATAGGGAACCTCCCTTTGATGAGAGGAGAGATTTGTCCACCTCTGATGTAGTAAACCTGCACAGTGGGCTGACCAATCTCCTTGCCTGTGGAAGATAAGACATATTTTGCTCAATCAGACAGTTGAATAAAAAAATATTCACCCAACAATATTCATCCTCCTTTTAATCTTAGAGCCCAAGTTAGCTTTTAGTCTTGTAACTATCAATTAATAAGGGGTGGATATTTTCTCAACAATGTGAAAAGATCTCAGAGCAACATCAAGGATAGATACATCCTTCGAAGGATCCACATGCCTAGGGGAGACTTAAAAATCCCTAGATGAGGAGGGGGTGGAAACAAGGTGTTGGAATAACATTCCATGATTATGCCACACAAATTCTGATCAAGGGAACCATCCTTATTCCTCCAAACCAAACAAGGATGAGATGAGGTGGGCAAAATAACCTTAGAAGAACACCTAGTTTCATGATGCTTATGAGATCACAATGAAAGTATATAAAAGGACGACCTTCATAGTTAAGATATTGGGTCTACATGCTCGAGAGGAGTAATATTAACCAAATAAAAAGAGAGGTTTGGAGGAATATATGATATAACACACTCTAAATAATATACTTCCCATATAATTATCATCATTTTTCACATAAGATTCCACTTGATTAACCAACATTTTGATATATGCTCCTCTTTTCTCATGACACACCCAGAAGATTGAACAACCTGATGCAAAGAGGAGCAGTCAATATTTTCATCTTTGTTGGATAAAATAGGGCGACCATAGGCAGAAAAAGCTTGTAATCACCAAAAACTATGGTCCTAAAGGTCAAACAAATTCCCTATCAAAATGACATTGGAAGACAACCTGGAAGAAACCAAAACCAAGCATAGAAAAGGAAGGTGAAGTGATGGAAATCTAGGTAGTTTAGGCATTGTTGGAAAGATATGCTGACGCAAGATGAGTACCCACACATTTTCCAAAAAATGATTTGCTACCAAATTTGAGCTCCATTTCCTGAATAGAAGGGTGAGATAATACCAACTCTAGTGTTTCCTTTGAGAAAAGGACAAACACATCTCCTAACATGAGAAAAAAATTCCTCTCCCATAAAACCATGCGAATGAGACTCATGAAACATAACCATGTAGACCAAGGTGGGAGCAACAACATTAGAACTGAAAACATCAAGGACTTATAAAAATCTTTGCATTTGTGGCAAGGGTTCCCAACATTAAATTACATCCAACGAAAATACACCACTTCTCGGAGAGCTTCACCTCTAAACCACCAGCAGGGGTGATGGAAAGAGATTAACATGCATGAGGTTAGGAAAACACAAAAGCTTTGGGGTTGGCACTAGGAGCATCAGATGGCTCTGCTCCTACACCAATTGCCAAAGAGCCTTTTATTATCCCATTTAATACTTCCCCATTGGCACTAGCATTGCCAACCCTTTAAATATCCTCACAAGATGCCAACAGACCATCCAACAAGGGATAGATAACAAGGTTGTTTGACTGGGGTTGGTTTCTTGCAACAACATTTACCTCTAAAACTACAAGAAGGTCATCACCTTTACTACAGTCCTTATACTTAATAAATTTCAAAAAAAACCTTTGGAGCCCTTTCTTACTATCTGAATTAATCTTAGAAGTCACCTCCACTTTCTTGCAGTCAACTTTTGGAGTTGTCCCCAAAATAGTAGCTTGTTCCTCCTTCACAGTAAATCAAGCATCCAAAACATCAATCTCCTCATAATCTTCTAACTCTGAATCAAATACAGAATCCCAACTTCAGAAAACGTGTGCAAGTGATTTTTTGGAATCGAATGGGCCAAGTTTTTTATTTTCAAATTTGTTTCCCTCTCATGATCATCCATAGCCAAAATATGTCATAATCCTAAAAACACACTCATCCTTACATATGATAATACGTTTATAAATAAATATATGTTTTAATATGGTTAAAATATATTTGAAAATATTAATGTATATATTCCATCACAAATAAAAAATATATGAATTTAAAAAATATTAATAATGATCAATACACGTGTATCTTTGTTTATTTTGAATTGTATATAATTTTTCATAAATATTAATTCAAATATATGTAAAAGTCTTATTTTTCTAAGAAAATAGGATTTATCATTAAGAAATCGGTACGCCTAAAAATGTGTTGTAAGAACATAAACGTATTAAAGTAAGTTATAAATAATAGGTTAGCCTATTTACATAAAATATTAAATATATATACCGGCATTTAAAACTCTTCCCGTGTCAGTCCTAATATGTAAGCCCACATAATAGATCTATAAATATAGGTACACGTTTGAAAGAAAAAATAATAATTGTCTTAAAATGACGATTTTGGAGGAAGAAATCTGATATTTCGCATACAAAACGTTTTTAATTGTCTTTCGTCGACGCCGTACACGGTGGTCTGTAGAGAAGAATACAAACAATATCTACGTGACAAATTTAGATGTTGACTTATTCGAGCACATTCCTTTTTAGAGTGGATTTTCTTAGCATTTCAAGAGTATCTTATCAGCTTTGAGTGTCTATATAAAAATAATTATTGTTTTTTGTGTTTGAGTTTATTTTTGTTTTTTCATATAGAGGAATCATTAACTTTTTATTTTTAGCTAAGAGATTGAATTTGTGAAGTTACGAGTATAATCTCTGCCTCTACTTCACACCACAGACACACAGACACGCATTCAAAACTCTACTTCACACCACATGATTATTGATTATTTTTTCCACAAATCATACACACACATAAATTAATCATGATTATAAAACTAATGCAATCAAAACAAAAAGCATGTAATGATGTATATTTACTATTTAAATACATTTCTTTTATTTCGTATAAACCTAACAATATTGTATCCAAATACATAACTTATAGAGGAGTGTTTGCATTAAATACAAACTCCACAATTAATGCTTTGTGATTGAAATGTATGTGTGTATTTTTTTAAAACATGTATTAAAATATCAATATGAATATTATTACGAATCATATCATTTTTAGGGTGAAATATAATAGTGAACTTAATTGAAAAAAGTTTTTAATTTTTTTATAAAGGATAAATATTTTTTACCATAACTATGAACCACAAAAATGTTTAAGACTGAAGGTATGGATCGGCTTTGGAACATGAATAAAGGGAGGTAGTCCTAATAAAATCCTAAACCTCCAAAAATATATAGGTGACAAACTAAAATTGTAGGCACAAAGAGAATATCCCAACCATAGGATAAAAACCCAAAATAAAAGGAGAACAAACTAAGCCTTGCAACAACAACATTGTATTGTAGCTAAAGAGAAACAAAAAGATGGTTAACTTACAACCATGAGATATAACAAAGGATATTTCCATCTTACTAAAGACCATAGCACCCAAAGCTAAGGGTCAAAACATTAATCATGAGCAGAAACTGATCATCTCCCTCGTTTGGATAAGAGGTCCTCCATCGTTCACTGAGAGCCACTTCTCACCATTTTTTTTAATTCTGATTTGCTTATAGGCAGTTATAATCATTAGACCCTAATTATGGCAAACATGATAAACTTGGCCAAGGATGATAGTAACTTAACACAAAGGGTAATGATGAATTGGAACAACCTACTAGTAGGAGATACTCATTCGAACTAATAAAGGTTGAAATTATTTTGTGGTTAATTACTCTATTTGGGATGTGATTAGGATGGAATTGAGATATAATTTGTATGTCGATGCTAAAGAGATGTCACCATTGCTGAATAGACTTCTAGAAGCTAAGGTTTATTGTAGCACATGTCAGTAGGCATCATGGTATAACATCATGAGGACTTGGCCAAAATATGTATGAGGACTGATTCTCGTAATCCAATACTCAATATAAAATAATGCACCAATGATAAAAAGCATGATGACAATGTAAACATATGAATATGGATAGATTCATGTATAAGTGTGGGCAAGAAATCACCCAATGAACACACATAAACTGAATTAAGGCAACAATGTTGAAAGTAAATAAATAGACAAACAAATAAAATAAACAAAAATAAACAAACAATGCAATGCAATAAAAACCATATAAACATTACCCTTAGAAAATAGGTGACAACTTAACAAACGAACAAAATGGGGGAATAAAAGAACAGGAAAGGGGTGGCTAAGCTATCTTTATATGCACTAGACAAGTGGATGTTGCCTACATAGTTCCATGGATGTAATATCCAATAAAAAAACTTCAGGTCAAATGTAGTTCTCCAAGGGAATGAGAAAAATGTGATAAGTGAGGAAAAAAATAGAACGGATGTGAGATAAGAAGAGGAATAGTTTTGCAAAATGGTACGTGTGTGAGAGAAAATGGCCAAAAAGGATGGGAAAACTAAATGACAAGTGATTTGTTTGTAACTTAGTAAGGGTTCCTAGAATCCTTGAGGCAAATAAGTGGTCAATGTTTTTATTGTCATTTTTTTTCATGATTTTTCAAATGTTTTTGGAATTATTTTAAAGTATCTCAACTCAGTCAAGAATGATGAGACACTAAATGGTTCAAGCTCGAAAAATAGTGAGAGCATTCAAACTTAGGTTTCTCTCAAAATGGCAAGAGTATGGGGAAAAGGGTGACTAAGCTGACCTCAACAAGTATCAAGCGTTGCCTACATAGTCCCAGAGTAGGACCTCAAGTCACTTGTAGTTCTACCCTACGGTGGAAAAATTTGAATAGTGCAACAATCAATTCAAACAAAATAGGCACAATCGGTAAAAAGGCATAGTATGACATAAGAAGTGGCAAGTTGGTAAATCAAAGCTTAATGTTACCTCTAGTTTACCCATAGGTAGTTATAACCAGGACACAATGACATAAATCAATGGTACTAATTTTTCCAAAGGTAGTTATAATTAGTAGCAAGACTGATGGTAAGAAAAGAATAAAAAAGGAAGGATGCAACTGTTGAAACTTTTGTCACACTATCCTAAAATATGATCTCTGTCTGAAGTACTTGAACCAACTAATGACACTAATCAGATACTTCGATGCTAAAAATGTATAACAAATGACAAAAAAACTAAGGTTAAATGAGCTAAGCTCTAGAACACACTAGGTCAATACAATGGAATGATATCTGGCTAATAAAATGGATAAGGATGATACTTGTTCAAAGAAGAATAGTTATAAAATGGCACAACATAAACTATCCTTACAGACAATACACCTTAACACTCAAACATAGTACCGTTTGAGATGAATAATATTCATTGATTTAGGAAGTTCATCTTCATTTAGTGTGGCAAGCCTATATGTTTCTGATCCATAATCTATAATAATGATGAAAGGCCCTATCCAGTTTAGTTTGAATTTTCCTTTATGCTTCTTCTCAGCCATGGTATATTTTTAGTTTTATTTAAGAACAAGATCACCAAGTTTAAATGTTCTATACTTAACACATCGATTATAGTGTCATTTGAGTCAGTTTTGATATGCTTGAAGATTATTGAGTGCAACTATGTGTTTCTCATCAAGTAGGTCTAGCTCTTGCAAGTGATCTACTCGATAGTTATGATCATCCAAGACATACCTGAAAGAGATGCACATTGAAGGCAATTTGACCTCAATGGGAAGGATGGCTTCAGTACCATAAAAAAGTGAGTATGGAGTGGCTCTTGTGGGGGTATGATGATTGGTATGATATGTCTAAAGGGCAGGGAATATCTATAAGTGCCAATCATGATCGACATCATTGATAATCTTTTTGAGAATATTGACAATGATTTTATTGGATGCCTCAGCTTAGCCATTACCTTGAGGGTAATATGTTATACAAAATATTGTGTCATGTTATATTCAGTGCATAGCTAGTCTACATCCTTATTCTTAAATGATCCTCCATTATCAGATATAATGTCAGAGAAAATACTGTAGCGGTAAATGAGATGGTTAAAAATGAATTTAAAAATTTGCTTTCCAGTCATGTAAGTGAGGGGTATAGCTTCAATCCACTTAGTGAAATACTTAGTGTTAGTAAGGATATGTTTATTGTTGTCAGATGAAGTGGGGTTGATCTTTCTAATGAGGTCAAGTCCCCATATAGAAAATGGCCATGGTGTCAACATCGGTTTTAGAGCTTTTGCTAGGGCATGAATCAAAATAACATGTCATTGACATTTGTCACACTTTTTTACATATGCAGTGGCATCTACGTCTATTATGGGATAATAATAATTGGTACCTAAAAGCTTTTTGGATAGGTATACCCCACTAGAATGAGTTTTAGTTACTCCTTTGTGAGCTTCTTTTAACACTAGAGTAGACTCTGCCAAAATTAAATAACAAAGCAGAGTTCCATCAAAATTGTGATGATAAAGGGTGGATCCAAGTAAAGTATAATGAGTGGAATGATGAATGAAGGCTTTGGTTTGTTTTTGAGATAGGTTAGGTGGTAAAACCTGGTCATGAAGGTAGTTGTAAAGGTTTGAGTACTAGATAGAATTAGGACCAACGATATCAAAAATTATTGCAACGATTGAAGGTTCATGAATAGGTGCCGACAAATTCTTGATGAGGAATTGATACTCTCTAGATTTATCTATTTGTCAAATCCAAGAGCCAAAAATAGCCATGGCATCTGCAGTTTTGTTACTAGACCTTGATATGTGCTCAAACTAAATGTTGGCAATTTATTTCTTAAGAGTGTCGACCATGGCTTTATATGGAATCAACTTATCATCTTTGGTCTAAAAATGGTCTGTGACATGATTGATGATTAACTGAGAATCACCATAAACTTAGAGTTGAGATATATTCCAATGCACTACTTGTCGAAGTCTTGTAACAAGCACTTCATACTCAGCCATGTTGTTTATACAAAGAAAGATAATTCTAAATGATTTAGGGATTAGATCATTCTGTGGCATAATAAATAATAGGCCTTCTCCCAATCTATGTGCAGTAAATGAACCATCAAAATATAGCTTCCAGGGTTGATCCTCAAGGGGTGTGTCAATGATGGTCATTATGGATTCATCAGAAAATTAAAACGTGAGTGGTTGTGTGTCTATGAGAGGTACTTCATCAAGTTGATATGCAAGATTTTGTCCCTTGATTGTCTTATAAGTGACATACTCTATGTCAAACTCACTAAGAAGCATGATCCATTTAGCCATTCTACCTTGAAAAACTATTTTAGATAGTATATACTTAAGCGGATCTAATTTTGAAATGACCATGGTCTTATTATTCAACATGTAATGGTTTAGTTTTTGAATTGTAAAGACCATGGCCAGACAAGCTTTTTGATTAGGTACATAGTTATGTTCATATATAACCTAGGTACGGCTTAGGTAATATACAACATGCTCTTTTCCATTATCATCATGTTGAGCCAAGAGTGCCCCCCGAGCATGGTCGGTCGCTAATAGGTATAACAAGAATGGATTTCTTAGCATAAGAGGTAAAAAATAGATGGATTAACAAGATAGTCCTTGAATTGTTGAAAAGTTGTTTGGCAGTGATCATCTTAATAAAATATAACTCCCTTCTTGAAAAGGTGTGTCAATAGATGGCACTTATTTGCTAACTGAAATATGAAGTGTCAGATTGATTGGATCTTACCTTGCAAACTATGGAGTTGCTTTAAATTGGTTGGTGGTAGCATCTTAGTTATATCATGGAGTTTAGTCAGATTGACTTCAATGCCTCTATGAGACATGATGAAGCCAAGTAATTTTATTGAATTTACATCAAACACACATTTTTTTCTTGATTTGTGATCTCCCAAAAAAATGTTTTCTCTAAGGCCTAAGAAATCACAGAATGCCTTATCATTCAGGAACTCATCAATCGATAGACTAGATTCTTGTTGGTCCCAATCTATCAGTTGGGGATAATATAATGAAAAAGGGTTATGATGAATGGCCAGGGTAAGGTTACAAATGGCATTGATATTAAACATGTTGGTTTCAACCAGGTCATCAAAGGTGAGGCTATGATCAGACTCTACTTTGATGTCGACATCATCATCATCATTGGTCATTGGTGATGGAGTTTGAATAAGATATTTGGGGTCACTTTCAGGTGATTTAAATCTAAATCCATAAGGTCTTTCATACATAGTCATGGAAATTAGCTCGATGGTTCCTTGTTGATTCAATTTGAGGCCTCTTCCTTCATAATTTTGATGCTTTATGATCCTATTGGGAATATGATACTTTGCATTTTTATAACAATCAACTTGGTTGTCATTGTATAACCATGATTTGTCCTCTTCAAGAGGGTCAGGTTCTAGGCCAGATGCTGGTACAAATGTGACATGCCCCTTATCTTTGTTTTTTTGTTGTCAATGAATATGTGGAGTGAACTTAGGTCACTCAAAGGTTTTCAGATTCTAAGGAAGATTCAAAATATTAAATGTATCATGGGTCACATACTCTCTCGATCTATTATCTGAAATGGTGAAATGATTAGAAGCTTCAGGAGGTGGCATATGGGAAAGGGAATCCAAGGTATTAGGATCTATGAAATTATTTGGTGAAGGATCAATAAGTATAACATTTCCTTTATCCTACTTGGAACTTAGATTCATGACATACTGATAATTATAGTTTTGAAATTTGACCTCAAGCTTGGTTCTTTGGACAAACAAGCTAGACAAAAGTGAAAAATATAACTGTTTTAGACAAAAGATCATAAAAATACACTTGGATTGGTCTAAAAATGTAGGAACAAATTTTAACTCTATGAAAAAGGGTCTATGAAACAATATTTAAAATGTTTTGGGTAGCGTCACTATGTTATACTACCTGAAAGGTGTGACAAAAAGTTTATTTCAAAAACTCTCTAAGGTAAAAATAATTTCCCATAATTTTAACAACATAACATTACTTTTATTGACTCAAAATGTTGTGGTGCATAGACTTAAATTGCAAGTGTTTATCACAAAATAGCTTAAGTCTATCAAATGATGATAATGATCTTGAGTCTAAAATGGCCTTCAACTCAAATTAGAAATTGAACCTAAGTTCCCTCAAGTTTAGCGCAAATGGTGAACCCACTTAACATATCAACCCTATGAACTTATAAAAGTGTAATTTTGAATTTAGATTATAAGTGAAAGACTTAAAACAATTTTGGTAAAGGTCTAGACTTAATTAGGTAGCATAACTACACCAAAGTGGATGATATTACTCTCAAGCTTTTGATATAATTTGAACAAGACACATTGATGATCTCATGAAGATAGCATAACGCCTCTTTATTCAAATAAAATTAGGACTATGTGTTTAGTTTGAATTGTTTTTTTACACTATGTTTTGACTTCAAACAAGACTTTAATCTAGAACAAGACCAACTAATTAATCGCTCTTAGATCATAAACTGACAAAGTTGCTTAGTATCATTGGAATCCGTTAATATACATCGTATGAGAGGATTTTAAATGTTCATCCAAAAGTAAATGCACATTATATAGTAGGGTTTTTACACCCCCTTTCTCTCAAATGACAGTACTATGACATGGACCTTGAGGTGCACCTTGCACCAATAATACTTCTATGGCAAGTGAAGATTTGTCTAAAATCTAAAAAGTTTGTAAACATTCTAGGAGAATCAATTTCACAATGACTTTCATGTCAAATAATACAAAAAAATATAAATTTTGGGTTTGTATCACTTGGCTTGTTGCAAAAACATCTAATCTTTTTTACAACCACTACACCTTGTTGTTAGCTCAGTGTAGTGCAATGTCCAAAGTGTCACTACATCTCGTGTGCAACTCCAATTAGGAGCCAAATGAAGTCAATGTCGGGAGGTGAAACCTCAGGTCAAAACTTCCCTAAATAACTCATGAGAGGTGATAAAGTCCCCCTCGCAAGCCAAGTTTGCATAAAAATAAAGAAAGCATGAAATTAGAAAGACTTTAAGGTCATTTTCAAGATCACCCAAACTTTGATGAGTTTTTGGGGAGTGCTTTAGAAAACTTTATTTCTAAGCCTTAGACTAGGCTACTTGCAATAGGAATGGTGATTTTGATTCCAAAGGTTCCCTAAAGGGAACAAATAGCAGAGCATACACACAACATCCCTCTTTTTACCAAATAAAAATTTAATCTAAACAACTAAGTAAACACAAAAAGCTTTAAAAATGTGAGTTCATTTTTAAGTCCAAATAGAAAATAAGGTGGTGTTCATTTCACCCGTTGGTCTTAGTTGCAAACTTTGAAAATATTCACCATAAACATCTTATTTATTTATTTATTTTTTAAACACTAAAACAAGGTTCCTAATTGATTTTTAAGCATGCAAAAGGTAATCTAAACATGTTTTTAGCAAATGTCAAGCTTGGTCCTGCAACAAAAATGTTAGCATGTCCTTTAGCCTTGAAACTATTTTGGATTTGAAATAATGAAATTTCAAAAAAGAGCTCTTGAATCTATGTTTTAAGAAAAACACAGTGACCGGCGTCGGTTATATAACCGATGATGGTTACATTTTATAACCAATGACAATTATCTAACCGACATCGATTATACCAATGTGATCAATGACAGGTATCTAATCAATGTCAATTTTACTAACCAATATCAGTTAAGCTATCCAACTCATGTCGATATTACTAGTTGACATCAATTACTGTGTAAATCCATGACAAACAAAAATGACAAAATAAAGTTAGAAAATCAATTTGCAAGAGTTTTAATGGTCCAAATGAATATTTCAAAGCTACAATATGATCTTCTTCATGTGTGAGATGCATCTAGTCCCACCGGACATGCCATATGTGAATCTAAGAATTTCACTCAAGAGATGATGGTTAATATGATGTTAGTTTCAAAATAAAAATAAAATGAAAGAAACACATTAGCTAGCATAACATTTCTAGGCCTAGACACTAAGGATAGCTTAGTTAACAAATATGGATAAAACACACAACTGAAATGCAAAAGAAACCCTCTTTTACCTTCCTTGGATGATCCAAGATGCTTGTTGTAATGGCTTGCTTAGCTTGTGCTCTTGAAATCCTTGGCAATGGAAGCTTGGCTACCTCCATCTCTCCTTGGCACTTTTGGCTTTAGCTTGGCTTCTCTTGGAATCAATTGGCATAATAACATTAATTGCAATAGCTTCATGAAGATATTTTTGCATTGTAAAATGATGTGGTAAGGCCTCCTATTTATAGATTTTTACAAATGTCTAGAATCACCCTGAATCATCTATCTTAAGATCGAGATGTGTGGTTGAAAGTTAATTCAATTTTTGAAATTAAGTTTATAATTATCTTCATCATGTCATTAGAAGAAGGGGCAATTAAGATGCATGGAGGGCATCATGAAAGGCATTTATGAAGCATGGAGAGCATGAATCTTGATATTTGTGGCATTTATGACCTAAGGATGTCTTCTCAAGAAATGAGGTCTCCTGATGATGCATATATTCAATATTTATTTTCAAAAATAAGTTTTCAACAAGTTTCCATAAAATTGTTAATTATGTCTTAATTTGGATTAATTAGCTTTTAAGCATGATTAAGCACTTTGTGCACAAATTACTCAAATTGATCAGAATGCCTTGTTATTTGTTCAAAATTTGACTAGATTAAAATCGGAAGTCACTGTCAGATGTGTTGAAACCGTATTCTCATTTAGGATGTTACCAACAACAAATAACGAAGGCATGTGTCTCATGCAAAAAAATTGACAGAAAAGAGCAATCCAAAGCACCCAGGTGTAAAATTGGCATTTTGACTCGAAATGATCTGATCAAAGTTAGCTAGCCCATAAATTACATTACCCCATTTAGTGATACCCTGGCCAAAATTGGCACTTGAATATGTCAGTTTCACATCATTTAGCATGTTTTAGTATTTTTAGGCCAAACTGTACATTTTGGTGAAAATTGGCCACAACCTTGATTGGAGATTATCGGTGGTCAGATTTAAGTGCCTACAAATACTAACTTTTGTTGGTACTTTGGAAAGCCAGACTGAAGCAGTAATAGCTTTAGTAAACATGATCTCATCAGAGCCATATGGCATTCGTTGTTGCAAACATAGTAGTGTTATAATTTGGTGGCTTAAACAACAAACCATTCTATGTAATTTTTGTAATTGCTCAATGTAATGAATTCAAATTCAATAGGGAAGAAATGGTGGAAGAGTGTTCTAAAGCTTTCAGTATATGTTACTGCATTATTATATTAAATGGAGTTCAAAGTATATGTTACAGCAACAAGGCAGTGCACGTCAAAGATCCTATTAAAAGACATGTTTAGTCAAGACAAGTTTGTTAGGAGGATAATCATTGGGGAAGGAACTCAAATTCCCCATCCCAATCAAACATATAATAAAGAGAAGTCTAAGAGGTGTGCATAACTAAGGGAAATAACATTGCTCCCAAAGCGCAGGACATGGAAGATCACAGTCCAGAACAAATTTCAGCTAATATGGTATGTATGCAATGAGATTCATGTAAACGTAGGAAGAGGGCACTGGAGCTTCCAATTGGTGAAAAGGGACGGCAACCTCATATGTAAAAACCACCTGCAAGATCAAATATTGGCCAACAAACTCAGAAGAATAAACAACCTGAAAGATCAAACATTATTGTACTTGCTCTTCCTGCATTTCAATGCAAGAAAACTTGAGCAAGCATCAAAGAAAATGCTTAAATGAACAAAGAAAGGACTTGAGATTGCAGAGGATGTGTTTTGAGACTAGAAGCAGAGAATTGTTCATTGTTTGACACTTGAATTAGAGAATTTTCTAATTTTGACACTTGAAGCAGAGAATTCCCGTTTTTTGACACTTGAAGCAGAGAATTGACATTTTTTGACACTTGAAGCAGAGAATTTTGAAAATCCATATCAAATTAGGACGGTATAACATACTGGCTTCGTGGGAAACCTAAGGGAATCAAAATACGGTTTCCAGCCATGATATTGAGTGCAAAAGTAACTGGACAAAAGGAAGACTGGTTAGTGATCAGTCTGCAATAAATTATAAGGACGTCTGATACTAATTTAGTTTCATCAATTAATCAGAGGCCTTGGTCAGACCAGTTGGTAGACAAAATTCGTCAGAAGTATTTTTGGCTACCAAGTAACTGGAAAATGGGAACGGATGCTTCAAACAATCTAACTTCTACGTTGTTCTGGAGAGCCTGAGAAAGTGCCTCATATATTTGTAGAAGCAGCTGCATTGATTATTTAATTTGCATCTGGGTTCCAGTTGGAGTCCTCTTCAAGAAGATTGTTTTCCCCCTGAAATTTTACGTGTTACAGAAGCTGCTGTCAAATTATGATCTATTTATGGCAACAAAGATGTTTTGGAAGGGACACCTTGTTTCAAAAGTTATCAATATTTATGCAGAAGGATTCGATGATAAGTTAGAGATCGAAGCACAACGATTATTTCATCTTTTGAATTAATGGAAATAGATAGAGAAAAAGAGAGACGGATATTCACAAAAATGATGGGAACAATTGATGAAGTAGAAAAATCATTGTTTTATAGCAAAATTATCAAGAGAAATATATAACCCAGAAATAATGAGTAAAAGTAAAAGGGTGGCACAAGAAGATCCGGTCTTCTCGAAATTAGAAATGGTTGTTTATGGAATTGGATCATTTTCATCTTCTATTGAAGATAAAGACGGTCGTCTGCAACTTGCATTGACATTTCTGCTAAAAGAAAAGTATGAATTTATCGATAATGTTATGTTCTATGATCTTATTCTCTCCCCTCTAGAAATGAAAATTATACAACATTTGGGTTTCGATTGAATCACAAGAAACGAGGAAGGAAAAAGAGCAGTAGAAAGACCAACCCTCATCTTTCTGCCTCACACTCCATTTTCTCTGGTTAACAATGTATTGGAAGCTAACTCGACGCCCACGAATTTAATCAAAATTATTATCTTGGGCGGTAGTTTTAAATATGAAAGGCATCATGAAGAGAGATATCGGCCTTATCGTTGTGTGATTTGTAAGAAACAAGTTAATAAGATAGTCGGCAGGTTTCCCTGTGTGATTCTGAATGATGATAACACTTCCGAATTCGCTCTACCGACTGTTGACAATGAAGATGGAGAGATGAGCAGATGTTTCTTTCGATTTAGGGGGTCAGCAAGTGATCTAAAAGGGCTAATCGATGATATAACTATTAAATCAGTAGGGCAAATGTTGCTTAGTGAAATGAAGAAGAGGAAATCGAGATTCTCGCCAGAGGAGCTTCGTTAGAAACTTGAAGCATGCGGTTTGCCGAGCTTAGAGATATTGGAAGTAGACCCTCCATTCGAATATATTAGAGCAGTTATCACATGAAGATATTTGTAACAAAAATTTGCCGCACATAAATCAGAATCAATGTCAATCTGTCTCTTTTTAAATAACCAGATTGCCCCTGTTTTTTTTGCGAGTTTCCCACCGCTCTTTCTGTGATTATCTTCTTTAAATCTTTGCTCTTCCCGACGATTCCTCAACCACAGCCACAGCAAAAGCTTTAACTAAAATCTGATTTAACAATAATTCATTTTAAAGAAGAGAGGACGGCAATTTCACTTCATTCGTGCCAACGAAATAGTCGCTTAATGCCTTATATTTTGCGCAAGTGCCATGCCCATGACCAGGCTACTGAGAACACATGGATTTTCAGGAAGGAAAAAAAAAACAACTAACGAAGGCTGTGGTTTCTAAAACCTAATCATATTTTTCTATGCAAGATTTTTCCATTTAACAGAAAGAGAATGAAAACCCTTTAACAGCATTAAAAAAACCCTGATAGAAAGTAATCATATGGCAAAATCATGTTTATGCATAATGAACATTGCATTTACCCGAGTTACAGCAGTTGTTATATGTATAAATCGACTGTGACCAAACAGAATAATTTTTAGAGCCAAAAACAGAGACATGCAGCTGACAACTATTGATAATAATTGCTGAAAGGGGGAAAATGTAGGGGTAAAGGTGCGATGTTTTGTCTGTGGGGCTTTAAAAAAAGGGCTTCACAGATGTTGGCAACATCATCATGTAGGAGAAACTTACAAAAGCTATAAGAGATGGCAGCATAAAACGAAAACCTACAAAATCTATTTGATTTGGAAAACAGCAAACCCTCAAACGGCCCCTCTTTGCGGCATCAAGCACAGCAATGTCTCTCTGCTCTTCCAGCACTTCTCTCAAACCCTGTTCGCAGCAGACCACATATGGGCAGAAGAAAACCATAAACGTGCTAAAGGGCAAGCTGGTTTTAGGCCATAGCACTCGACAGTGGATCACTGTGTCACTCTGAGACACATTATTGAAAAAGAGTGGGAGAAAAAGGAAGAGGTTTTTTGTTGCTTTGTTGACTTCAAAAAGGCTTTTGATACTGTTCCGAGAGACAAGCTTTGGTTTAGGATGGAAGAATTGGGGATTCCTAGGTATCTTAGCGCTGCTGTTCATAGGATGTACGAAGAGGTGAAAGTGAAAATCAGAACTTCAGATGGCATTTCAGAATGTTTCAGGAGCGATATCGGGGTCAAACAGGGCTGCCCTTTGTCTCCTACTTTATTTGGTTTATATATTGATAAAATGGAAGAGTGGTTAAACATACAAAAGGGTGAAGGCATTCAGCTAGGTGAATTTGTTATAAAGTTGCTCTTATATGCGGACGATCTCATTTTAATTACCAAATCTCCCTGTGGTTTGCAAGACCATCTATCTTCTCTTGAGCGTTTTTGCAGAATGGTGGGGATGCAGGTCAATATCAGCAAGACTAAGGTTATGATTTTCTCTAATAATAAAAAACAACATCAACATGAATTTTATTACAATGGAAGTCTTCTCGAAGAGGTTGCGGATTATAAATACCTTGGCATCGATTTCAACAAAAAGCTAAGCTGGTCTAGCTGCAGGTATAAAAGGACATTAGGTGGGTGGAAGGCTTTCTATGCTCTTCAAAATAAGTGCCGTGAAGCGGAGTTGTGGGATTGGAAAACTATTCAAACCTTGTTCGGTCTTCTTGTGCTGCCAGTTGTTCTTTACGGGTGTGAATTATGGGCCAGCAGCACTACTATAGCACAATGGAAACAAATTGAAGGAATCCAAAAGCGCTTGATTACAAGCAAGATTAAAATCAAAACACGGTTCCATATGACATCATGCTAAGTGAAATGGGGGCTGTTCCTATCGAGGCACTTGCTATGGTTCGCCTTTTAAGCTATTTAAAAAGAATAAAAAAATGGAAGAGGATAGATGGCCTAAAGTTGTTTTTAGTGATACACTATGTAAGCGAAAAAGGACATGGATGCAACAAAACATCACATGGATGAGTAAATGGAATATTCAATTCAATATGTGCCCCACAAATAATAAAGAAATAAAAGTCTTTGTTATGGAGAAATTTTACAAGAGAAATTGGGGAAGCGAGATCGGGAGGAAGAAACTATATTATATAAATGAGTTCAACCCCACTTGTGATCAACTCCAAAAAGCGTACATAGGAGCCAACATTTCTTGGAGGGCTAAAATTCTTATTGCTCAGCTGAGAACCAACTCTCACCAACTTCGTTGTGAGACCGGGCGTTGGAAGAGGCCAAAGGAGGCTTGGGAAGAGAGAATTTGCAGATTTTGCAATTCTGGGAAAGTGGAAACTGAACAACACTTTATTCTAGAATGTGAGGCCTACAAAGATAGCAGAGATAAATTTGCGGATACTATATGTGACAGTTCTTGGCATAACCTATTCAACGAAGAGCAAATTGAGCAATTAGGGGGGCTCATCATCAGCCTACACAAGAAGCGAACAGTGCTACTTAAATCTGCTTGAGTTGTCTTGTTGTCCCATAGGCTATTTTTAGTCTCGTGGACGTTAAAATTATTATTATTATTATTATTATATTATTATTATTATGGAAACTAACGCAATGTCAAACAACATATAGCGAAAAAGACATATATGAAAACCTAAGGCACTGGCTGCCACAAACCTCCAAGGGAGAGTGCCATGTGCCACTGTGAAACACGTACCTGCAATCCCCACCCTCCATAACAACCTTCTTCCTTCCTTGCATGTTGAAGCAAAACGGATAATCAAAACATATGCCAAAGCATTTCATTAGTCCAACAATGGCAATTAATAACACATAGTGCTAACTAGGTAAATATTATTTTATTCACTTGTTTGAAATTGACTTAGGCACATTAAAATCAGACTGAGAAATATCCATGTGTGATTGGTGGCTAGCAGAAAGCAGGTCAACATTAAACGAGTCTGGTCAAACATATAGTACCCGTGGGGTACTAACAAGGGCATTGAATGCCAAGTCCCTGCAGGGTGTTTTTAAGATGTGAAGAGTGTTGTAAAGAAAAGAAATTGAATTTTAAACTGTAAAATAAACTGGTACAGAGATGACATTATTCTTAGCACCGTACAAAATATTATAGACTTTTTCAAAGAATTTTTATTTACATTTTAATCCAATTATATTTTAAGATTTATTTTATGAGAAATTATAATTAATTTTGATGTTTGGAATTAAACACACAATTCTGCATTAGTTGTGCAAATTAAAACTGAAAGCTGAGTATTTTATGCAAATTTTTAATGCACCTTATATCTACTGAGACTGCGCATCATTATTGTGATGGGTCAAAAGGTAAAGAAAATATATATATTCGTTGAGATAGCAAGAAAAACATCTTGATAATTTGATGTAGCAGATGGAGGAGGAGAAGGAGTGGCAGATAAGAGTTTTAATGAAATTTAGGCAGAAATAATTATCATGGTAGTGTACTAGGCAAAGAAGGATTGCAAGCCAACCATTTTTCGATGCATTCCACATGAAAACTATGATTACACACTGGCACAACTTTCAATTTTTTATCCTCTTCAAAATCTGCGAGGCACATATGCTTTTATCCCATGCTAAACAAACCAGCAGGCAGTGCTTTCATGTCATTTGAAATAGTTCTTGTTGTCATAATTAGCAGTTTCAGCATGCGCTGCATCGAGGGATAAATTAATCTATCTGTTAAGAGGGGAAGGCACAACAAACCATGTTGTTCACCACCAAAGCATAGTGCAAAGAGCTGACAAACATTGCCAATGCCATAAATAATGTGCTATCAAAATTAACATGTTTATAAATGTCTGTAGTGGTGTCATTCAATAAACTCTTAAAATTGCACCCTAACTGACATCCAACTTTGAACCAAGTGACGCCATGAATAACATGAAAAAATTTCATCCAATCAACATTCTTTAAAAATAATAGTTTATTCCATTAGTTAAAACACTTGCACTTTACCTTTACAAAAGATTTAACATATTTTTAAATCAGTGTTTAAAGGTAAATGAATGCAATAATAACCTTTTGGGACTAAGAAGTATAGATTGTATTTATGCGATAACACTTTCGTAAAGAATAATATTTTTCATTATAAAATTCTGTAATCAAAACAATTAAGAATAGGGTGGTGTACATTGACAAATTATTTTTTTATATTAATAATAATCTAACCTGATATATGTATATACGGTGTCTATCCATATCAAATATTGTTTCCTTACGTATATAATGGCATCATCATACATATTAGAAAACTTGATAGTTAGATTTATATACTTGAAAAAATGAATATAACAATGTTGAGGACTGCTTAATTCTTATGTATACCATAACACTGTCATACACATTAGAAAACTTGATAGTTAAATTTATGTACTTTGAAACAATGAATATAACAATGTTTGGGGACTGCGTAATTTTTATGTAGACTATAACATCATAATATGCATTAGAAAACTTGATAGTTAGATTTATAGTATCTAGCGACTCCTTAATTTGGTCTCAAATTAGTATGCATTGTGTTGATTGTTTGTCTCTATATATATGTGTGGGGTGTTTATTTAGTAGAATATGGTGAAGTATATATATGTAATATCATTATCCTGTATATTAGTTAGTTTAGTTTTAGTTTGGTTTTTTTCTTTTGTTTTGTTTTCCTTTTTTAATATACAATTTTATATATTAGAAGAACTTAAAGATAAATTTTATGTATTAATTTATATTGAATATTCAATTTTTAACTTATTTATAATGTAAAGTAAGGGTCCAATTTATATTATTTAAAATTTTATAGACACTCACCTTGTATTATCTAAACACTAGATTAATCAACTTCAATTTCTTTCTAATTATCAAAAATATAATGATTACTTTATTTAATCTCAAATTTATATGCTTTATATTAATTGTTTTTCAACATATAAACATAAACATAAACACACACACATAAATTAATCATGATTATAAAACTAATGCAATCAAAACAAAAAGCATGTAATGATGTATATTTACTATTTAAATACATTTCTTTTATTTCGTATAAACCTAACAATATTGTATCCAAATACATAAATTATAGAGGAGTGTTTTCATTAAATACAAACTCCCATATTAATGCTTTTTTATTGAAATGAATATGTGTGTATTTTTTTAAAACATGTATTAAAATATCAATATGAATATCATTACGAATCATATAATTTTTACGGTGGAATATAATAGTAATCTTAATTGAATAAAGTTTTTAATTTTTTTTTATAGAGGGTAAATATTTTTTACCAGAACTATGAACCACAAAAATGCTTTTAACCGAAGCTATGGATCGGATTTGGAACATAAATAAAGGGAGGTAGTCCTAATAAAATCCTAAACCTCCAAAAAATATAGGTGACAAACTAAAATTGTGGGCACAAAGAGAATATCCCAACCATAGGATAAAAACCCAAAATAAAAGGAGAACAAACTAAGCCTTGAAACAACAACATTGTATTGTAGCCAAAGAGCAACAAAAAGATGGTTAACTTACAACCATGAGATATGACAAAGGATATTTCCATCTTACTAAAGACCAGAGCACCCAAAGCTAAGGGTCAAAACATTAATCACGAGCAGAAACTGATCATCTCCCTCGTTGCGATAAGAGATCCTCCATCATTCATTGAGAACCATTTCTCACCATTTTTTTTTTTCTATTTTGATCTCAATTTTAATACCTCTAATATTCATCTTCCTTTTTATCTTAGAGCCCAAGTTAGCTTTTAGTCTTGTAACTATCGGTCAAGAAGGGGTGGAGACTTTCTCAACAATGTGAAAAAAGTTCAGAGCGACATCAATGACAGATACTTCCTTCGAAGGATCCACATGCCTAGGGGAGACTTAAAGATCCCTAGATAAGGAGGGGGTGGAAACAAGGTGTTGGAATAACATTCCATGATTATGCCACATAAATTCTGATCAAGGGACCCATCCTTATTCCTCCAAACCAAACAAGGATGAGATGAGGTGGGCCAAAGAACCTTAAAATAATACCTAGTTTCATGATGCTTAAGGAGATCACAATGAAAGCATCTAAAAGGAAGACCTTCATAGTTAAGATATTGGGTCTACATGCCTCGAGAGGATATAATAGTAACCAAATGAAAGAGAGGTTTGGAGGAATATATGATATAACACACTCTAAACAATATACTTCCCATAGAATTATCATCAATTTTCACATAAGATTCCACTTGATTAACCAACATTTTGATATATGCTCCTTTTTTCTCATGACACACCCAGAAGATTGTACACCCTGATGCAAAGAGGAGCAGTCAATATTTTCATCTTTGTTGGATAAAATAGGGCGACCATAGGCAAAAAAAGCTTGTAATCACCAAAAAATATGGTCCTAAAGATCAAACAAATTCCCTGTCAAAAAAACATTAGAAGACAACCTGGAAGAAACCAAAACTGAGCATAGAAAAGGAAGGTGAAGTGATGGAAATCTAGGTAGTTGAGGCATTGTTGGAAAGATATGCTGATGAAAGATGAGTACCCACACATTTTCCAAAAAATGATTTGCTACCAAATTCGAGATCCATTTCCTGAATAGAAGGGTTAGATAATACCAACTCTAGTGTTTCCTTTGAGAAAAGGACACACACATCCTCTAACATGAGAAAAAAAACCCTCTCCCATAAAACCATGTGAATGAGACTCAGGAAACATAACCATGTAGACCAAGGTGGGAGCAACAACATTAGAACTGAAAACATCAAGGACTTATAAAAATCTCTGCATTTGTGGCAAGGGTTGCCAACATTAAATTACATTCAACAAAAATCCACCACTTCTCGAAGAGCTTCACCTCTAAACCACCAGGAGGGTGATGGAAAGAGATTCACATGCATGAGGTTGGGACAATGCAAAAGCTTTGGGGTTGGCACTAAGAGCGTCAGACGGCTCGGCTCCTACACCAGTTGCGAAAGAGCCTTTTATTATCCCAATTGATCCTTCCCCATTGGCACTAGCATTGCCAACCCTTCAAATATCCCCACAAGATGCCAATAGACCAGGAGACAAGGGATAGATAACAAGGTTGTTTGACTGGAGTTGGTTTCTTGCAATAACATTTACCTCTAAAACTACAAGAAGGTCATAACCTTTACTAGAGTCCTTATACTTAACAAAATTCAAAAAAAGCCTTTGGGGCCCTTTCTTACTATCTGCATTAATCTTAGAAGTCACCTCCACTTTTTTGCAGTTGACTTTTGGAGTTGTCCCCAAAACAGTAGCTTGTTCCTCCTTCGTAGTAAATCAAGCATCCAAAACATCAATCTCCTCATAATCTTCTAACTCTGAATAAAATGCAGAATCCCTAACTTCAGAAAACGTGTGCAAGTGATTTTTGGGAATCGAATGGGCCAAGTTTTTTATTTTCAAATTTGTTTCCCTCTCATGATCATCCATAACCAAAACATGTCATAATCCTAAAAACACACTTATCCTTACATATGATAATACATTTATAAATGAATATATGTTTTAATATGGTTAAAATATGTTTCAAGATATTAATGTATATATTCCATCACAAATAACAAATATATGAATTTAAAAAATAATAATGATGATCAATGCACGTGTATCTTTATTTATTTTAAATCGTATATAATTTTTCATAAATATTAATTCAAATATATGTAAAAGCCTTTTATTTATATATATATATATATATATATATATATATATATATATATATATATATATATATATAATTTATCATTTAGAAGTCACTACGCCTAAAAATGTGATGTAAGAACATAAATATATTAAACTAAGTTATAAATAATAAATTAGTCTATTTACACACAAAATATTAAATATACTGGCATTTAAAACTCTTCCCCTGTTAATAATTATATTCCCCTCATCCTAATATGTAAGCCCACATAATAGACCTTTAAATATAGGTACACGTTAGAAAGAAAAAAATAAAAATAAAATAGTAATTAGTTGTTGAGATTTTGGAGGAAGAAATCTGATATTTCCTCACGGACAGAAAATACGTCATAGTGTTTCGTTCGCATACAAACCGTTTGACAGTCATCGTTTTTAATTGTCTTTCCCGCCCGCCGTAGACGGTGGTCTGTAGAGAAGAACCAAACAATATCTACGTGACAAATTTAGATTTTGACTAATTCGAGCACGTTCCTTTTTAGAGTAGATTTTCTTAGCATTTTAGGGTATCTTATCAGCATTGACTGTCTATATAACTAGCAATTGCCCCGAAGGTGCAAAGAAAGCCGGAGGATTTTATATTTCTCTTTTGCGATTATATATATATATAGGACGTATCCGGCTGTATCCGCAAGGGGCACGATGTATCCTGGCCGTATTCCCCGCGGATCGGCCACGTATTATATTGTATTTGCAAATTTTCGCATTCCTAGGGTTTGAGAGGGGCGTATCCGGTAACGCAGCTTTATATATATACACATACTAGATATAATTGCAAAAGAGAAATATACAATTCCTTCGGCTTTCTTTGCACCTTCGAGGCAATTGCTAGTTATATAGACGGTCAATGCTGATAAGATACCCTTATATATATATATATATATATATATATATATATATATATATATATATATATATATAGTATGAATGGTAATGACCCTACAATTGTTGATTTGATCATATAATATTTGTTGATTTTTTTTCCCTGATCCAACACGAATTTCGTCATTACCAATTAGCTAATCAAAAAAACTACAAAGAGAAGTTTATTAAATATTTACATTCTAGAAGAAATAAGCATTCATATTATGTAAGTCTATGTAACAAGATTGACAGTGATAACAATTAGCAAAATTTTAATTCCAAATTAAGATTAAACATAAAGATGTAGTCACAACCATTGTACAGCACGAATCATGAAAATGATTGGATGTTAAATTATTACTAACAGTTGCCCTAAAGGTACAAGTTACGTTGGAAGGAATGACAATAAAACAACCCACAACAACCAATTGGAAGGATAAAAGACACTGTCCATGACTTATCAAAGTAACAGTAAATGTTGTCGTTTATCGCTCGTTTTAATGATTTTGACCCTGCCATTTAATTCATAAATAGAGCTTCCAAAACCAATACTCTATATATTTAAAATTAAAATGATTAAGTAAAAAAAAATTGAAGTACAATCCCACGTCAAAAAATTTTGTGCAATAACAAATTATTTACAATTTTACTATTTTTTGGGATGCTAAGAAATGTGGCCTTACAACTCAAATGCCTTAAAAACACACAAATAACAATGCATTCAAATGTGAGGTGTTGGAACAAATAATGAGATGATGACATCCAAGCTGATATCCACTCATTAGCGATATTTTTTTATTCATTTTGTCTTTAAATGCATCGAACAATAGCTAAATGTATTGAATAGCAGCCAATTTATGGATTAACCCTGAATAATGCGTAAACCTTTTAATTAGGCAATTCGTTAATGTTGAGTGAATCAACTTATCATCAAAAAATCAAATAAAGCATTGAGAGAGTTCGCTTAAAATATTGGCAAAATCAAACAATCCCAAATTGCCTACCTGCCACGTGTAGGAAACAGACGTGAAGTGGCTCGCACTCGCATAAAGAAACACAACCACAGTACATATACATTATATATATGTCCTATCTAGACATGAAGATAAATGCATATTTGTAGTCTGTTGAAAGTGTAAAGGGGCTTTCTGAGTCCGTTGAAATCCAAGACTGAAACGGAATGTGGTTCCGCTTGAGTTGAAACCCCTGAGATAAAAAAAATGGTGGCAATGTTGATCTTGGGCTAAGTTAAAGAAAAGAAAAGAACAAAACTTGATATGGAAACGATGTTAATGATGTTGGATGAAAAAGTTGTTGCCAGAGGTTCAAGCCCTAGATGTGGTGATAAAAAGGATTGTATGAAGGCAATGAAGAAGGTGAAGATAAACGGTGTAGTGCAGAAGAGGTAGCTATAGAGAGGGCTTGGCATTTTAGATTTTAAGAGCAAAATAAAAAACTATAGGAAGATACGGTAATAATGACAGTGGCTACATCTACGAATAATCATATGGAATATGTATCACCATATGGATACAAAAGGCTCCCTGGGGCGTATTATTTTCTCAAGCATCATCATCATCAATCTAAACAGTTGTCTGCATGTTCATCCAATAAAAATATGTTTGGTTTGTAGTAGGTCGCTTGTTTAAATCATGAGAGAATCTTTTTAAGCGCCAAACTTATGGCTCAATTAGAGCCTTATTATGCTTCACTACTTCAAAAATACCAATTTTTTAACATGGAGGATCATTCGCCTTTCATGACTACTGGAGGGGTTAGTAGTAACAATAATACTAATAATAATCATCATGCCAGTATAGTAATAAAGAGGCAAAATTCTTCATTTATGATGGAAAATTTGCTGAAATAACAACAACATGGTCGATGAAACTCTTAATTATTAATCGATGTAAATGATGTCATGCACTAACAAACCATTTTTCACCAAAACTTCCCCCAAACCACCACTATTCAAAACCATGTTGTTTATAACGGAATGTCATTTTGTCTCTTTGTAATGACCCCACAATATTTTATTTTCCTGACGTAGTACCAACTTCGTTATTACCAGTAGGCTAATCAAAAACATTATAAATAGAAATTTATTAAATATTTATATTTTAGAAGAAATAAGCATTCAAATTATGTAAATATATGTAACAAGAATTAACAGTCATAACAATTAGCAAAATTTTAATTCCAAAATAAGAAAATTTAAATAAGAATAAATATTTTCAATTTAAACAAAATCCTCCTAAAATTCTAATGTTTCTTAAGTAAAGTTATTGGAAGATTGATTAGATCAATAAAAAAAGACCAAATGTGATTGTGAAAATCCCAACAAAACAACCCACAATAACTAATTAGAAGGATGAAAGAGACAATCCATGATTTATCAAAGTGACAGTAAATATTGTCATCTATCGCCCCTTTTGAGGATTTTAACCCTACCATTTAATTCCCAAATAGAGCCCCAGAAACCAATCATAAATTATACTAACCAACCAAATGTGGGTCTCCCTCTACCTTTCCTGGCAATTCATAATAACTTAAAATCAAATATGCACCGACCAATATATAATGAAACTCATGATGGAATCAAAGAAAGTCACTTTCATGATATAATTGTTAAACACAGGAAATAGATGTGGAATGGCTCACACTCCTAGAAAGAAACACAACTAAAATACATATACATTATATATATATATATATGTCATGTCCAGACATGGATATAAACACATTTGTAGTCTGTTGAAATCACAAAGGGGCTTTCTGAATCTGTCGAAATCCTTGACTGAAATGGAATGCAGTTCTGCTTGAGTTGAAACACTCGAGATAAAAAAAAATGGTGGCAGTGTTGCTCTTGGGTTGAGTTAAAGAAAAGAAAAGAATAGAACTTGATATGGCAACAACGTTAATGTTGTTGGATGAAAACGCTGCTTGAAGTAAATCAATTGTTTGAATCACAGGAGAAACATTTTAAACGTCAAACCTGTGCCCCAATTAGCACTTTCTTATGCTTTCCTACTTCAAAAAAATTGGTTTTACAACCTGAAGGATCATCCCTATGGTAGTCGTCCCTTGGAAAGCATCCATAAAAAGGAAAAATCCTTCATTTATGATGGGCAATTTACTAAAAAAATAGGCTATTTACATGACACCTCTACCAGGTGTTTAACTCTATTTTACAAGTATTTTACACCATTTAACCATCACACATGAACCTCATGCTTTTAACCAGTTGATATCACTAAGAAAGTATGCATTGAATAATCCCTTATTCATTTGGAAAAATATTTCAACCAAAACATAAAAACATTGGAAGTGGGTCATCAAATCTCATCATGAGGTGCACTTAATTTGCATGGCAAACAACTATAGAACATGCCTATCTAGTGCAAACAGGGTAGAATAACATGAGGGGAAGGTAGTTTGCATGTAAAAAATGGGTAGATAAACACAAATTAGAGCTTCAGTAGGGTGTAAATGGCATCATGTGCTACCAAACTACTCTTCACCACCACCTCCCCCAAACCACCACCATTCAAAACTACCCTTTTAACAATGGAATATGTCATTTTGTCTCTTTGTGAAGTGAATCTATGGGCTTCACCTACTGTATAAGCCTTCGACCTAAAAATAATTATTTGTGCTTGTGTTTGAGTTTATTTTTTGTTTTTGTTTTTATTTTTTTATATAGGGAAATTATTAACATTTCTTCATTTTTTATTATCAGTTATGGGATTAAATCTATGAAGCTACTAGTAAAGTTATTAGTATAATCTCCGCCTCTCCTTGGTAAATATGAATTGAAGTGAGAGAGATCTTCGGTGGCTTGATTTGGAACTATCATCATTAGGGTGGTATGTACTCCATTGAGTCAAGATAGTCTACTCTCATTACTCCAACAAGACTTGCCTCCAAGGTTTTTAGCCTGGGTCTCCTCCTGGTAAGTGCAAAGAACTTACCAATCCACCCAGCCCTTGGGACTATGTCTACATAAAATTGTTATTCGACTCTTCTTAGATTAGAATGTTTGGTTTTAAAACTAGATAGGAGAGCATTAAGCATGGCAAATTAAAAATGTTTGTGATGTTCCCCACCATTATAATTTATGCATATTTATTTTTTGCAGTTGACAATACTTCATTTTTTTTTTTTTTTTTTTTTTTTAATTTTTTAAATAGAGAATAATTTCAGGTGAATTTGATGAAATGGACAACTCCCAATTTTTATCACTAAGGGAAAAGACTTGGTCAATAAGAAAAAAGGAATAATGAAAAAAAATTGCTCTTAAGTACTTGTTACATTTGTGATGCTTTAAGGTTTTTCCCCTACTGTGACACGACTATTGTTTTACTCGACTATGCCATATTTTTTCTTAGCCTTGACTAGGATTTAATTATTTCTAGCTTATACATTTTTCCGTTGGGAAATTTTTATTTTATAATCAAATCTACCCATTAGAACTTCCATCATTGGATGTAGCTTTCTCTAGAAGAGGCATTAATGAAGCCAAGGAAAGTACACAGTTTTATACCCAAGTTCCTTCACAAGGTAATGTACCCCCTTCTCAATAAAATCCTCCTAATGTTTTTATTGATGTTCCTAAATTTGATCAAGCTTTCCAATGGCTTGAATCTCAGGCCCTTATTAAATAATTTGTTGAGTGTATACCTACTAAATCTATGTTAAAATGTTAGGTTCAAATGCAATGGAAACCTCATATCATCAATATCATAGGGGTGCAAAATTTGACCAATGGTTTCTCCCTCTTTAGGTTAAAAAACCCTAAACATTGTGCCATCATTAACAAGCATGGTCTTGTTGTGTTAGAAGATCATTTCTTAGTTTCTCCCCTATACCCGAGACTTTGTCATCTCTAAGAAGGTTAAACTCAAGGTCATAGCTTGGGTAGAATTTTCTATCTTTCTTATTCCCATTTAGCTATTTCTAAAATAGTTGGTTTAACGCTTAAGCTAATTCATTTACTCTGAAACCAAGAGGTTTTACACTCAAAACATAAAAATGTGTCTATGTGGAGATTGATCTTGTACAAGACCTCCATCAAACTATTGACATCTAGATTGGAGGGTAACACTTCACCTAGTAGGGGATGCACATTAACCTTTCCAACACTTGATTTTGGTGTCAATCATCAAACCAAAAATTTAGGATTATTCACTCATGGTTATCAAAAATCCACCATTTGAAGCCACATTTGAGAAAAATAGATCCTCTACAGGAGGTAACGATGGTTGGAAAGTTATGGGCTAATGGAATAATCAAAATAATCATAATAATAGGGCACCCATTGCTAACCCTAAGCTGACCATGGTTATCATTATGGAAAACCCACCACCAATTATCCAAACCTAATATGATTCTTAAGCAAACACTAAATTAGTCTTGGTAAGTACTCTATAAGCAACCAATATGATTTTATAAACAAATAAGTTGTTAGGATCCTCTACTCTACTCTGAGAGTACAATTGATTACCTTTGTATAAGCAACTCAACACGGAATTAAACCAAAAGTAATAAGTAACTAGAATTCAGAAACAACAAAGAATAGGAGATACGAGAAACAATACAATCTGTATTAACACTCTTCCAGAAGGAAATACAATGAAGAAATCTCACTCTTCCCACACCTCTTGGGTGTCCAATAATTCTCCCTCAAGAGTTCTCTCTCTCAATCAATTACAACCAACTCAAACATAGAGTTGTTCCCTCCAGTGACAATCAACCCAATGGTTGTTGTTGCCTACTCTAATTGTGAAAATTAACCCAATTGTTGTTGCCTCCAATACAATTACAATACAGCCCCATGGGTCTCTTAAATAGATCCCAAACCAAACAATAATTAGAAACGCAGACTCAAGACTACAATTAGTCTTTACATGCAAACTCACCATTCGTTTAAAATTAGAATAGTTCTAGAAACACACAGGTGACCGATGTTAGTTCCTGTCTGACCGATGCCAGCTGACCATAACCGATGCTGGTTACTGTGTAGCTAGATATGACCGATGTCGATTGGCTTGACCGATGTCGATTACTCTATAACTCAGCAACCTCCACATTTGCATACCTGTGAAGCTTTTAGCTCCACAACTTAACAATCTCCTACTTGGAGATAAACAGCTACACCTATACCTATACATCCTCTAATTTGTTTTTGGCTTGTATTTCCATCTTCAAGTACAATCTTGAAGATCAACCACCAACAGTGAACACATATCCTGTGGTGCTTCTCCTACCATCCAAGTCACCTGCCATATATGAATCTACATACCCATGTAGAGAAATGCTTGACCCTGCATAGCATAAATACCTACTGTTGGTCCCTCTTAGATATCTGAGAATCCACTGAACTGCTTTCCAGTGCTCCTTTCCTAGATCGGCCATAAACTTGCTGACAACTCCCATTGCTTGGGCAATATCAGGTCTAGTACATACCATGTACTCAACCTCATCATGTGATTTAGGACACTATTCATAGCTCAACTTGAACTGTCCAACCATAGGTGTGCTTACCAATTTTGCATCCTGCAAATTGAACCTCTCCACTACCTTATTCACATAATCCTCTTGAGACAAAATCAACTTGTGATTTTCCCTGTCTCTAGAAATACTCATGCCAAGGATTTTCTTCGCTCCTCCTAAATCCTTCCTGGCAAATGTCTGAGCTACTTTTACCTTTAGCTTAGCAATTCCCTGCATGTGTGACCCTGCAACAAGCATATACACTACATACAGTAACAAGATAATGTAGCTACTATTATCTAACCTAGTAAAATAAACACAATGGTCACATTGACATTGACTAAAGCCATGCTTTGTCATAAAATTGGCAAACCTCAAATACCACTGTCCTAAAGCTTTCTCAAGACCATATAACCTGGCCTTCTGTCTCACCTGTCCATTCTCTCTTTTCTTTAACCTGTGAATCCATTCGTCTTTCAGTGCTTTCCTTTCGGCTGGCAACTCAACCAAATCCCACATTTGGTTCTTTTCCAAGGAATCAATTTCCTCATTCATGCCATGCTCCCACTGTTTCCTGGATTCTACCTGCATTGCCTCTTCAAAACTTCCTGGTTTTCCACTATCAGTGAGCAACAAGTAGTATAAAGAAGGGGATTAATGAATTTGAGGCTTACTTACCCTTTCAGACCTCCTCATGGGCATTTGAGACTCATTGATAGCTTGCTGTCCACCCAAACTTCATTCTAATAGTGACTGATCCCAGTCATCTCTCAGTCTACACTCGATCGATGTCGGTTCCATGTGATCGACCTAATCGACGTTGATTCTTACCTGACCGATGTTAGTTTCCACTAGCCTGACATCACTGACTTTGGTCTCCACTGAACTGACGTCGGTTCCTGCCTGAACCTACCTGACATCACCAACTTCAGTCTTCACCTGACTGACATCAGTTCGTGCTTGATTGACATTGGTTCTCACCTAATCGACGTCGATATCTATGTTTTCCTGTGAGTGATGATTTTTACCTGTAAGCTCACTTTGGATCATAACCTTGTCCAAATTTCCCTACTCAAAATTATTTAGCCTCTTGAGCTAATCTCTGTCCATCATATTCTCCTTGAAAACCAAGGCTTTCCATGTCTTATATGTGTCAAAAACATTAGATTTCCACTTTATGCAATAAACCCATACCTTTCTTGTAGCATCATCAATGAAAGAAACATAATACTGTGATCCTCCAATAGAAGCTCCCTGAGCTGGTCTCCATACCTTTATGTGAACAAGCTCCAACTTGTGCTTCTTCTTTGTTGACCCAGTTGTGAGAAACCTCACTTTCACCTGTTTCCCAAAAATACAATGCTCACAGAAATCTCAGTCTATCAAATTTGAAAGCATACCTTTTGACTTAAGAACATTCATTCCCTTCTCACTCATGTGACCAAGCCTACAGAGCCACATCTTTGCATCTACATCCGAAGTAGTTAAAATAGAAGGAGAATTAGTAATACAAGTAGATAGATAAAGTGTACCTACTTTATTACCTCTTGCTAATACAAGTGTACCCTTGGAAACTTTCCAAGATTATGCTGTGAGAGTTACTGTGCAACCCTCATCACCCAACTTCCCTACAGAAATCAAATTCCTCTTCAGGATGGGTACATGCATGACATCCTTCAACACCCATGTGTTTCCAGTCTACAAATTCAGCTGCACTTTCCCTTTGCCAACCATTTGACAAGGGTCACCATCCCCTCAATAAAATTTTCCAAAGTCTCCATGGACATAATTATGAAAAAATTCTCTATTTGGGGTTGCATGGAAAGAAGCACCAAAATCTAAAACCCATGATTATACCTGACTATCCAAAGAAAATATGAGAGCATCCTGTGCAACAATACCTACATCTTTTGCTTCTTCATTACCTTCATTCTGATCTTATTTCAGCCAACAATCTTTCTTTGCATGTCCTTTCTTTTCACAATTTCAGTAGGTTATACTGCCATACCTGGATTTGGATCTACTGCCTATCTTTGACCTTGATTTCCATTGCTTGCCCTTCTCTCTTTGCCATCCCCTACTTTCAACACTTAAAGCATTACCTGATGTCTCCCCTATGCTTTTCCTATGAATTTATTCATTCAAGATTACACTAACAACATCATCAACTTTCAAGATATTTGAAGCAGACGCAGTATTACTAACTGCCATTACCAAGCTATGCTAGCTTTCAGGTAAAGAGCATAAGATTAAGAGAGCCTTAATTTCATCATCAAAAACTATTTTGACTGAAGTTAACAGGTTTACTAAGCCATGGAAATCACTAAGATGACTATATACAGATCCACCTTCCAGCATTTGCAAATTAAATAATTGATTCATAAGAAATACCTTATTCGAAGCTGAGGGTTTTTCATATAAATTTGCCAAAGATTCCATTAACTCTACCGTTGTCCTTGCTTGAGATAAGTTGGAAAACACAGAAGCTGCCAGGGTTAGCCTTATAGCTCTTAGAGCCTTTCTGTCAAGAACCTTCCATTCTTCATCATGCATACATGTGGGTTTACATGAAACCCCACCCAACGGTAAGTATAGATCTTTTTGATACAGATAATCCTCTATCTGCATCCTCCATAATTGATAATTCTGGCCATTGAATTTCTCTATTCTTAGCTTACTATCTTTTACCATTGCTTTACTCCCACTCAAACAAAAACCCCTATGAGTGACTTGTAATCAACAAACACTAACACACTCTACCACTTGTTAGTGATCCTAGCTCTGATACCAACTTGTTAGTGAACCAAGCTTTGATACCAACTATTAGGATCCTCTACTCTACTCTGAGAGTACAATTGATTACCTTTGTATAAGCAACTAAACATGGAATTAAACCAAAAGTAATAAGTAACTAGAATTCAGAAAAAAAACAAAGAATAAGAGATACGAGAAACAATACAATCTGTATTAACACTCTTCCAGAAGGAAATACAATGAAGAAATCTCACTCTTCCCACACCTCTTGGGTGTCCAGTAATTCTCCCTCAAGAGTTCTCTCTCTCAATCAATTACAACCAACTCAAACATAGAGTTGTTCCCTCCAGTGACAATCAACCCAATGGTTGTTGTTGCCTACTCTAATTGTGACAATCAATCCAATTGTTGTTGCCTCCAATATAATTACAATACAACCCCATGGGTTTCTTAAATAGATCCCAAACCAAACAATAATTAGAAATGCAGACTCAAGACTAAAATTAGTCTTTACATGTAAACTCACTATTCGTCTAAAATTAGAATAGTTCTGGAAACACACATGTGACTGACATCAGTTCCTATCTGACGGATGCCGGTTGACCATAACTGATGCCGGTTATTGTGTAGCTGGATATGACCGATGTTGATTGGCTTGACTAATGTCAGTTACTCTGTAACTCAGCAACCTCCACATTTGCATACCAGTGAATCTTTTAGCTCCACAACTTAACATAAGTCTTTAGCTCCTAGTTTATCATTTTTTTAGTAACAATAACCCTCAACTAATATGGTCCCTATCTTGGCTCTAAATCCTATGGAAAGTCCTCTTTCTCCTTTCAGTTATACGATGCAATGCTCTTAGAGCCCTTTCCCCAATAAAAATGAGGATGATTTATTGCAGATTCTTTGACAACATGTATTTCTTACAGACTTTCTTTCTAAATGTTAGTAACAAAAGTTTCTTAACAACTACTTTGTGGCACTTGAAGGCCAAGATAATGAAACTATGCACCTCAATAATTTGCAATGAATTTTTACTCATGGCATGTTTGTCATTTAATTTTCCTAACCCACAAGTACATGGTAAGGACTACTTGATATAACTTTTTATATATGCACATTCTTTGTTTGCACGAAGCAAAAATTAATAGTTTTTATCTTTAGGTGGCAGCCAAAACTAGTTTCCCTTATGTTACTTATCACATGTCCAACCATTACAAGTGATTTAGTAGAGTAATCACCACTTTTATCCTCATTTGTAATGAATTGCAAAGTGGAATATTCTAATCACATACTTTAGATGGTCTTTGATTTTAATGGATATTCTCTTGGGTTAATTAATCTTTATGCCTCCAATGATGACATAGAACGAGTGTTTACATGGTGGTGGCTAGCAATGTAACTCCTAGATGCCAACTGAATAATATATGGAGATTTTAACATGGTGAAGTTTGCATTGGATAAATAAGGGGCTCTACCCATGGGGTGGCATGTTGATGAATGAGAGGACTTGTTCTACATGTAAAATAATTTAGGGATTTCTAACCCTAACCATCATCGTAAAACCTCTCCCCCCACTCCTTGGTTCACTTGATCTAAATTTTACAAAGGAAATCATAGAGTGATTAAGAATTCATATAGAGCACTTTGTTTAGAGTATAACATTTTTTCCTTTGTCTTATGCTTTGATATGTTGGTTAGTGTGGCTATAGATGTTTTTTTATCAGACCATCAACCCATCAAATTTCATATTGAATGGTCAACTATGTGGTTCAAAATTTTCAAAAACCAATTTTGTCTTAACATCTCACATTTGTAACATGATTGAACCCTCACACATACTATAAGGGTTTATAATTTAGTTTCCTACACCAATGGTGTTTTTAGTTGGATTGAATAGTGGAAAGTAGGATGTTTTTGCAATACCACTTTCCTCAGGCTATTTGGTAAAGAGTTAGCTATGCTAAAGGAATTGGACAAATATACACACATAATGAAGTTTAATATAATTTTTTAGGAACTTTAAAATTTCCCTCTAAGTGAGACTATACATTTTTTTGTTGAGTTTATGGAAAAAATAAAGCTTTTTAAGATTTGTCAAGCTTGTGGCGCGCAAATCTGAACTTGAATCCACTAGCTAAAAAAATGGTGATGGAGATTTTAAGAATTTTTCAATAAGCTAAGATCCCAATAGTTTCCTATGAAAATCAAGGATATCAAGGAAATTGATAACCATTTCACTCGTCTTTCAGACATCCTACAAACTTTTCTTTTTGAAATTATAAAATAAATTTTCAAGCCAAGTGTTAAGGTGTGGAGCTAAAAGCTTCAACTGTTTGCAGACACAAGGAAGGATGCTGAAGAACCAGAGCCACCGGCATCGGCAGTATGACTGACATCGGTCAGATGCAGTGGAGAAGGAGACCGGTGACGGTAGATAGTCGGCCGACGTCGGCAGCACCAGACAAGCAGGGACCGGCGTCGGTCGCCTGTGTATTTCCAAAACTGCTGTTGACGAATAGTCAGTTAAGTGAAGCGAGTGTTTGCATGTCAAATGACTAATTATAGTCACGAGCTACGTGTCCAATTATTGTAACTAGAGTTCTATTTTTGTAAGCATGGGATCCTATTTAAAGACCCATGAGGCATGTATTGTAATCATCAAGAAGGCAAGTAAAAGCATTGAAGCTAGCAAGGTCAAGGAGATCAGCTGAAGCATTCAAGGAGGGATAGTAACTCAGGGTTTAGAGTTGTTGTGTTGAGCAAGAGAGAGAGGGAAGAAGGTCTTGAGGTGTGGCAAGCCTTTGAGGTGGAGGAAGAAGTGGCATCTTCCTTATTGTATTTTCTTCTAGTAATATTTAATACAAGAGTGTGTATTGTCTCTCAAATTCTTTGTTGTCTCAAGTTTCTAGCTACTTTATCATTCTGGTATAATTCCGTGTTTAATTGCTAATACGAGAAGTAATCATATGTGCTCTAATTGGTAGAGCTAGATCCCCTGACAAGTGGTATCAGAGCTACGGTTTGTAGGAAGCAGGTTATTTTTTATTACAGGTCATTCACAGGGTTTTCTGATTGAGTGGGAGTTCAGCAATGGCAGAAGAAAGTAGGCTACGAATGGAGAAGTTTAACGGCAAAAATTATCAACATTAGAGGATGCAGATTGAGGACTATCTATATCAGAAGGATTTGTACTTACCATTGGGTGGGGTTGCATGCAAGCCCACAGATATGAAGGATGAAGAATGGAACGTTCTTGATCGGAAGGCTCTCGGTTCCATAAGGTTGAGCCTTGCATCATCTGTGATTTCTAGCTTATCATAGTGCAAGACAACGGAAGAGTTGATAAAGTCCTTGGCAAACTTATACGAAAAGCCCTCGACTTCTAATAAGGTATATCTTATGAAGCAGCTATTTACTTTGCAAATGCAGGAAGGTGGATCGGTACATACTCATCTCAGTGATTTCCATGGTTTGGTAAACCAACTAGCTTCAGTCAATATTGTTTTTGATGATGAGATAAAGGCTCTCTTGATTTTATGTTCTTTGCCTGAAAGTTGGGACGGTTTGGTTATGGCAGTAAGTAATTCTGCATCTGCTTCTAAAATCTTAAAAGTTGATGATGTTGTGAGTGTGATCTTGAATGAAGAAATACGTAGGAGAAGCACAGGTGAATCATCAGGGAATGCTCTAAGTGCAGAAAGTAGGGGATGGCAAAGGGAGAAGGTTGAGCAAGGGAAATCAAGGTCAGGAAGGAGATCCGAGTCCAAAGGTATTACCTGCTGGTTTTGTGGAAAGAAAGGACATACGAAGGAGTGTTGGTTGAGAGATAAAGAGAACCAACATGCAGGTATGGAAGAAGCAAAGGATGCAAATATTGTGATGCAGGACACTCTCATACTTTCTTCGGATAGTCAGGTAGGATCATGGATTTTAGATTCTGGTTCATCTTTTCATGCATCCCCAAATAGAGATTTGTTTCATGAGTATGAACAGGGAGACTTTGGAGTGCTCTATTTAGGGGATGGTACGCCTTGTCAGATAGTTGGCAAAGGAAAAGTGCAGTTGAGATTGCAGATTGACAACACATGGGTGTTGAAGGAGGTCATGCATGTTCCAATTCTGAAGCAGAGTTTGATTTTTTTAGGAAGGTTGGGAGATGAGGGATGCAAAATAACCCTCACAGCGGACTCTTAGAAGGTTACCAAGGGAGCACTTGTTCTAGCAAGAGGTAAGAAAGTAGATAATCTTTATCTGTCTACTTGTATTACTGATTCTACTTCTGGTGTAGATTCAAATATGTGGCCTAATAGGCTTGGTCACATGAATAGGAAGGGAATGGAAGTTCTTGATTCAAAAGGTATGTGTTCAAATTTGGAAAGCATAGATAGAGTTCATTGCAGAAAGAGGAAATTTGATGCTTTTGACAGGAACAAAGAAGCCTTGGTGTTTATGGAGGAGATGAAGGGCAGAGAACAGTCACAGGGGCTGAATAAATCTGAGCAGGGCAGCATGGATAGAGGTTTGATCCAAGAAGAGCTCGCGAATGAAAATTTCATCACTTACAGGAACACACAGACACCGATGTCAGTTGCCTGGAACTGACGTCGGTCATCCAGATACCGACATCAATCATGTGTAGACCAGCAGGGTCGGTAGGTCAGGCAGGAGAAGTCCGATGTCAGTCATAAGGACTGATGTCGGCAGGGGGGACACCGGCGTCAGCCAAGGAAATGACGTCGATAGTTAGGGTCAGTGCAGGGAACCGACATCGGTCGAGAGCAGACTGGGAGATGGCTGATATCGGTCACTGGAACGAATGTTGGGTGAATTAATAAGTCTCAAACACCCATGTGGAGGTCAGAAAAGGTATGTGAACCTCATATTCATTGTTCACCTTCTTTATATTGCTTATTGATAGTCATGAACTAGGAAGATGGAAGAAGCAATGCAGGTAGAATCCAGAAACAGTGGGAGCTTGGCACGGATGAGGAGTGTGAGTCCTTGGAGAAGAGCCAAATAGGTATTTGTTGGTAGAGTTTTCAGTTGGAAGAAAGCACTGGATAGAGGGATGGATTCCCGTTTTAGAGAAGAGAGTGGATGGACACATGAGATAGAAGGCTATGGTATATGGTCTTGATTAGGCTGCAGACAATGGAGGGTTTCATATACAGGGAGTTGTCTGAGATAAGGGTAGAGTTGGTTCAGAAGTATGTCATGAAGAATTTGGGAGCATCAAAATTCTTGTGGCATAAGATACAGGTATTGCATCACAGGTTTGCGTGGTGGTTGGTCTTCAAGAGTGACTTTGAAGAGGGATACAGAGCCTAAAGAACAAAATAGATGGTGTATAGGTACAGGTATAAGTTGCAGCTGTTTATCTCCAAGTGGGAGATTGTTAAGGTGTGGAGCTAAAAGCTTCAACTGTTTGTAGACACAAGGAAGGATGCTGAAGAACTAGAGCCACCAGCGTCGGCAGTATGACCAACGTCGGTCAGATGCAGTGGAGAAGGAGACCGACGATGGTAGATAGTTGGTCGATGTCGGCAGCACCAGACAAGCAGGGACCGGCATCGGTCGCCTGTGTATTTCCAAAACTGTTGTTGACAAACAGTCAGTTAAGTGAAGCGAGTGTTTGCATGTTAAACGACTAATTATAGTCACGAGCTGCGTGTCTAATTATTGTAACTAGAGTTCTATTTTTGTAAGCACGGGATCTTATTTAAAGACCCATGAGGCATGTATTGTAATCATCAAGAAGGCAAGTAAAAGCATTGAATCTAGCAAGGTCAAGGAGATCAGCTGAAGCATTCAAGGAGGGATAGCAACTCAGGGTTTAGAGTTGTTGTGTTGAGCAAGAGAGAGAGGGAAGAAGGTCTTGAGGTGTGGCAAGCCTTTGAGGTGGAGGAAGAAGTGGCATCTTCCTTATTGTATTTTCTTCTAGTAATATTTAATACAAGAGTGTGTATTGTCTCTCAAATTTTTTGTTGTCTCAAGTTTCTAGCTACTTTATCATTCTGGTATAATTCCGTGTTTAATTGCTAATACAAGAAGTAATCATATGTGCTCTAATTGGTAGAGCTAGATCCCCTGACACCAAGGTCCTTTCAAAAAATGGGGACACTACTTTAAGAAAATGCTTTGATGTAGTTCCTTGTAAAATCACTCCAAGTGAAAGGATGCCTTGTGATATCCCCCTTTCTATTAAAGATATTCATATTGTAACTATTTGTATGGCTCATGTAAAATCTCCATTTATTGATGGTCTTCGTTATGAGTTCTACCAAACCTTATGGGATTGTATTGGACCTGATTTGCACAAAACTTGTATGAAAGTTATGGCTAGTGGATCTCTTATAAATATCATTAACAAAGGAAAGATCAAGTTTATACACAAGGGTAGTGACCCTAAGCATAATAACCAATTGGAGGTCTATCACCCTATTAAATGTTTCTTATGAAATTATTGCCAAGGACTTGACCCTATCAATTAAGTACATTTTCCCCTTGGTGTTTAGGTCAAAGCAAACTAGACTCATTCAAGAGAGATGTATCTTGGATAACATCATTGCAATTTAGTCACACATCAAGAAAAAAAATATTTGTTTATTAAATTTGACTTTGAAAATGCCTATGGTAAGATTGAATGGCCTTTCATTTTTGCTATTTTACAAGCCCTTAGTTTGAGTCATGCATTTTTCACTCTATCTAGACTATCTTTCAATATGTTTATGCTTGCCTCACAATTAATGATCAGCAATTTGAGAAATTTGGTCTTTTTTGATCCATCAAGAAAGGTTTCACCTTAGCTCCTTCTCTATAAGTCTAAATTACGGAAGGCTTTGGCTAATTTTTAGGGGATTATTCTCCTAGAGGATTAATTAATAAAATTTCTCTCCCAAACTAATTTTGTTTATGACCTATTCATTAATATTTTAGAAGAATAAATTTTAGTTCACAACACAATAGAAGGCCTTCAGGGTTTTTGAGTGGCCTCCATCTTCAACATTAAGTGGGCCAAGACTCTATGCCATAGGAAATCTTATGGCCCTAAATACATTTGGCTTGAGGCTTATTAGTAAAAATGGATTTCTCATGGGGAAATGTTTAATTTTTGGGTCATTTAATTTCTCTTCAATCTTCTCAGGTTGAGTTATAGAACTCAGTTGTCTTGAGAATGGATTTAAAAAATTAATATTGGATTCTCTCTCTCTCTCTCTCTCTCTCTCTCTCTCTCTCTCTCTCTCTCTCTCTCTCTCTCTCTCTCTCTCTCTCTCTCTCTCTCTCTCTCTCTCTCTCTCTCTCTCTCTCTCTCACACACACACACACACACACACACACACACACACACACAGGAAAGTTTAAAATCTTCTATTCAAAATCTATGGATACCACATATTTATATTACTCTTCTTGTTGGGATCATTCTAAAGTTGCCAAGAAGATATTGTTATTTTGGTGTGAGACATCTTTTGGGTAGACTCTAAAGAGAAAAAAAGGCTATCATAGAGTATATTGGGACATTTTTTGTAGTCCCAAATAGGTTGGTGTTCTAGGGCTTATCAATATTTATTAGTAGTGATCCATAAAGTAGTTGGATATTCTACTCAAAGTCTCATCAACATGGATGTTATTTTTCTATATTAACAACAATTAGATATGTGACTGTTCTAGGTTATTACCCTTGCAAAAACAAAGATAAACAATTTCTACAATTGAAATGTACCTACCTACTACACATAAACATATATCACATGAATGAGCAAAGCAAAAATCAAACACAATATTTTTACTTTAGAAACCTGATATGGAAAAAATATAGAGGGTAGGGCAAATCACTCTTCCCTTAAACTATGTAATGCAAGAGTATACAAGGTACTACCAACTTGACCTATATGGACATAACCTTCATTACCATGATATCTAAAACTCATATGCAAACTATGTTATACACTTATAGACACTTCTCTGCACTTCAACACAACTAAATCAATCATCTATGGGTAGGAAAAATGAGATCACAAGAACAAAGACTGAAAATTATTACAAATAATGTGAATCCAACTTGCATCCTTCTCGCTATGTTTTTTTATGTTTACTACCTTGCCTGAACCTATATTAATTCCTTCTCATCCGTAGAATCTACCTAAAAGTTGAAATGAATAGCTAAAAATTCAAACCCATTCATATTTGTGTGGCTAACAAGGGTAAAATTAAAGCTCTAGAGATCAACAATTAGGATCCAAAGGTCAATAATCGACTCCTGAGACCAACTATGGAGTCGATGTCCCTTACTTCTAGAGGCCAAAACTTTTGCATATGACCTCAAAATCGACTATTTTTTTTAGCTTGTTTAATTTTTAAAGAGAAATTAAAATATCTAATTATAATATAAAATTTATAGCAATAACATACTATTTTTACCTGAATAATAGATATTAGTAATTTCCCTTAAGTTTTAAGAGCTTACAACTTATTGGCTCATCACTTTGAAGATGTTTGGATCACCCTCATATTAATTCTATAAAGAAGCATATCTAGTATGATATTATGAGTGTATGAAATGTATTACACAAGTGTATTAATAACATTAGTTATATATGATTGGGCATAGTGTAAAACTCCAATATATATTACTAGAACATTAGGAAAAGAAGATTGAAAAGTTCTTCTCATGAACTACATCTCCTCTAGCAATCTTTAGGAAGAGGAGCTTGGAAGAATTTTAGGTTTCAAACATTGCTTATTATACTTGTTCCTATTAAAATTTTAGGTACCTTTGTGGCTTAAAGTATATGGAAGGCTGGGGAGACCATTAAACCTTGGTTGGTTTGGAAGGGGGATAGATTTAAATCAAATCTATATATTAATTCATGTTCCCTATGGTGGTCAATTATTATTATTTATAATTGAATACCATTGGATAAATATCCTAGAATCAAATCCGTTTGAATATTATGTAAAGGTATTCATGTCATTTGGGATGTCTTTAATAAAACATCTAGATCCTAGGTTAGTTTATAAGTTTCTAAGGCTAAATTCAAACTCAACAACAAATATTTTGAGTCCATTGCTGGGACTCAGATGGTTTTACCAGACTGTGTGGTGCACAAGATTTAAATTTGAGGCTCTCCCAAATTGTGGAAAGATAGGAAATGGAGTGTGTCCTCTTATTTAATTTATTACTAACCTCAAAGTAATTATCAATGGCTAACTCCCAACATTTTTGCCTAAAAAATTCTCAATAAATAGTGGAATCTTAAGAGCTCTTATTTTCTAGAGAGAAAAATATTTCAAACCATGTAATTTACAGTTGTATATCCTGAAAAGGACTCTCTTCATTATACATTCTCTACAAAGGTCTTCTACTGGGTGACGTATTGCTTCGTATGGGGATCCCATCTCCCAAACTCCCTACATGTGGACAAAATGAGACCATTAAATACATCTTTTGGTTATTATGTGTTAAGACCCCATAAAGCATGGAGGTGGATTCACTCATTTTTATTCCATTTAAATTAGAATCCTTTTCTTGGTGCATGGTTCTATTAGGGGATTTTTCTATGCTTTGTGAGATTCAAGAAAGATTGGCATATTTTTTGTGATAAGATTCACTTTCTTATTTTGAAAGATAGAAATTTAGCTATTTTAATAAACAACATCTAGATAAATATTTTTATAATGTTTATAAAATTTCTATGATGTCACATGGCATGTTCTAGATTTGGTTGCAAGCACATAGAGACGCTAGAGGTGGAGAACCTCCACACTCTTATAAGCCATCAGGGCAATGCCCCTTTTACTGTTATTATGGTGCCTTTAGATTTCCCTCTGCATAGATCTCGAGTCACTCTGCATCCTCCACCCCACCACTGGTTCTTGCTATTACAGGCATGGAGGGTGGCCTTCACCACATGCTGGCTATTCATAATTTATTTTTGTGCCTTTTGATTTGGATAGACAAGAAAAAATTCCTAGATTATCTATTTCTATTTCACTCCATTGGAAAATAAAGAAATTTTTTAAAGAAAATACAAAACAAGATGATTGGGGTTCTATCCTTGATGATCTACAGTCTGATGTGGGTGATTTGGAAGATAAGCCAAATTTCCTCTGCCTCTTCATCTTCCTCCTCTATGAATAATTGTTTGTGTGTGTGTGTGTGTGTGTGTGTGTGTGTGTGTGTGTGTGTGTGTGTGTGTGTGTGTGTGTGTGTGTGTGTGTGTGTGTGTGTGTGTGTGTGTGTGTGTGTGTGTGTATAGTTTTGTTGTTGAACTATTTATGTAAATTTTTATTGTTATTGTTTTGTGTTTAAAATCATGACTTTGTTTTATTCCTAAAATTAATACCAGTGTGATATTTATTGTGATTTTTATTTAGGGTGTGATCTCATACCACCCACCTTTTTAATTATACATATAATATATTTATTAATTTATAAAAATCTATTTATATATATATATATATATATATATATATATATATATATATATCAAAATAGTGAAACATAATCTCTTTTTATATTTTCTTTATTTAAAATAAATAAATATTTATATTTTAAATAAATTATAAGAATTGAGAAGAACAATACCCATATAAGAATGTGGATTGATTCAACAAAATTATAAATAGAGAAAAAGCATATATATATATATATAGTTTTGTTGTTGAACTATTTATGTAAATTTTTATTGATGTTGTTTTTGGTTTAAAATCATGAATTTGTTTTATTCCTAAAATTAATTCCACTATGATATTTGTTGTGATTTTTATTTAGAATGTGATCTCATACCATCTACCTTTTTAATTATACATGTAATATATTTATTAATTTATAAAAATATATTATATACTTTCAATATATATATATAATCAAAATAATGAAATATAATTTTTTTTTAATATTTTCTAATTTAAAATAAATAAATATTTATATTTTTAATAAATTATAAAAATAGAGAAAAACAATACCCATATAAGAATGTGGATTGATTCAACAAAACTACAAATAGAAAAAAAGCTAAAGGACACCCCTATGTGTAATAGATCCTTATGAGAAGAATCTATTAACTCTGTATTCACATTCACTTAGACAAATGCATTCATCCTAATCACATCCACCTCGACAATTACATTCCCAAATACATTCCTTAAATAAAAGAAAGCCCAACCTTGTGTAATGTCCCTTATTCATAGAAATTTAAGCATGACCCAATGAACTTCCACTTATATATTTCATATGCCCTCTCAAAGTCCAAGGTGGTCATGCACACATTCTACCTCGGTTATTTGGTAAGTGCTTATCTTTCTAGATAGTAGTTATATTCTTTAAAATATATCTTTCTTCGATGAACTAGTTCGATCAATTTAAGTTACATTCCCATTTGGAATAGCTTGTTAATCATGTTAGACGACACCTAAATTGATTTGTATCTCGATACTTTAGATCAAGCTTTGTCATCCCTATATTGATATCATTGTAAAAATTTAAAATTTCTATTGAAACACAAACTTAATTAACATTATATATCTAAATGGAGAAACCATAAAATCAATGGAGTAATTCACTTTCAATAAAGTCAAGGAATATGTTTAAAATTAGAGGCCGTGTAACCCCAACGGTCAGATATATTTAGGATTATATTATAACCCCAAGAGTCAATATTTTTAGGATCGTAGTGTAACCCCAACGGTCAGATATTTTTAGGATCATACATAGATCAAACATCAAATTTCACAGTCTCGTCAAGGAATTTCCCAAGATATTATGTTTTAAGTTAAACCATCAATCGGGGGGATTTTTCATTTTTTATATACTATTAATATATTATAATTAATAATTGTCTCTATGGTACAAGAAAAGTTGAGGAATTGTTTTTTTTTTTTTTTTTTTTTTGGTTTATTATATTTAGTAAGTATGCTCTTTTAATTTGTAAGATATTTTATTTTTTAATAAATGGGTAGAGTATTGGATCTAAATTTTCTCTTTTTTTTTAGAGTCATTATTTTGTTATGTTATGATTTGTTTTTCATGTTAAGGATTTTTTTGACCTTATCAAATCATTGTTCGATCATAATAGTCATGTTTCCCATAACAAATACTCGTAAAATCTCACTCATAATGTTTAATACTTCTGCAAATACAATTAATCAATTTGAAACTCAATCATGTAGAAATAAATATTAAAATTGTCACATTAATATATATGAATATTATATAATTTATACAATTTATATAAATATTATATTATATAATATACATTTTAATATTATATTACACTATATAATATATATTGTAATATATTTTATAAAATATATATTTTAATATTATATTCGTTTGTATAGTATATATATATATTGTATTTTAATATACATTTTAATATGTTATATATAATCCAGGGCATACAATTATATGATCATCAAATTCTATCCATTTCAACAAAGTCATTAAAAAAAGTAATAATAAATCTAAAAATTACCAGTAAAAAGTAGCCTAACAAATCATTACAATTTCTTCAATACTAAATTAGTGATTTTTTAAAAAATAATTTGGTTTGATTGTTAAACCATTATAATAATCTTGGATCAGTTTACTAACACTATCAATGACCATATTTGATCATGCATTATTTTCTCACTCGACAAAAAAAAAAAAATGGTCTTCATAGTTTTAAGGTTACATTATTTAAGAAATTGAGTTAAACGGAGAACACATAATAATAAGTAATGATAATATTTAAAGAACAGTGAATCCCTTTTTTTTTGTAAAATATATATTGTGATCTAGGAATTTGACTCAAGAGAGGATGTTAGTATCATGTTAGTTCCAAAATGAAAACAAAATGAAAGAAACACACTAACTAGCATAACATCTCTAGGCCTAGACTCTAAGGAGAGCTTAGTTAATAAACATGAATGAAACACACAACTAAAATGCAAAAGAAAACTTTTTTTTACCTCCCTTGGATGCTCTAAAATTCTTGTTGTGGTGGCTTGCTCAGCTTGTGCTCATGAAGTCCTTGGCAATGGAAGCTTGGCTACCTCCATCTCTCCTTGGCACCTTTGGCTTGTGGCTTGGCTTGGCTTGGAATTAATTTGGCATGGTAACACTAATTGAAATGGATTTTGGAATCATTTGTACATTATAACTTTGTATTATGAAGACTTTTGAAGATATTTGAGCATAATAACTTTGCACCAAAATAGCTTAGAAATGATGTTCATGGCCTCTCTATTTATAGATTTTTGAGATTGATTAGAATCAACCTGAACCATCCATCTTGAGATGAATATGTGTGGTTAAGGATTAATCCAATTTTGAAATTAAAATTGATAAATAGGCTCATTAATATTTGGGATATAGGAGTAATTAAGAGGCACAGAGGGCTTTGATGAGGCATGGGAGGCATGAACCCTGATATTTGTGGCATTTATGGCCTAGAGATGTCTTCCCAAGAAATGAGGTCACCTAATGATGCAGATATTCAATATTCATTTCTAAAATAAATTATTCAACAAGTTTCCATAGAATTATTAATTATGCGTTGATTTGGGTTAATTAGCTCTTAAGCATGTTTAAGCACTTTGTGCACAAATTATTCAAATTGATCAGAATGTCTTATTATTAGTCCAAAATTTGACTAGATTAGAATTGGAAGGTGATGTCAGATGCATTTAAACTGTATTCCTATTTAAGATGTTGTCAGCAACAAATAATGAAGGCACATGTCTTGTGCAAGAGATTTGATAGGAAAGATCAATCTAAAGCACCTAGGTGAAAAATTGGCATTTTGACTCAAAATGATTTGATCAAAGTTAGTTGACCCATAAATTGCATTACCCTATTTAGAATTACCTTGGCTGAAATTGGGACTTGAATGTTTCAATTTCACATCATTTAGCATGTTTTAGTGTTTTTAGGTCAAATTATACATTTTGAGTAGAAATTGGCCAAAAGCCTAGTTGGAGGTTATCGATGGCTAGATTTAGGTGTCTATAGTTTGCCCCTATTTGGGAAGATGTTGTAAACCGTAGGCCAAGCAATGTCTTCTCAAAGAGTGAGAAATGGCTTGTATGCTAAAAATAAAATGATGATTAAAGAATAAAGCTCCAAATGGTTTTTGGGAAGCCTTTGATGATGCCCCCTTGAGGGGGTGGCCATCGCAACTGTTGATAGATAGTACCTCAAAAAAAAGTAAGAGAAAGGTGGAATTAACCCATGGTTGAGATTAATCCAAACAAGAAAATGTTTGCGTGCATTGATTTAAAAATATTACTAATTTGCCCAAAGGCGGTTATAATCAGGAATAAAAGTCAAAATAATGATTCACCTATAGGTGGTTATAATCATTAAGGGGACCTAGATTGGCTAAAGATGATTATTCCCCAGTTAGGGTTGATTAGCAAGCATAACTCATGGATATAACTTAGAATACAAATTAAAGACGAGTGGGTGCAAAGTGATGAAATAGATGAATAGAAGAATAAGATTGATCAGTGTGAATGATTCAGTTGTGCCTACCATGAGGAGATGCTCATCTTGACTAGCAATGATATAACTAAAATGGTCATTGGGTTGATTTGATCAAGGGTGGGATGGAAGGATTTGCCAAGGTTTTAAGGAGAAACTTCTATGGCTCCATTGATTGTAGACCTTCTTGAAGCTAATTTTTGCTATAACATGTGATGGTATGCTTCATGATAGAACACCATGAAGACTTGAAATGATCTGATCAAAGTTAGCTAGCTCATAAATTGTATTTCCCCATTTAGTGATACCCTAGCCAAAATCGGCACTTGAATATGTCAATTTTACATCATTTAGCATGTTTTAGTGTTTTTAGGCTAAATTATGCATTTTGGGTGGAAATTGGCCAAAATATTGGTTGAAGGTTATCAGTGGCTAGATTTAGGTGTCTACATGTATAAGATACCAAATGATTATAAAAAATTCCAAAACAAATATAAGACATTACTTAGCTTCTTATTCAACACTAAATACTGACAATATAACATATATTTCTTTTCCTTTAACTCAATCAAGTTTTTAAATCTTGTCCAAGCATAGAATTGAATGCATTTAGGTACGTGTAGAGGCAAAAATGTGATGCCATCACTAGGAAATAAAATCTATTTGCACAATAGTCTAGCACCTGAGAAAAACTATTTCAAATGATCATAATAATCTCTGCAAGCTATAATTTTGATCCTTTCTACCACTTAATACTACAAGGACTACAAAATCCTCCCTTTGACAGGTAAAACATCAAGATTATAGGTTTTGTTTAACAAGGAAATATCCTAGAAGAAAAATGGTGATTTTAAATGAGTTTTACTTCTTGGTTTATATTGATATATTCTGCAATGAGATGTATTTTATTTATGTTTTAACAATAAGAGTTTGCATGTCATATTACATCTTACAAATTCATTATGATTGTCAGGGATCACCAAAATTAACCAAGGAATCAAGGAAGGATGGTTTTGTCTATGCATTGTCTTGAAAAAACACTAAGTGGGACGATGTAAGTGAAAAAAAGAGGATTTCCATAGGTAAATAATACAAGAAAAAATATTTGGTCAACTTGAATTTTTTCTCAGAACGATGACTTTGACAACAAAAATAATGATTTTGGAATTTTCTTATTGCTCCACATTCTCAGATTTTCTAACTATTTTCTCAAATTTTCTCCTTATTACTCCACATTCTCTAACTTTTTGACTTTTCCTCAGAATATGGGGTCTCCTCCTTATTACTCCACATTCTGAAACTTTTCAACTTTTCCTCACAATTTAGGGTCTCCTTATTGTTATTCTAATTTTTTTTTCTCAAACTTTCAACTTATAATAAAAATTTGAGGTATTCTAATTATTTTAAAAAAACTACATGCATTTTTACCAATAATTCATATCCTAAATAAATGTCAGAAAGCAATTTTTTATTTTACTTCAAAAGTGAGCAAATGAAGACATCACATTCAGGCTAACTAGGGTATTTAGGCTGACTAGGGCATTCAAGATACCCTTCCCTTCAATTCTTGCAGTTGGTACAACGTGATATTGGACAACTTTGTTAATATACAAATTTACATCAAGCAAATCCATCTTTATTTTCCTAACTACACTGAAAATTAACATTCATTAAAAAACACTGTGGCCAATCCCATGTTTTTCAAAACAAGTTTTAACCTTATTGTTATTCTATTTTCTTGGACTTTTAACTTATAATAAATATTTAGGGTATTCTAATTTTTTTTTCAAACTTTCATCTTATATTAAAGATTTGGTGAGAGGATCCTTTATGAACAAGTTAGCTGATAATTGCAAATACATAAAATAAACTATGAAAATTAGTAATATAGTAACTCAAATAAGTAAAACTAAATTACAATAGATGAATTACAGAATCACTGGCCTCTTCAAGAGGGTAACCTATTTTGAACAAGCTCAATATAATAAGTCTATGGATGCCTTCATTGGCCTCAACACTTATTTATATACTAAATCTAATCTAAGCAACTAGTACTTCCTATGAATGTCGGATTAAAAAAAATGCTCATAGGATAACTTACAAAGCATATGCATCCATAACAACTATCATACTAACAAAGTAAAGAGAAGGGGTAGCATGGGTTCCTAACATCCGCTCCCTCTTAGAAAAATCTTTGTCTTCAAATCTTCAGATGTGGGAATTGGTGTTGAATCTAAAATAGTGGTTTGCATGTGGCATGCTCTAGTTGCATTTTGTGCCACTAAATTAAAACCTTGGTGATGGAGCATGAGTGAAGTTGGCCTCTGTGCCTATCTAATATTGCCTCCATATTAAGAAGGATAGATCCCTCATTATCAAGTTCTAGTAAAATAGTTTACACTCTGATGTTTGTGCTAAAACTTTTTTTAGACAGAGACATGAAATATTAGGTGAACTTGAGAAGAAGGTGGGAGTTCCAACTTATAATAAATCAACCCAATCTTTTGGATAACCTTACAAGGCCCATAGAACTTTGGAGATAACTTATGAAAACCTATGAGTTTTAGGAAGGATTTATTGTATAGTTGTAGGTAAATAAAAACCATATCACCAACTTGAAAAGTGTACTTAGAATGGTGTTGATCAGCCTGTTGTTTCATTCAATTTTATGCCATATAAAGATTATCTCATAGGGTGTTGAGGATTTGATCTTAGGTTTAGAAAATCATGGCGACCACTTGAACTGATGAACTACTGGGGGTGTAAAAAAGTATCACTGGTGGTGCTTGACCATAGACTACTTCATATGGAGTCATTTTAGTTGAGGTGTCGTAGGAGGTATTGTACCACCATTCAGTGAGGGGGAGCCACTTTGACCATTGATGTTGTTGTTCTAAGATGAAGCAAAAAAGGGAAGTTTCCAAGCATTTATTGACAATTTTAGTATGGCCATCCATCTGTGGATGATACCCAAAAATCATCTTTAATTGGGTGCCAGTGCATCGAAATAGTTCTATCCAAAAAATTTTGGTGAAGGTTGCATCACAATCTAAGAAAATGGATGAAGGATTGCCATGAATGTAGAAAATCTAGTCAAATAAAATTTGTGTGACTTTAGAGGCAATATAGGGGTGGCTGAGGGCACAAAAATGATTATATTTGGAGAGGTGATCAATCATAATCAAGATCACTATTTTCCCTCCATGTTTAGGGAGCCCCTCAATGAAATCCATAGAAATATTTGTCCAAATGTTTTTAGGGATGGGCAAGGGTTTGAGAAACCCAGGGATGAGTGTGGTTTTACCCTTGTTGCATTGGTAGGTATCACATTCATCCACCATTTGTTAAATTAACTTTTTTATTCCCTTTCAAAATAAGCTGCATCATGGCCGATCATAAGTTTTGAGAAACCCTGAGTGTTCTACAAATGGAGAATAATAGAGTTCATAGAATAATGCCTGCTAAATATCTTTGCTCTGGGGAAGTACCAAATGACCCTTGTATTGTAGAGAAGCACCATCCCAAGAATAATGTGGTGAAACAGAGGGCTTAGTGGCCAACTATTGAGTGATTTGGGATAATGAGGAGTCATTAACATACCCATAATGTAAAACATCTAACCAATTTATAATAGGCATAGAATAATTGAAAGGGAAACTTGTTCCATAAATGTGCAAGATAGAGCATCAACCACAATATTGTCCTTACCCTTCTTGTAAGTGATCTCATAGTCATAACCCATGAGTTTTCTAACCCATTTATATTATGATGGGGTGGAGACCCATTGTTTTAAAAAATATTTTAGACTTTGGTGATTAGTTTTGATGTAAAAATGATTCCCTAGTAGGTATGAATGCCACTTCAGTACTGCACACAAAATGGCCATCATTTCCTTCTCATAAGTAGAGAGTGATAAATTCGTGTTAGAAAGAGTTTGGTTAATAAATGCAACGGGGCATCCTTATTGGAGTATAATAGCACCAAGTCCATTGTCACAAGCATCACACTCGATAGTGAAGGTCTTGGCAAAATCTTGCATAGCTAGAACAAGTGTAGTACACATAACATATTTCAATTCTTCAAATGCACACTCAATAGCTTATGTCCATGTAAAAACATCCTTTTTAAACATAACTATCAATGGATCTATAATTTTCCCATAATCCTTGACAAACTTGTGATAGTATTTAGTCAACCACAAAAAAACATGAAGGCTCTTGAGTGTCTGAGAATGAGGCCAATTTGTCATGATAACTATTTTTTCAAGATCCACTTGAACCCCTCAGGATGAAACAATATGCTTGAGATACTTCACTTCATCTTGGACAAAAGCACATTTGGATTGTTTTTCACAAAGATGATGGTTGGAGAGAAGTTGTAATGTGAGATCCATATGTTGGAGATGCCCAGACCATGTTTTAATATACATGAGGATGTCATCGAAGAAGACCAAAATGAATTTTCGTAGATAGGGATAAAATATTTTATTCATCAATTCCTAGAATGTTGAAGGACCATTAGTGAGGCCAAAGGGCATGGCAAGAAACTCATAGTGGCCATTATGTGTGAAAAAGTTGTCTTAGGGATATCATCCTCATGAAGTTGAATCTAGTGATATCCATAGTAGAGATCTAACTTAAAGAAAAAATCAGTAGCATGAATCTCATTAAGAAGCTCATCAATACTAGGGATTGGGGACTTATCCTTGATGGTGATTTGATTAAGTGCATGAAAGTTAATGTAGAGGTGTCGTGACCCATATTTTTTTTGAACAAGGAGAATTGGGGAAGAATATGGGTTGGTACTAGGGAAAATAATACCTTTCTTCAATAAGTATCGAATGAGCATCTTGATCTTAGTCTTTTGTTGAAATGGGTAGTGGTAGGACCTGATGTTAGGAGGAATGCTCCAAGAAAGAGATGAATATGGTGGTCTTCTGATTATGAAGGTGGAAATCTCATTGTTTCAGCAAAGACACATGCATACCTATACAAAATGGTTTGTAGATCAGAAGGAGGAGTGAAGATTGTTGATGGTTGTATTTGAATAAAATGGAGCTAGGTAATGATGCCATATGAATTATTATTAAGAAGATTTTACATGCAATGTGAATTTATGATGCTAAGGGACCCTAGTTGTAAGCCTTTCAATGTGTGTTTTTTCCCATTATCTGAAACTATGTCCATAGTTCAAAAAAATCCCATAATATGGGTCCAAGTGCGTGTAACTATTGGGATCCCAAAACAACATCACATCTATCTAAGGGCAAGGCAAACATGTGAGAGCGTAAGTTATAATCTCTAATATAGATACACACATTGTGATACTTCTCTTTGTAAGGTAATGTGCCCACATTGGCAATCATGACTTCAAAATTAGAGCAAAGATAGATAAAATAATCAGCCTATTTGGTGATCCAAAGGTCAACAAAGTTATGAGTGCTACCAGAATCAATGAGTATTGTGAGAGGGAACTTCTTGAAGTAACCCCTGACTCACATGGTTTTTGGGGTGGTGACTCCTGCTAGGGTATGGAGAGAGATTTTTGGTTGGTCTTCCTAATAAGTAGGTTCCACAATCATCTAAATGTATTTTAGATCATTTGTTATATCATAAACATCTTCCCCATTTTCAGTTTTAGGTAGAGAGTCCACATCTAATAGGTAGAGCTTTTGATCGACATATCGATTTCCTCAAGTGAATTTATCATCACAATTATAACATAGTCCTTTTTCTTTATGAGCTTGCATATTTTCTTTAATCAAGTGCTTGATAGGAGTGGTTCTAGGGGCTGGCATTATTTGAGATCGTTGTGGAGTTGTATTTATGAATGGAGAAAAATTGGATTTGAATCATTGTTGAGCTATGGTCCTCTATGAATTTAGCCAACCCTAGGGTTTCCATCATCATGTTGGGCTAGAATATTTTAAACTTAGATCAAATTGTATCCTTCAATCCACTGACAAGTAACTCCTGAAGAATTCAATGAACAATCCCTCTATGTGATTGGCTAGTTTGTCAAATTTTGTTTGATATTCTCTAACGGTTCTTGTTTGAAAATTTTTAGTAAGTGCTCCCATGAAGTCATCAAAAGCAGTAGGACCAAAACATTGGAAAATGAAGGTGCAAAAAATGGTTTATCTTGGATCGTTATGAGCCTTAGTATACCAACAATACCATTGAAGGGATTCAAGTTCCAAGTGAAAGAATGCAAGTAGAACCTTGTTAGCATCAAAAGTATTATGCAGACTAAAATATTGTTCTACCTGATAGATCCATCTAGTCAAATTTGCACCATAGAATTGAGGAAAATCAAGCTTCAACTCACAAAAATTGCTGGAAGAATAAAATCTGGTGTCGAAAGAGAACTCTGGATTTTGTCTATTGTTCAAGGTGGTATGTTAAAGATCGAGGCTGAGAAGTTTTTCATCAAAATCTTTGATGTATATCTTAAGGGCATCAATTTCATCCTCCATGTTTTTTTCTCCTGTTCGGGTTACTACCATGAACCAAATAAGATATATATATATATATATATATATATATATATATATATATATATATATATATATATATATATCTTTATATATATATATATATATATATATATATATATATATATATATATATATATATATATATATATATATATATATATATATATATATATCTTATTTGGAATGGGTATGAAAATTAGAGTTAAGACACGTTTAATATAGAAAGTTTTTGATTTGGGTGAATTCAAAAGGGGTAAAGGTACTTTTACTTTTTTTTTTTGCAGTGGGAGTATGATTGATGAAGATGAGGGCAATTTCAGGGGTGAAAATGGAAAAATTGGGAAATTTATCAAAGATAGATAAAGGATCAAAAAATAGAGATGAACATTGTGGAATTTTTTTGAGGCAAATGGACAAAAATAGAAGTTATGGCAAAACTAAAAAAAAGAAAATTTAGATTTGCTGGAATTAGAAGTGGAATCGGGATATGGGACCTCAGGGAATAAAATGTGGAGAATAGAATTTTAGGTGTTTGGATAAAGTTTGAGGATCGACATGGCTATAGATGGAGAGATACGGCAAAAAGTGAAAAAAAATTATTTTTTTTCTAGTTTTTGGTTTCTGTCAAATGTCTAACTGCAAGTCCTCTAAGAGTATTCTGATACTCTACTGATAGTTTTTTGAATATTTTATGGTTTGTGGTCACTATCAACTATCTGAACGCAATTCCTCTGAGAGTCTTCTGATACTCTATTGATGATTTTTTGATAGTCTGTTGGGAATATGCTAAAATTGATAGAAATGGGCCTTAAGTTTCAATGGCTACCTCTAGTTTTAAATATATCTCTCTGGCCACCAATGTCATCCATGTGAGTAGCACTCTCTAAAAAGTTTTTGGCGATGGATTCACCTCTAAGCAACAACCCTTGGTTTTTTTCATGGGTGGGAACTACTCAATCAGGAAGGGGTCATTACTCATTTCACTAGTAGGTCCTCTCAATGGGCCAACTACTTTGGGGTTCCCGTGGTACTCCTCACAATGAGTTTTAGGGCTTTCACCTAAGCACTTCCTATAGTTATGTGAACATGTTTTTACCCTTATCCGAAATAGATTATTGTGACATAGAAAATTATTTAAATGAATTATACAACAAAACAAAGTTAAAACTTTCTGGAAAAAAATAATGTTGGCCCTAGAAAGTGCTCTGATACTAGAAGAGAGGATCATTTCTGAACAAGTTATCATATAATTACAAATACATGAAATAAACTATGAAAATTAAAAATATATTAACTTAAATAAGTAGAATTGAATTACAATGGCTAAATTACAGAATCACTGGCCTCTTTGAGGAGGCAACCTCCTTTGAGCAAGCTCAACACAATACATTTATGGATGCCTTCATTGGCCTCAACACTTATTTATATACTAAATCTAATCTAAGCAACTAGTACTTCCCATAAATGTGGGATAAAACAAAATGCTCACAGGATGACTTACAAAGCATATCATCCATAGTAACTATTATACTAACAAAGTAAAGAGAAGGGGTAGCATGTGTTTCTAACATTTGGGGATTTATATAATTTGGGATCTTTTAATTTGGATGATTTCTTTGACATTTATGAGGACAGGGCGCAGGAGTAACACATTTTTCCACATTACAATGTGAGGGTTTTCAATATAAACATATAATTAACCTCCAACATAGTTGATGTGGGATTAAAGTTTATAGATGTTTTTATTGAGAGTGTCCATAGTATATGTCAAGGATATCTTCAACATTTGGAGAATGACAACGGAAACTACTAATATGGTGAATAATACCATTCACATCACGTTGTTTGATTGTGTTAAAGAAAATAAAAGGATGAAATCCATAGATTACTGGATAAGTAAGACGATTAGAGTATTATAACATTATATTGTTATGGCAACTACAACACTATCAAGCATCGCCAAATTGACATTTATTATATGCACCAAGATCACAACCCTTATATATTTTCTTGTGTAAATCCAAATCAAACAATGTAGACATATACTGCCTTAAAAACTTGCATTTTTTTATCGTATAAGAATCCCTAACTTAAGAAAAAGTGTGCAAGCGATTATTGCAAATCGAACAAGTCAATTTTTTATATTTTATTTTATTTTCCCTCTCATAATCACCTACATCTAAAACATGTTATAATCTTAGAAACACACTCATCTTTACATGTAATAATATGTTTATAAATGAATATATGTTTTAATAGGACTAAAATATGTTTCAAGATATTAATGTATATATTCCATCACAAATAACAAATATATGAATTTAAAAAATATTAATAATGATCAATACACGTATATCTTTGTTTATTTTAAATTGTATATAATATTTCATAAATATTAATTCAAATATATGTAAAAGTCTAATTTTTTTTTAAGAAAATAGGATTTATCATTAAGAAGTCGGTACGCCTAAAAATGTGGTGTAAGAACATAAACGTATTAAAGTAAGTTATAAATAATAGGTTAGCCTATTTACATAAAATATTAAATATATATACCGGCATTTAAAACTCTTCCCGTGTTAGTCCTAATATGTACACGTTTGAAAGAAGTAAAAATAATAATAATAATAATAAAATAATAGTTGGTTGGTGAGATTTTGGAGGAAGAAATCTGATATTTCCTCACGGACAGAAAATACGTCATAGTGTTTCGTTCGCATACAAAACGTTAGACAGTCATCGTTTTTAATTGTCTTTCCTCGACAATATAAAAATAATTACAAAAATATCTACGTGACAAATTTAAATGTTGACTAATTCGAGCACGTTCCTTTTTAGAGTGGATTTTCTTAGCATTCTAGGGTATCTTATCAGCTTTGAGTGTCTATATAAAAATAATTGTTGTTCTTTGTGTTTGAATTTATTTTTGTTTTTTCATATAGGGGAATCGGTAACTTTTTATTTTCAGTTAAGAGATTGAATTTGTGAAGTTACGAGTATAATTTCCGCCTCTTCTTGGTAAATTTGATTTGGAGTGAGAGAGATCTTCGATGGTTCGGTTTGGAACTGTCATCATTAAGGTGGTGTGTATTCAATTGAGTTAGGACGGTTTACTCCCATTACCCTAGCAAGGCTTGCATTCAAGGTTTCGAACTTGGGTCTCCTCTTGGTAAGTGCGAAGAACTTACCAATCCACCAGCACTTGGGACCGTGTCTACATAAAACTGTTATTCAACTCTTCTTGGATTAAAAAGTTTTGGTTGTAAAACTAGATAGCACAACATTAAGTATGACAAATTAGAAATGTTTGTGATGTTCACCACCTTTATAATTTATGCAGATTTATTTTCTGCAGTTGACTATATATATATATATATATATATATATATATATATATATATATATATATATCATTTTGCATATGTTTTCTTTTTTTAAATAGGGAATAGTTTCGGGTGAATTTGATGAAATGGATAGCCCTTAGTTTTAAACACTAAGGGTGAAGACTTGGTCAACAAAAAAAAGGAATAATGAAAAATAATTGTTCTGAAGTACTTGCTACATCTATGATGCTATAAGGTTTTTCCCCTACTGCCACACCACCGTTGTTTTACTTGACTATGCTAGATTTTTTCTTAGCCTTGACTAGGATTTAATTGTTTCTAGCTTAGAAATTTGCCCTTTGGGCAATTTATCTTTTATAATAAGAGCTGCCGACGAGAGCCTACATTGTTGGGTGCATCTTTCTCTAAAAGAAGCATTAATGGCACCAAAGAAAGTACACAATTTTGTACCCAAGTTCCTTCACAAAGTAATGTACCCCCTTCTCAGGAAAATCCTCCTAATGTTTTGCTTGATGTTCCTAAATTTTATAAAGCTTGCCAAAGGCTTGAATCTATTACCCTTATTGAATATTCTGTTAAGTGCATACCTACTAAATCTATGTTAAAATGTTGGGTTCAAATGCAATGGCAACCTCATAACATCAAGCTCATAGGGGTGCACTGACCAATGGTTTCTCCCTCTCTAGGTTAAAAAACCATAAACATTATGCCATCATTAATAAGCATGGTCTTCTTGTGTTATAAGGTTGTTGCTTGGTTTCTCCCCATAAACCCGAGACTTTGTCATCTCTACGAAGGTTAAACTCAAGGTCCTAGTCTGGGTAGAATTTTCCAACTTTCTTGTGCCCCTTTGGCTATTTCAAAAATAATTGTTTAAAACCTTAGGTCAGTTCATTTCCTCTTAAACCAAGAGGTTTTACGCTGCCAAAACATAAAAATGTGTATGTGTGGAGATTGATCTTGCACAAAACCTCCAACAGACTATTGACAACAAGAGTAGAGGGTAATGCTTCACCCAACAGGGGATGCATATTAACCTTCCCAACACTTGATTTTGGTGTCAATTGTCAAAACAAAAATTTAGGATTATTCACTCATGGCTGTCATAAATTCACCATCTAAAGCTATAGTTGAGAAAAATAGATCTTCTACAAGAGGTAATGATGGTTGGCAAGTTATGGTTTGATGGAATAACCCAAATAATCATAATAATAGGCCACCCACTACTAACCCTAAGCTGACCATGGTAATCTTTATGGTAAACCCATCACCAAATATTCAAATCCAATATGATTCTTAAGCAAACACTAAATTGGTCTTGGCATGTACTGTACAAGCAACTGATATGATTTTCAAAACTAAGAAGTCTTTATTTCCTAGTTTATCATGTTTTCAATCACAATAATCTTTAACAAAGACAGTCCCTATCTTGGATCCAAATCCTAGGGAAAGTCCTCTTTCTCCTTTCGGTTATATGATGCAATGCTCATAGAGCCCTTCCCCAACATAAATGAGGATGATTTATTTTAGAGTGAGTGGTAACATGTGTTTCTTGCATAATTTCTTTCTAAATGTCACCAATAAAAGTTTTTGAACAATTGCTTTGTGGCACTTGATGGCCAAGATAACGAAACTATGCACCTCAATAATTTTCAATGATTTTTTTCTTATGGATGTTTGTCATAAGTAATTAAATTGACCCAAAAGTACATGGCTAGGACTAGTTACCATAACTTTTTAGATATGCACATTCTATTTTTGCAAGAAGTGAAAATTATTAGTTTTTCTCTTTAGATGGTAGCCAAAACTAGTTTTCCTGATGTTACTTACACATGTCCAACAATTACAAGGGATGTGGTAGAGTAATCACCAATTTTATCATCATTTGTGATGAATTGGGGAGTGGACTAGTCTAATCATGTACTTTGGATCACATTTAATTTTAATGGGTAGTCTCTTGGGTTAGTTAATATTTATGCAGGCTCCAACAATTACATAGAAAGAGTAGTTCTATGGTGGTGTTAAGTAGTACAACTCCTAGATGCCAACTGGATAATAATATGTATATATCAACACAATGAAGTTTACATTGATAAATAAGGGGACCTACCCATGAGGTGGTGTGTTGGTGAATCAGAGGCCTTGTTCTATATGTAAAATAATTTAGGGATTTATAACACTAACCATCATCACAAAACCTCTCCCCACCAGTTGGTTCAATGATATAAATTTTACAAAGCCAATGATAAAGTGCTTAAGAATTCATATAGAGAACTTCATTCAGAGTAGAACATTTTTTTACTTTACTTAATGCTTTGATATGGTGGCTAGTGTTGCTACAGATGTTCTTTTGTTTGGTCATCCATGCATCAAATTTCATATTGAATGGTCTACTATGCGGTTTAAAATTTTCAAAAACTAATATTATATTAATATCTCACATTTGTAGCATGATTGAACCATCATACATACTAGAAGGGTATGTAATTTAGTTCCTTGCCCCAATGGCAATTCTAGTTGGATTGAATAGTGGAAATCAACACTTTTTTTCTAGTACCACTTTCCTCAAGGTGTTTGGTAAAGAGTTAGATATGTTAAGGAATGGGACAAATATACACACATAAGTATGTTTAATATGATTTTCCATGACCTTGAATGATCCCCTCTAAATGAGACTATAAAACAAAATTATTGAGTTTAGGGAAGAAAACAAGCTAGTTAAGATATATCAAGCTCATGGTGCCTAAATCTGAGCTTGAATCCACTAGCTAAAAAATTGGTGATGATTTTTTCAACTATTTTTTAATAAGCTAATAGATAAATAGACTCCCATGCAAATCAAGGCTATCAAGGAAACCGACAACCATTTCACTAGTCTTCTAGACATCCTACAATTTTTTTGGAAATAATAACTAAATTTTTCAAGACAAAGGTCCCTTTAGAAAATTGGGACACTACTTCAATAAAATGCCTTAATGTAGTTCCTTATAAAATCACTCCAGGGCAAAGAATACCTTATGATAGACCCCTTTCTTTTAAAAATATTCATAGTGTCATTATTTGTATGGCTCATGTAAAGTCCACAAGTATTGATTGTTTTCCCTATGAGTTCTACCAAACCTTATGGAATTGTGTTGAAACTGATTTGTACAAAGCTTGTATGGAAGTTATGGCTAAAGGATCTCTTGGAAAGCTCATTAATAAAGTAAATATTAAGTTTATACCCAACGCTGGTGACCTTGATCATAATCACCAATTAGAGGTCTATAACCCTCTTAAAACTTTTTATGAAACTATTGCCAAGGATTTGGCCCTATGAATTGGGTACTTCTTTCCCTTGGTGGTTAGGCCAGAGAAAAGTAGACTCATGTTCAATATAGATGTATCTTAGATAAAATAATTGTAGTTTGGGAAGGGATGGAATGGGCTCACACATCCAAATAAAAATATTTATTTATTAAAATTGACTTTGAAAATGCCTATGATAGGATTGAACGACCTTTCGTTCTTGCTATTCTACAAGTCCTTAGTTTGAGTCAAATATTTTTCACTCTATCTAGGTTATCTTTCAATATGTTTATTCTTGTCTCACTATTCATTATCATCAATTTGAGAATTTAGTCTTTTATGATCCATCAAAAAAGGTTTTCTCATAGCTCCTTCTCTATATGTCTTAGATACGAAAGGATTTGGCTACTTGTTGGGGGATTATGCTCCTAAAGGGTTAATTAATAAAATTTATCTCCCACACTTCTTAGTGAGCACTTTGTTGATGAATCATTCATTATTATTTTGGAAGAATAAATGTTGGTTCACAAAAGAATGGAATGCCTTCAGTTTTTTTGAGTGGCCTCGAACTTCAACATGTAGTGGGCCAAGACTCTATGCCATAGGAAATCCTATGGCCTTAACTACATTTGTCTTGAGGCTTATCAGTAAAAATGGATTTCTCATGGGGAAAGGCTTAAATTTTTTGGGCATTTATTTTTCTCTTCAAGCTTCCAAGGTTGAGCTATGGAACTATGTTGTCTTTAGAATGGATTAAAAATATTAATATTGGATTGCTTTCTCTATCATAGGCAAGTTTAAAATTTATTCCAAAGCTCTGGCTACCACACATGTATATTACTCATCTTGTCGAGATCATTCTAAATTTTCCCATAATATATTTTAAAGATGATGCGAGACATACTTTGGGCCGACTCTAAAGGGAAAAAGGGATATCACACAGTATCCTGGGACATTTTTTGTAGTCCCATAAATGTTGATGGTCTAGGGATTATTAATATTTATAAGCAGTGATCCATAAACTAGTTGGATACTCCACTTTAAATCTCATCAACATGGATATTATTCTCCTAGATTAACAAAAATTAGTTATGTGATTGTCATAGGTTATTACCCTTGAAAAAATAGATATAAGCAAGTGCTAAAATTGAAATGTACCTACCTAATACACATAAACATAAATCATATGAATGAACAAAGCATAAATCAAACAATATTTGTACTAGAGAAACCTAATATGGGAATAAATTCAATGCGTGAGGCAAATTACTCTTCTCTTCAACTATGCAATGCAAGATTATAAAAGGTACTACCAGCTTGGCCTATATGGACATAAAATTCAATACCATCATATCTAAAACTAATACACAAACTATGGGATACACTTATCAAACACTTCTATGCACTTCCACACAACTAAATCAATCATCTATAGTTAGTCAAAATGAGATCACAAGAACAAAGACTCAAAATTATTATAAATAATTTGAATCCAACTTCCATCCTTCTCACTATGTTTTCTTATGTTTGCTACCTTAATTGGACATGTATTAATGCTTTCTCATCCTTAGAATCTGTCCAAAAATTAAACTGAATAGCTAAGTGTTCAAACCCATTCATATTTGTGTGGCTATAGAGGTCAACATTAGAGCTCTAAAGGTAAACAATCAGGCTCCAAAGGTCAACAAATGACCCCTGAGACCAAATTTGGGGTCAACATTTCTTACTTCCAGAGGCCACAACTTTTCCATACGACCTCGAAATTGAATGTCTTTTTTTAACTTGTTTAATTTTTTGAGAGGAAATAAAATATCTAATTAGAATATATAATTTAAAAAAATAACAGACTATTTTTACCCAAACAATAGATTTTGGTGATTTCTCTTAAGCTTCAAGAGCTTGCAAGTTATCATCTTGTCACTATGAAGATGTGTGGATCACCCTCGTACTAATTTTCCAAAGAAGCATATCTACTGTGATATTATGAGTGTATGAAATGTGTCACACAAGTGTATTAATAAAATGGGTTACATATAATTGGGCATAGTGTAAATCTCCATTACATATGACTAGTACATTAGGATCCAAATTGAGATCAAGTAGGGAATTAACATTTCAGATAAATCTATCCCCAAGGATACTGAAGGAAAAGAAGATTGAAAAGTTCTTCTCATGAACTACATCTCCTCTAGTAATCCTTAGGAAGAGGAACTTAGAATAATTTAGGTTCCAAACATTTTTTATTGCACTTGTTCCTATCCAAATTTTAGGTACCTTTGTGGCTTAAAGTATATGGAAGGCTGGGGAGACCATTAAACCTTAGTTGGTTTGGAAGGGGGGTGGTTTTAAATCAAGTCTATATATTAATTCAAACTCACTATGGTGGTCGCTTATTATTATTTTTAATTGAATACCATTAGATAAATATCATAGAATCAAATCCTTTTGAATCTTATGTAAAGGTATTCATGTCATTTGGGATGTCTTTGACAAATGATCTAGATCCTAGGCTAGTTTATAAGTTTTTAAGGCTGAATTTAAACTCAAAAACTAAGATTTTATGTTTACTTTTAGGATTCAGATGGTCGTACTAGACTGTGTGGTACATAAGATATGAATTTGAGGCTCTTGCAAATGGTCGAAAGACTAGAACTGGAGTGTGTCCACTTGTTTACTTTAGTACAAGCCTCAGAGTGGTTATCGATGGATAACTCCCAACATTGTTGCCTAGGAAATGTTCAAAAAATAGTGGAATCTTAATAATTTTTTTTTATACAGATCAAAATATTTCAAACCATCTAATTTGCAGTTATAGATCCCCAAAAGGCCTCTTTTCATGATACATTATCTACAAAGGTCTTCTATTGGGTGACATATTGCTTCTTATGAGGATCTCATCTCCCAAATGCCATACATGTGGACAAAATGAGATTATTAAATACATCTTTTGGTTATGACATGGTAGAAACTATAAATTATGGAGGTGGATTCACTCATTTTTATTCCATTTAGATTAGAATCCTTTTCTTGGTACATGGTTCTATTAGAGGATTTTTCTATGCTTTGTGAGATTCAAGAAATATTGTCATATTTTTTTAATTAAGATTCTCTCTATTATTTTGAAAGATGTAAATCTATTTATTTTAATAAACAACATCTAGACAAATATTTTTCTAATTTTAATAAAATTTCTATGATATCAAATGGCATGCTCTAGATCTGATTGCAAGCATATAGTGGCATTAGAGGTGTAGTACCTCCACACTCTCATAAGCTATGGGGTAATGCCACTTCTACTATTAGTAGGGTACCTCTAGATTCCTCTCAACAAAAACCTCGTGGAAGGGATTAGATGCAAAGGGATAAAGGTAGGGATTATCATAGGTCTCGAATCACTCTACATTCTCCACCCTACCATTGGTTCTCACTATTAGGGGCATGGAGGGTGGATTTCACCACATGTTGGTTATTTGAAATCTAGTTTTGTGTCTTTTGATTTGGATGGGTAAGAAAATTTCCTCGATTATCTCTTTCTATTTCACCCCCTCATTGAAAAATAAAGGAAGATATTCAAGAAAATAAAAAATAAGATGACTCAAGATCCATCCCTAATGCTCTGTAATTTGATGTGGGTGATTTTAGAGATAAGATAAATAGCCATTTGCCTCTTCATCTTACTCCTCTAAGGCTAATTTAACACATGCACACATGCACGCGTGCGCACGCACACACACACACACACACATGTTAGTTTTTATGATCAGAATTGAAACATTTATAAAATGCAACACAATGAACAATGAACACAACAATATACCCTGGGAAAACCCTCCAACTTGAATGGAAAAAACCTAGTAACAATATATCTCTTATATATCGAATGATAAGAACAACAATCTGCTTTACAATGGCCAAATCTAAGGCCTACAGGTATGGCTTCACTTCTTGAAACATAATGAATAAGATCACACTTGATAAATCTGATTTGCTCTTGAAATAACTTGATTTGCTCCTTAGGAGTCTACTCTGCCATGTGAATTATACTTCTTATTGAATCTCTTGAACAATGAGAAATCACTATACATATACAAGTGAGAGGAAAGAGACACGTCTCTTCAATCTCCCTGTCGGCCTCCACCAAACAAATTATGTCTTAAATAATACAATAAATTGGGCTGGAAGTGGGAGCCCGATGCTACTCCTTCAACATCAACACTCCCTCTCAGCTAGAAAGGATACTTCCAGCTGCATAAGACATATCACTTCATCGTGATGTCAATCACAATGGCTACAACAATGTATAGTATGTACAAGTGTTCATCACTTTACATGACATCCACCATGGTTCTCCTAGAGGGTGGAATCAAGGGATTTCACCTTGAACTTCTCTCACATAAAATAACTTATTATCAATGGATTTCACCTCAAACTTCTCTCACAGAGAAGAACTCGTTATGAAGGGATTTCACCTCAAACTTCTCTCACAGAGAAGAACTCGTTATCAAGGAATTTCACCTCAAAATTCTCTCACAGAGAAGAAATCATTGTCAAGGGATTTGACCTCGAACTTCTCTCATAGAGAAGAACTCATTATCAAGGGATTTCACCTCGAAATTATCTCACAGATAAGAACTCATTATAAAGGGATTTCACCTTGAACTTTGCTCACAGAGAAGAACTTGTTATTAAAGCTTTGGTAGCTTCTATAATAGATTTATTCTTCCTTTTTGCAACACCATTCTATTGAGGGTTATAAGGGACACAGAACTCCCTCTTAATTCCTGCTTCAATGTAAAAGTTATATAATCCTTCAGAGGTGTACTCTCCTCCATTGTTAGATCTCATAACTTCGATTCTTTTCCCAGATAAGTTCTCTACCTGAGCTTTAAACTCCTTGAACCTCTCAAGTACTTCTTTAGATTCACGGTACAACCTTTATAGGTACCTTCATGCTCCTGGTATAATTTTTGGAAGACTCGTGACCATCTTCTCCATGATAGGTAGAGCCCAAAAATGTAGGTGAGCCAATCTTCGATGCCAAAGATCACACAAGCTTGAAGAATCATGTACTAATGCCTGAAGTGGACAAGTGATTAGCCTCTAGAGGCTCTCATGTCTAACTCCAATTATAGGCATGGTGAGGCAGTTTTGCACAGGATGGTTTGATGGACTAGAGTACATCACACAATGTCCCATTTCAGCCAAGAGGGAGATACACCTATAGATTCATCATTAGTGGTCAAGAAGGGACTCTGTGGTAGCATGCACATAGTTCATGGCTTATAGCTACTATTTATGGTGCCTTGATTATCTATCCTCAAATTGGAACAACTTATCCTTTCACCAAGCCTGCTCAAGAGACTCCATTATGCTAGGAGAATGGTGGAACAAAAATCCCATCAATGTTGTGAATGAAGCAATGCGTATAGGAGTTGCTCCTAGCATATCAAATGCTTTTACTATCAATGGCCAACTGGGAGACCTCTATCCGTGCTCAAGATTTGGTATAATATTATTAATCACTTGGATCATTTACCAGATGTAATAGATGGAATAAATGCTAATATTGATGTAGATACATTCCACATTTCTGTGAATCCCAAGGAAACCAACCTTGTAAGGGTCATCAACTCTACCCTCAATACGGACCTTGTGGGCATGGATGCTTTGTATACAAAACCTTATAAAATGAAGTTCCTGATGTTAGGTCCCAGACAGACAATAGATGTTCTTGTTACTGCCAACAAGGTGGCAAGCAGATACTACATCGCTGCTCGAGCATATGCCAGTGGTCAGGGTGTCCCATATGGTAACACCACTACCACTGCCATTCTCGAATATGAAGGAAGCTCCTCTTCATCTCTTGCGATGCCTAATCTTCCTCCAGCTACTCGACTCTTTTCAATGTTAGATTCTTTCTCCTTCGCCACATTGGTGACTACCTTCTCCTTACTGCTCTTCTTTCCAACCCTGGCAGCGCTTCAACTTGAACACTCCGTAGCTACTATTGCTTCTCCTTTGACTTTCGGCTTGGCTTGGCTTGGCTTCCTCTCTATGCATAGGGTTGTTTCATCATCTCAGGGTTGTGAATAAGTTTTGTAGTCCCCCATTTTACCGTGGTAGTAGTCATGCCACTATCCACCATGAACAATTCAAAAATTACATATCCTCTATCTATTAGAGTGAGATCATCGCCTCTATATCTGAGTAAGATGTATAGAAAAATTCTTCCAAGAAGGTTACTCTTTCTCACTATGTTTTGATGAAAGATAGACTGCACTTCCATGACTAGTTGTACACCATTGGCTCCTTTCTCTAGCTCGACAACATGGAGATTCTGAATAACTCGACCCTTTTGGCTAGGTTGAATGCTTCAGCATATAAACTCTGATAAATTGTCTTAGCTCTTTCTAGCTACTTCACTCGCCATTCAGTTATTCAGTTCTTCTCCTTACATAGTTGGTTATATAGTATCGGCCACTATCTTCTACTCAACTCCTACACTCTCATTACACCTCTAGCCTGGGCGCTTCCTTTCAATGACACAACTGCTTTCCTTTGGACCTAGAATTTCACCATGGTTCAATGTCACTGCATTCACTCCTTACTGGCTATAGTTTCTTTCTGCACACTGGCTACTCATGATCTCCTTTAACTCTCTATGCAAGCTTCTACTAGTTGCTTGCATTCTCTTCCCACGTGCTAGCTAAAATTTCTTCCAACTACAGAAAGAATATTATTGATGTTGTTATTTATGTAATTTTTTATTTATGTTGTCGTGGGTTTAAAATCGAGACTATTTTATTCCTAAAATTAATTCTAATATGATATTTATTATGATTTTTACTCAAAAACTAATCTCATATCATCCACATTTTTAATTAAACATATAATATATTTATTAATCTAAAAAATATAATATATACTTTAAAAAAAAAGAAATATATAAATAATTATCAAAATCTAGAAGAATAATCTTCTTTTATATTTTCTTTGTTTAAAATAAATAAATATTTATATTTAAAATAAATCGTAATAATTGAAAAGGATAATACCTAAATAAAAATGTGGATTGGTTCAACAAAAGTATAAATAAAGAGAAAGCTAAGGGACACACCTATCTAATAGAACCTATTAACTCTCTAATCACATCCACTTAGACAAATACATTCATCCTAATCATCTCCACTTGGAAAAATACATTCCCAAATACAATCATTATATAAAAGAAAACCCAACCTTGTGTAAATTCCCTTATTCGAAGAAATTTAAGCATGACCTAATGAACTTTCACTTCTATATTTCATATGCCCTTGAAAGTCCAAGGTGATCATGCACACTTTCTACCTCGTTTATTTGGTCAAGTGCTTATCTTCTTGGATAGTAGTTATATTCTACTTTACGTCAAGATTTGTCACCCCTGTTGATATCACTGTAAAAATTTAAAATTTCTATTGAAGCACAATCTTAATTAACATTATATAATTAAATGGAGAAACCATAAAATTAATGGGGTAATTCACTTTCAATAAAGTCAAGGAATATGTTTCAAATTAGAGGCCGAGTCAACCTCAACGGTCAGATATTTTTAGGGGGATTATACATAGATCAAATATTAAATTTCACACCCTCTCGTTAAGGAATTTTCCAAGATATCATGTTTTAATCTAAACCACAAATCGGCATGATTTTTATTTTTTCAATATAACATCGAGTTCACATCATCTTATATATAATATCGATATATTATAATTCGTACACTTTTTTTTTTTAATTAGATTATTTTTAAGTGATTATTTTATTTATTATTAAGAAATTTATAATTATATATAATTGATGAGTAAATATATATTTAAATTTGAATGTTATTTTGACTAAGTAATTATGATTATTAAATATTCAATCCATTAAAATCATTTAAAAAACAATCTTAAATTTAATTATTTAACTTTTTATATTAGATATCTAAAAAATTTTATATCTTAATAGATTATATAAAAATATAATTTTGTTAATAAAAATAATTTTAGTTTAGTTAACATAATGTAAAAGTTAAAATTAAAAATACACATTTTTTGTCATCACCATAACAATTTGGTATATAAAAATCTCTTTCTGAAAACTTACACATTGATTTTTACCATTGATTTTTACTATTTATGTTATATAATATTCAACAAAATGTACAACCCTACCCCTTCAAATTTGATCTCCTATTTCATTGAAGTAATATAAATAATCATATATAAAATGTAATGTAAATAATATTTTTCCTAAAGTGGGGCATACAGTAAGTTTATGTGAAAGATTCAAAATATATCAAATAAATAGTTCATACTTTGGGTAAAATTATATGATGCAGATGGGATATATTGGACATATGTGAGGCATATGTGGGGGCATTCTATGTAATTTTGAGGAATAGTTAGAATATTCTATGATATTTTGATATAGATTAAATGGGTTAGATTTATCAAATTTGTTATATTGAACAGAGATATTTTATGACGTTATATATATGGTCGTATTATATATCACTTTGAGATACATATGGATCAAATTTGTGGCATGAATATTATTCATACAAAACACTCTTCTATTTTTTATATTGTGTATTTATGCGGAATGATAGCACTACGTAAACACCATGAATATACATTTGTCTGCAACGATTGATTCAAAATTCTATTATGACATACAAAACTATTTTTGGGTTCTATTTAGATAAATAATGTTTTAAGGTTTTATTTTGACATACAAATATATTTTGGAGTTCTAACTTTACATAAAAATTGGATTTTGGTGTAAATACTTATAATGCTATTCATAGTAGTACAATTGAGGTTTCTATAACACTCAACTTATAACACTTCTCCTTCTCCAATGATGATTGAGGCATTAATAATCCTTAACTCATAGTTTTAGGGGTTGCATTTCTTTAGGGCATAATCACCCCCATGCAATTCTCTGAATGATTTCAACAAGTAAAAACTTGGTTCTCGTACACTCAAGTGTATTCATTCATTGACTTTTTAATTTCAAATAATTCAATGATATATGTATGTATATGTGTGAATGTGTGTGTGTGTGTGTGTGTGTGTGTGTGTATGTGTGTGTGTGTGTGTGTGTACACACACACACACACACACACACACATTCACACATATACATACATACATACATACATACATACATACATACATACATACATACATACATACATACATACATACATAAATATATATAATTCATACAAGACCAAATGGTGCATGCATTTGGTAGAGTCATTGCATTAATATTGGTATAATTTGAATAATGTGTTTATAATTTGGTGCATTTACATGACATATACACCTAAAATGTGTCTCAAGCTAAAGTATTTGTCAACATGTAACCTTTACACACACACACACACACACACACACACACACACACACACACGTATGTACATGTTTTGACAAATACTTTAGCTTCACACACACACACGCACGCACGCACGCACGCACGCACACACACACACACACATACATATGTACATGTATATGTGATCCAGGCTGATTTGGGCAACCCAGGCAACCATTCGCGGTGACCATTCGGTGGCAATTAGGTGGCAGTCAGTGCCTCGAATTTGCTTTGTTTCATTACATTTTATCTTCGGTGGCAGTTAGGTGGCAGTCATCGCCTCAACTGCTATATTTTTTTCATTCTATTTTGGCTGTGAGCGATTATATCCTCAAGCATTGTATTGTTTTAATGCTGTGAGCGACTATATCCTTGAGCATTACATTGTTCAGTCATGACCATTAATTCCTCGAGCCATGCAATCTCCCACGGTGGCCTTCAAAACATGTATAAATATATTGTAACCCAAAAAAGGGGAGACAAACATCTCTTCTCAGAGATAAGCGTATGTTTTGGCAAGACATCTCTTCTCAGAGATAAGCCTACATTTGTATTGTGAGCAGTAAGTAATACGATGTCTCTTCCAAGAGAGTTCATTGTTATTATGTTGTTTCTGTGCTATTGCAATCTTCGTCAACCAGAACTTCTGAGTTTTGGATCAATATGTACATGTATATGTATATGTATACATATATACATATATACATATACATATGCATATACATATACATATACATATACATATAAAATAAAGGTTACATTTTGATAAATACTTTAGCTTGAGACACATTTTAGGTGTATATGCCATGTAAATGCACCAAATTATAAACACATTATTCAAATTATACCAATATTAATGCAATGACTCTACCAAATGCATGCACCATTTGGTCTTGTATCTTTTGCAACAATTAGCTTCTTTTATTAGTTTAATTAATATTTTTCATTCTTGGTAGACTTGGCACTATTTTCTATTATTTCAAGTTGATATGGTTATACCATTTGACTTGGGCAAGATTGGCTATATTATGATACACTAAAGTTGTGTGATTGATATTATGAGTTATCAATAGACTTGGCACAACTCACCCTTATACTAGATTGGGGGCATGATCACCATCCAATTCACTTATTCACGTCTCCAAGGTTTAATTATGAACCTCTCTCCAATGATTCAACTAAGAAGCATCATTACCAAAGCAAAATATCAAGGGGAAACATGGTTACACTAACACACAAGTGTGCTCTTTCCTTATTCTCTTTTCTTTCAGGAAAATTATAATTATTCATTTTCATATTATATGCACTAATAACACATGTAACATGTTCTTGGTTTCAGCTCATACACATATAAAAAAATTCAAAAATGACCTAGTAAAAATAAGGTGTGTTGTACACACCACGATAAACATTTAATTTCTTTAAACTAGTATTTTCATCCTTATGAATTACTATATTAAGGAAGGTAGAGGAGGGGAAAATTTAGATTCTTAAATATGTTAAAATAGTCATGTACACTTGACAAATATCACTCAAAGATCTACCCTTCAGTTGTTGACCTTCCTAATAGCCAATAGGCTCACATTTACCACCTCATTGGGCCAAAATGCTTAGCTTATAGTCTGAACATATAATTTTGATTATCCAAATCACATATAACCCATATTACACTTAAAATATGATATATATCCTTCACTTTCAGTTATAGAGCTCCAAAACCTTCTTTTTCTTAGATACTTGTGTTCAAATTTGGACAGTAGTGATGACCCTACTATCCATTATCTAATGCAAGTGCCCATGCCTTCTAAACACTCAAATTTGAAAAATATTTAAAAATGTACAAGTTAGCCTATTATGTTTTATTAACCCTTCTATGAGAATTTTTTAAAAATATGTAGTATAAATATAATTTAAAGTTAACTCCTTATTCATCTAGAAAAATACCAAGAAATCACTTATTCAAGATCATTCAATCATTTTCACAAATCATTTATATTGCCTTATTCTTATCTATTTCTATATTAGTCAAAGGATTAGTCATATTATATTTTTTAAGAATTTAAAGAACAACATGTGAGCAATATTTGTCAAGTTACAAGCTAGATCATTACATACACTTATATAAAACATTCTACACCATTGATCACATGCAAGCCAACACATAGGGGAAAAATACATATGTATGAGGCCCTATTCAAAGTATTTTCTATGTAGGCAAAAATCATTGAAAGAAGGGTCCTTGAGGTCGGATGAACTTCATGAGCCCACTATCCCATTTTTGGCAAGGTGATAAGCCCTGAGAGGAGGATCTAGGGGTTGAGATATATTATGATATCTAAAGAATCTGCATGTGATATGAACATATAATTCAAAAGGAGATAAAAAATATAGAAAGGCCTAAGTGGGACTTTTAATCAATGAAAAATATTCCATATAGGTCAGATGCATTGAAGCACATGCATTAACATTAACACATGTATCCACAGGGTGATGCAAGTCTCCATGCTAATAGAAAGCTAATTTATCAGAATCTAAAAGTCATCATATAATCTTTTTTTACACATGCATGACTTAGATTTTATTGTGCATCAATGTATAAGTTAAGTATAATTTCTCCTTCATATAGCTATTATCAGAATATTAAATGTTTCAATTTATATATTTGACATATATGCTTAGTCTCAATATTTCTTATTATAACATCAGTAGAATCTAAATTCATTAATTAGTTTGATTTTTAAAGTAGCTTACTCATTTTTTGATTAGAATAATTTCATTAATATTAATACTTATTTCCAAAAAGGATTAAATAAAATATTAAAAAAAGGATGTGTGCCATGAGGTATAATCCTTTGCTCCCAATCAATGGAGTTATAGGATGGTCTTGGATGAGAAGAGTTTATTAATACATAATTCATACTTGGTCGCATATAAATTTTATATTAATGTTGACATTAGGTAAGATATTGTGATCAAACTAAAAATATTATATTCATAAATAATTTGATTTAATACTTAACAATGGGTCTATGATTTAAAACAAAGTTTATAAATAAATGCATCCACAGACCCCATGAATTAGCCATATGATAAAATATTTATGGTGATCACTTCATGAATCCTATAAAAGTTATCAATCATGTGCTCTCGACCAATGGAGTCATGAGATGGTCTTGCCTAAGAAAGGTTTATTTTAAGTAGTGTGATCATGACATTTGGAACAATATTATCCATAAAAAAGGAAAACATGGATGGGATAAAAAATAGTGGATACATAATACATTGAAAAGAAAAGTCAAAATTCTTATTCATAGTGGTCATACTAATGTAGTAATATGTGTAGTGAGGATATTGTGTCTTGGCCAAAGGAAGCGAGCGATTAAATTTCACGCAAGTAGGGCTTCAATGAAGAGCGAGAATTTCAAAATGATATTTTCCAAAGAAAGGAAATGTTTATTAATAAGAATTACAAAAAATACAAGTGGCATAGACTTAATGGGATCTAAAGGTGATAACATTGGCATAAAAATCATGAAATATACAGAGTCTTACTTCCCAAGGGTAGAAATTGCATTATATTAAGCATAAATACAAATATAAAATGTGACTAGAACTATCGTTGTGGAATAATTTAATTCAACCATTAACCATGCTCCTACTTATGCATAATTCCTTTTCAAAAGAGAAGCAATACCAAACAACAATCCTTTAGACACTCAATATTTCAAATAAAGTACATGTTATTCTTTGTTGCTCCTAGGCATTCCATATTTCATATGTGATCCCAATGAAACATACTAAACATACAAACATCAAAATTTAACTCTACCACTATACAATATGAAATGATCATAGTTTAGTCTTTTTATTAAATATATTGAAACTAAATAGAAGTTAAAATAGGTGCACCATGACACTATAATTATTTTTTCTCATTATCTCATATCAACATGATAAAAAATGAATACTAGATAAAAAGATTATTTGGTCTCATGTTCCAGTTGTCCACCCTCACAACAACTACACAGTGTTCATAAAGGGGCAGTGAGGAATCATATGACTGCTCTACTGAGTTATTCATCAAAAAACGTAGTCAATGTCAAACCCATACATTGTTCCCAACTAATATTGTATCATTTTTTATTACTCATTATTCTAATTCAACTATGACCAATGAGTTAAATGGGGAAAAGTCAAACAAAGGTCTAATTAAGGAACAACAATATGATTAAGGTGAAAATAAGAAGGATAAATATAAGACAAACTAATAAATGATTATCAAATCAATTAGAAGGGATAGAGTCATAATGGCATGAAGTCACAATAGAATATTAAACTACTGGAAGAATGTCACATTAAAATGTGGTCCCCAAACCCATAACTACTCAAGATCCAAGCACTATCTCATGTCATGTAATCACATGCTAAAAAATAAATAAGTTTTTGGATATGGCACAAAAATTTAACTCCATAGGAGTCAACAAACCCCAAAAACACTAACTAATGGACATTCCCACATCTCCTAGCACCCTGATGGAGGCCTATATATATATGTAAATATTGTATATATTCAGCCAACACAAATAGAACTACTAGTGCAAAGATTTTTTCATATTCCTCTTGTAACCCACCCAAGAAAATCACAGAGGATGGAAAATATTAAAATTAAGGAGAAGAATCATGTAAAAAAGGCCAGATTGACTAGATATTATCATGAAATGAAAATAACCATAAGAAGAATTTCTAAAAATTAAAACAAGATCCACAGATCATTGCCTACATCCATGTCCTTTAACAGAACTAAAAGAGGGTTCACAAAGTAATTCTAGATAACATTGAGCAATATTGTGAAATAGTTAGTCACTACATGGTTTGCACTGTGAATTCTATTCTAAATTCTTTTTTCCTTTCCTTTCTCAATTTGATCCATCACCATATCTAAGTGTCTATGTTCTCTTTTTAAGACCAACATGCCTCATTAATTCCATAGTTTTTTTCAGCAAAATCCTATCTTCACTTCTAAGGAACATGTCTACTCTATCCTCACCGTTTAATATTTATAAACCACCACACTTTGAATTTTGGCTTGTGGTTCATTCAAATATGTTCAGTGACAAAATGCTTTATTGTCACTTATTTATATCAATATTAAGGGTTATAGGGACCCTCACCACTACAAACATAAAATCAAGAAATACAAAAAACTAGATGGAAGAAGGTGGACTCCACACTTCTCTACTTGCAAGATAGAAAAGCAAAAAAACAATCCAAACATAATTTGAGGTACAAACCCCGAACAAGAAGACCTATCAAAAGAAATTTCAAAAATGAAAGGAGTAAGACCAACTAGTTGACCACCAAAACTAGCACATAACCTTAATGTATTGCTGGTTTCTTATGAGAACAAAGTTCCATATGACAAGTTTTTTTTCTTGGCATAAATTTTCCTATTTGAGACCTTTGTCTAGCCTTTAGCTTCATCTATGACACTACCAATCAGGGGGGATCCAATATTCAAACACAAACCTTCCAAAGGAGGAAATCCTAAGTGGGAGGGATGCATTTCTTGTACAGAGATATGATGAAATCTGAAAAGATCCTGGGATAGATTCATCCAAAACTGAGTCTTCTTTACTAGAGGGAGAAACCATTTTGATAGAAGATGAAGAAAAAATCATCGCAGAGGAGGACATTGAAAGAGTTTGGGAAGATTTAAACTTGATTGTGGGAGGAACATTATCCTTAAAATTACCAAAGATGATTAGATGATCCACCTCAACATCTTTACACCAAGTTGCATATTTTCTAAATTTTAACTTGTTATCAGCTTGGTCACCAAATTTATTAGGGAAATCATTTTCCACATGATCGTGAACAAAGCATCTTCTACATCTAAAATTTATCATTTCATAATCCATAGGTTGAGTCCAAATTCTATTTCCAACCTTGATCTTAATAACTTATGGTAAACCTTTTGAAATATTCATGAAAATGTACATTTGAGCAAAGGTAGTCTATTTACAGTTATCAGTCTCAAGTGTAAGTGAGATAAAATCCCTAAGAGAGCTACCAATGTTTTGAAGAAAAGGAGCCTTCCAAAATTGCATAGGTAAATGAGGTAACCTGATCCAAACCGAAGCAACAATGAAATATTTTTTGATAGGATTGAAAGTAGGGTACCATAGTTTCATGCATAGAAAAGCTATATTCCAAGTCCAAGGGCACAAATGCAATAATTGATCTATGTTAGCAATCAAGGAGTAAACAATAATGAAAAATTCTTTGGTACACAGATGGATGACAAAGGTGTTGGATAAAAGAGGGTTTCAATGCTTGAAAATCCAGGTATGTAGATTAAACGTGCTCAGCTAGAGTTTGCGAAAATCACAAATCACAACTGATGAAAACCATGCTTCATCATTTAGAACCTCACCTCCCAACTCAACAATAGGGACATCGGAAGAGACATGACCATCCTTTGATTGCCCTTGCCACAAAGCAAAGACAAGTCATATAACACAGTTGAAACCTTCGAAGGAGAAGAGGGAATGATTGTACATAATATATCTACCCCCATTGAGATGTAGAATAAACCTAGCACCCACGCCGTGTGCTGGACCAAAAATTGATTCATTGAAAACACTATACACATAAAAGGGACACAACTTTGAGGGCCATAGAACCCTTACCAAGGTGTCATCATAACCGGAAGGGAATCGTAAAACACCAACAAACCCAAAACCCAAAACCGTGAATAAGAACGAACCCCTGAAACAGTTAATATCACTTAAATCGTATAATTGTCACTTTTAACTCTCAACCACCCGTAGATTTTTAGCATCTTAAAACATTTATCAATCTAAATTAAATTTATGTCTTTAGTATTTATTTATGTCTGTGTATTTATATGTTGTAGAAATAACATTTAAAGGTAAGAAATAATATTTAAAGGCGTATAGGAATATCACTTACGCGTCAATGTTGATGGTCTCATGTAAACTCCTTGTTCGTTACGGAATATTATAATATATTTATGTTGACTGCTCATTGGTACACGTGCATGCACCTTTAAATATTGTTCTTCCTAATAACGTACACTACATGGATAAGTATCAAAAAAAAAAGAAAGTGAAAAAAATAAAATAACAAAATTGGTTGTGGAGACTCTCCACGTCAAAAATGGCGAAAAGTGGTCCGTGGAAGAACTCGTTTTTTCGTTTTACACAGAATACACGTGTGTCATAAGTGTTTCGGTCATAAAAGGCTATAAAGTCATCGTTTTTTATTGTCTTTCCCGGCCGCCATGCAAGGTGGACTGGTAGAGAAGACTAAAATATATCTATTCGATTAGTCGGCAGGGCCTACAGACAGTGTTTCCTAAAACGTGGTTGACTAGTTTGTAGCACATTTTTCTTGAGAGCGTGATATTATTAAAAGCATTTTAGAGTGTTCCTCATCTGTATTGAGGGTCTATATAACTTTGTTATTAGACTCTTGTTTGATTACAAATATAGGGTTGCAAAACGAAAAAGCAGAGCATTCAACATGGCGGGCGGAGGAGTAATGGCATCTGGCCCTGCAAAAGATTATCCAGGCAAACTCACAATGTTTGTGCTGCTCACAAGCATTGTCGCTGCCACGGGCGGTCTTATCTTTGGATATGATATTGGTATTTCAGGTAACATTTACTGTCATATACGCAGGTTTTATTTTGTGGGGTTGATTTTATTTTTGTTTCTGACCCGCGGTGACTGGATTTGCTACAGGCGGAGTTACATCCATGGACTCTTTCCTCAAGAAGTTTTTCCGCGGGGTTTACAAGAAAAAGAGGGATTCCACAAACTTATACTGTCAATTTGATAGTCAATTGCTAACGACCTTTACATCCTCGCTGTATATTGCGGGTTTGATTTCATCCTTCTTTGCATCCGGAATCACCAGGGTGTACGGACGGAAAATCTCCATGCTGATTGGGGGTTTCAGTTTTTTGATCGGTTCTGCGCTAAATGGAGCAGCCGTTAATATCGAAATGCTTATTGTAGGCCGTATAATGCTTGGTGTGGGTGTAGGATTCGCCAATCAGGTGACTACTTATTTAATTTGATGGGTCGTGTTAATTCAATCCAGTGTTTAAAGAACGCTCATATATTAAATTGCTATGTGATTTGCAGGCCGTTCCTGTTTATTTGTCTGAGATGGCTCCGGCGAGATTAAGGGGAGCCCTTAACATTGGCTTCCAATTGTTCACCACAATTGGCGTTCTGTCTGCTAATTTGATAAACTACGGAACGGATAAAATCAACGGTGGGTGGGGATGGCGGGTGTCGCTGGCGTTGGCGGCAGTTCCAGCAGGCATAATGACGATTGGAGCGTTTGGGCTTCCAGACACACCAAACAGTCTGATAGAGAGAGGTCACGTGGAAAAGGGCAGAGCAATGCTGGAGAGAGTTCGCGGGACAAAAGATGTGCAGGCCGAATTCGACGACATGGTGGAGGCCAATGAAGTCTCCAAAACTGTAAAACATCCGTTCCGAAACATTCTGCAGAGAAGATACAGACCTCAGCTGGTGATGGCCATAGCCATCCCCTTCTTCCAGCAGTTCACTGGGATAAACGCCATTATGTTTTATGCTCCCGTTTTATTCAAGACAATTGGGTTTGGAAATAACGCGTCCCTCATGTCTGCGGTCATAACGGGGTTGGTGAATGTTTTAGCCACTATCATCTCCCTTGTCACTGTCGACAAATATGGACGGAGATTTCTATTCATCGAGGGGGGTATTCAGATGGCAATCGCTCAGGTAATTATAATTTTTTATTTTATTTTTATTAGTTTCAGGCACAGTACAGCATAGACCAGATCTAATGGTGGTACTGGTGCATACATATACATGCAGGTAGCGGTGGCGATTCTGTTGGCAGCGAAGTTAGGAACATCAGGGGAGGGTGATCTACCAAAGGGATACTCCATGCTGGTGGTGGCGGTGATATGCATATTCGTTGCAGCGTTTGCCTGGTCATGGGGACCGCTCGGGTGGCTCGTTCCCAGTGAGATTTTCCCGCTGGAGATTCGATCCGCAGGCCAATCGATCAACGTTTCGCTGAATCTTTTGTTCACTTTTGTGATTGCACAGGCCTTTCTGGCCATGCTTTGCCACTTTAAGTTTGGGATTTTTCTGTTTTTCGCTGGATGGGTGGTCATCATGACGCTGTTCGTTTATTTCTTCCTGCCTGAAACCAAAAATGTGCCAATCGATGAGATGACACGAGTGTGGAGGGAACACTGGTTCTGGGGAAGATATGTTCCGCTGGAGGAGCATTACCCCAGACCTATCAATGTTGAAATGAAGAATGGAGTTGTTACCTCGCCATAAGCAATGATTTTAGTTTCATAATTATGATGCCTGAGGGCATCTCAATATTCCCATTCATTCAGATTAATTTAAAAGTGATTTAATTCTTTAGAATTTCCAGTTTCGTGACAATTACCATACCTGTAAATGAAAGCCTCAAATAATAAAAGTTACACTTGCTTGTAAGAATTTTGGAAGGCTTATTGTCATTGGAAGTGTTCAAAATCTGCTTCATTTTCTTTATAATTCTAGTTTATCATGTTTTTTAAGTCAAGCATGCAATATGATTTTCAAAACAAGTATGCAATACGATTTTCAAAACAAAGGAGTCTTCATCTCCTAGTTTATTAATTTTTTTAGTCACATTAATCTTTGATTAAGATGGTCCCCATCTTGGCTCCAAATCTTATGGAAACTTTTCTTTTTCGTTTCAGTTATGTGATGCAACGCTCAGAGAGCCCTTCCCCCAATAGAAATGAGGAGGATTTCTTGCAGACTGAGTGGTGACATATGTTTCTCGTAGACTTTATTTCTAAAGGTCAATAACTAATGTTTCTAAACAACTACTTTATGGTGCTTGAAGGCCAAGATAACGAAACTATGCACCTCAATAATTTGTAGTTAATTTCATTTCTTGAATGTTTATCATTTAACTAATTCGACTCATAAGTACATGGTTAGAGCTATTTGTAGACGTCCAATTCCTAACACCATTTGTGTTAAAATTGTGAATCTTACTTGAATTGCACTCAAATGCACATTTTAGGTCAAAATTCATAAAACACACTAAATGGTTCAAATTTGTCATTTACAAATGCCAATTTAGGTCAAAGTATCCCTAAATGGGGCAATGCAATTTATGGGCCAGCTAACTTTAATGTGATCATTTCGAGTCAAAATGACGATTTCGCATTTTTGTGCTCTAGGTCACTCTTTTCTTCTAATTCATCAGCACACATCACATACCTTTGTTATTTTGTGTCGGCAACATCCTAAATGGGAATACAGTTTCAACACATCTAAGATTACCTTCCAAATTTTTTCCAGTCAAATTACGACTCAATAATATGACTTTCTGACCATTTTGATTAATTGAGGTCTAATTTATAAAGAATTGCACTAAACTAAATTAACCTTGTTTAAGATAATTAATCCAAATTAAGAGCTTAAGTAAGAATTCCATGGAAATTATTGAATATCTCATTATTAGAAATTGATTGTTGATATCTACATCATCAGGTGACATCATTTCTTAGAAAGACATCTTTAGGCCATAAATGTCATAAATATCAGAATTATGGGTTTTTCATGCCTCATTAATAACCCTCCATGCCTATTCAATGTCCTTTCAAAGTCATGTTGAAGATAATTATGGATTTAATTTCAAATATTGAATTAATCCTAAACCATATATCTTCATATCAAGATGGACGATCATGGTTGATTCTAGTCATTCTTGAAAATCTATAAATAGAGAGGTCATGAAAATCATTTTCAAGCTTGAATATTGCAAAGTTATAATGTTAAATTGTTTTCACAATCCTTTGCATTTGATCATTGTTTTTATTTGCAAGCTTCATTAATAAGCTAGTTTAGTGATTCTAAATCATGAGCCTAGGTTTTGTGGAGTGTTCTTGAGATATTGGAGTAGTTTGCCACTATTTTTGATAAAGACACAGATGCTTGATTAAGGGAGAACATGCTTTTGAGCTATTTTTGAAGAATGGATTCACTTGAGAAGGTATAGATTTTTTACTTTCTTTCATTTATCTTTCATTGTCATTAGTGATTCCCACATGAATATATACGCTTAATTCAGTTTTTTCTTATGCATTCTTCCTTTGGTTTATTAGACTAATGTTTGACTAATCATGTTATGTAATCCTCTCTACATTTTGGTACACTCAGTGGGATCATACCTCACAAAAGTGATCATAAATCTTCTACAATTTGCCTACTAATCATTTCTTTGAAGAATCTTGAAGTGAGAGGCCAAAAAGAGTGAAAATTTAAGCAAAAACACATTTTTATGGAAGTTACAGATTTTTCCTAACATAGTTGCAAGTTTGTCCTATAACAGTCATGGGATTGTCACTGCAAGTCATGGTATTGTGTTTTAATAGTCATGGGATTGTCCAGTAGCCATATTATAATCTCGTTAATCCCAAGTAGTGATATTGTAATCCTGCCACTCATAAGTAGTGATATTGCAATCTTACTACTCACAAGTAGTGATATTGCAAACCTGTTACTCTCGTGATTGACAAAGTGGTGAGATTATCATTGTGAGTCATGGTATTATAGTGTGATAGGCCATTTTATAGAGCTTTGTTTGGGGTCATTTAGATTCTAATTTTAATGATTCTTTTTAAAACCATATATTTTCTTCCAATTTTTTTGAATATGCAATTAGTTTCACTTAAAGTTGTATAAATGTTTCAAAAACCTCTTTAAACCAAGAGTAGTGGGATTGTCAACCCAACTTGTGGTATTGTCAATCTGAATGGCAGAATTGTCAACTCGAATGGTGGGATTGTTAACCTGAGTAGCAAAATTATGGTTTCTATTAAACTAACCCAACTCATGGGATTGTGAACCCAAATAGCGGGATTGTGAACCCGAATAGTGGGATTGTTAATCGAGTGGCGATATTGTTTTTCCCTATTAATCTAACCCAAATAGCAGAATTATTGACCCGAGTTGTAGTTTTGTAGAGTCATAGAATTGATCTGTCAAGTATTAGGATTTCACCGTGTCAACCTGAGAGCTCATTTTTTTAAGTGCTTCAAAGGTAAACGACTTGCTAACATTTTTCTCGTAGGATTTGATTGAAAAATCATCAAAGCATGCGTAAATAGATATTTTAAAACTTCTTTTGAGGTGTTTTAAAAAGAATCAAACCTTTGATTTTGATGCTTAAAAAAAAATATTTAGGGTGTTATTGCTTAAGTTTTGTAGTTAGCTTTCAAAGTTACAAATTAAGACCAAGGGGTCAAAAGAACATCACCTAATATTTCAAATTGGTACTTGAAATTGAACTCACTTGTCCAATTTTTGTCTTCAATAGTTATTTAGTTTTTTATTGGCAATGAGAAGGATGTCGTGTGTATGCTCTTCAACTTGTCCCCATTAGGAAACCCTTAGAATCAAAAGTGACATCCTTATTACAAAAAGCTTAGTCCAAGGCTTAGAAAGAATGTCATCTAAAGCACTCCCCAAAAACTCATCATAGTTTAGGTGACTTTTGTTAAGTTGTGGAGCTAAAAGCTTCACCAAGAAGCTAATCAGGAGGTTGCTGAGTGCAGACAACAACCGACATCGGTAGTACGATCGATGTTGATCAGGCAGGGACCAAGGATCGGCCAACGTCAGCCAGAAGTAGACTGACAGCAACTGACATCGGTCACCTGTGCGTGTGCATGCTCTTGCATGTGTTTTTCAACACGTGTTTCCAGAATTAGACTCGTCTAATTTAAGTAGTCTGAGAGTGTTTGCATGTTGAAGGCTAATTTAAGTCTTGAGTCTGTGTTTCTAATTATTGTAGTTAGAGGTCTAATTATTGTATGCATGGGATCCTATTTAAGAGACCCATGATGTATGTAATTATTAAGAAGGCAAGTAAAGCATTGAAGCAAGAAGCAAGGTCAAGGAGATCAGCTGAAGCATTCAAGGAGGGGATAACAACTCAGGTTGTTGAGTTGGTTGTGGTTGAGCAAGAGAGAGAGGGAAGAAGTCCTTGAGGTGTGGCAAGCCTTAGAGGTGGAAGATGAAGTGGCATCTTTTTTATTGTATTTTCTTCTGAAGAGTATTTAATACAAGATTGTGTATTGTCTCTCAAATTCTTTGCTGTTTCAAGTTTCAAGTTACTTAATCAATCTGGTATAATTCTGTGTTTAATTGCTTATAAGAAAAGTCATCAATTGTGTTTCCAAGGGTCCCTAACAGTTGGTATCAGAGCTAAGGTTGCAGGAAGTAGGTATTGTTTGATTACAGGTCATTCTCAGGGGTTTCTGATTGAGTGGGAGTACAACAATGACAGAAGAAAGTATACTATGAATGGAGAAGTTTAACGGCAAGAATTATCAACATTGGCAGATGCAGAAAGAAGATTATCTGTATCAAAAAGATTTGTACTTACCGTTGGGTGGGGTTGTAAGCAAGCCCACAGACATGAAGGATGAATAATGGAGCTTTCTTGATCAGAAGGCTCTAGGATCTATAAGGTTGAGCCTTGCATCGTTTGTGATTTCTAACTTATCACAGTGTAAGACAATGGTAGAGTTGATAAAATCTTTGGCAAATCTATATGAAAAGCCCTCTGCTTCAAATAAGGTATTTCTAATGAAGCAACTATTTACTATGCAAATGCAGGAAGGTGGATCGGTATACACCCATCTTAGTGATTTCCATGGTTTGGTAAACCAATTAACTTCAGTCAATATTGTTTTTGATGATGAAATAAGAGCTCTCTTAATCTTATGCTCATTACCTAAAAGTTGGGAGAGTTTGGTAATGACAGTATCTAATACTGCGTCTGCTTCTAAAATCTTAAAAGTTGATGATGTAGTTAGTGTAATCTTGAATGAAGATATTCGCAGGAAAAGCATAGGTGAATCATCATCAGGGAATGATTTAAGCGCTGAAAGTAGAGAAAGGAAAAGAGAGAAGGTCGAGCAGGAGAAATCAAGGTCGAAGATGGAGAGTGGATCCAAATCCAGAAGTGGAAGTATCACCTGCTGGTATTGTGGAAAGAAAGGACACATAAAGAAAGAGTGTTGGTTGAGGGATAAAGACAATCAACATGAAGGTAAGGATGAAGCAACTGTTTTAGGTATTGTGGCACAAGATGCTCTCATACTTTCTTTGGATAGTCAGATAGAATCATGGATTTTAGATTCTGGTTCTTCTTTTCATGCTTCCCCAAACAGAGATTTGTTCTATGAGTATGTCCAGAGAGAATTTGGAGTGCTTTACTTAGGGGATGGTACGCCTTGTCAAATGGTTGGCAAAGGGAAAGTGCAGCTGGAATTACAGACAGAGAACACATGGGTGTTGATGGAGGTTATGCATGTCCCAATTCTGAAGCAGAGTTTGGTTTCTGTAGGCAAGTTGGGTAATGAGGGATGCACAATAACCCTCACAGCAGATTCTTGGAAGGTTTCCAAGGGTTCACTTGTTTTAGAAAGAGGTAAGAAAGTAGGTACTCTTTACCTATCTACTTGTATTACTAATTCTTCTTCTGGGTTATCTAATTTAGCTATAAATTCAGAGATGTGGCTTAATAGGCTTGGTCACATGAATAAGAAAGAGATGCATGTTCATGAGTCAAAAGGTATGAGTTCAAATTCAGAGGGCATAGATCGAGTTAAGTGCAAGAAAAGGAAATTTGATGCTTTTGACACAAACAGGGAAGCCTTGGTGTTTATGGAGGAGATGATGGATAGAAATCAGTCACAGGGGCTAAATAATTCTACGTAAGGTAGTATGGACAGGGTTTTGATCCAAGATGGGCTCACGGGTGAAAAACATAGGCACTGATGTCGGTCAATTGGGATCGACGTCAGCCAGATAGAGACCGACATTGGCACTGTGAAGATTGATGTCGGTGACTCAGGGCAGATAACAACTGGCATTGGCCAGGGGAAACCAACATCGGCAAGGAGACAGTCGCACAGAACTGACGTTGGTCAAGTGCAGACTGAGATGTGATTGACATCGATCACTGAGACAAATTTTGGGTAGACAGTAAGCTGTCAAGGAGTCTCAAATGCCTATTAAAGGATTGAAGTGGTAAGTAAGTCTTAAATTCATCATTTCCCTTCTTTACACTACCTGTTGCTCACTGATGGTCAAGAATCAAGAAGTTGTTAAAGAAGTAGAACAGGTAGATCCAGGAAATAGTGGGAGCTTGGCATGGATGAGGAATGTGATTCCTTGGAGAAGAACCAAATAGGTGTTTTTGGTGGAGTTGTCAGCTAGAAGAAAACATTGAGAGACGAATGGATGTTCAAGATGAAGAAGAGTGGGAATGGATAGGTGAGACGGAAGGCCAAGGGTACATGGTCTTGAAGAAGCTGCAGGGCAATGGAGGTTTGACAGGGATATGACTAAGCATGGCTTTAATCAAGGTCAATGTGACCATTGTGTTTTTACTTTACCAGGTGGATAATGATTGCAACATTATTCTATTACTGTATTGTGTTGCTTGTTGCAGGGTTACATATATAGGGAGTTTTCTAAGCTAAAGGTAAAGTTAGTTTAGAGGTATGTTATGAAGAATTTGGAGCAGCAAAATTCTTTGGCATAAGAGACATAGAAGATCACAGGTTGGTTTTGTCTCAAGTGGGAGCTGATGTGAAGAAGGTGTTGGTGAGGTTCAAGGTGCAGGATGCAAAATCGGTAAGCACACCAAAAGCCGGATAGTTCAAGTTGAGCTTGAACAAGTGTTCGAAATCACATAAAGTATAGTATAGACCTGAGTTTTCCCAAGTAGTGGGAGTTGTCAGAAAGTTCAAATGTGGCAGTGGACTTGGTTGACAGGTTTAACATCACAAGATGTGTGGTGGATGGTCTTCAAAATTGAGCTTAAAAATGGAGGTGCCTGAGATGGTTAGTGGAGGATGCTGTACAGGTGTAGCTGTTTATCTCCAAGTGGGAGATTGTTAAGTTGTGGAGCTAAAAGCTTCACCAAGAAGATAATTAGGAGGTTGATGAGTGCAAACAACAACCAGCGTTGATAGTACGGCTGATGTCAGTCAGGGAGGGACCAAGGATCAACCGATGTCAGTCAGAACCAGACTGACAGCAACTGACGTCGATCACCTGTACGTGTGCATGCTCTTGCATGTGTTTTCCAGCATGCATTTCTAGAATTAGACTCATCTAATTTAAGTAGTCTGAGAGTGTTTGCATGTTAAAGGCTAATTTAAGTCTTGAGTCTGTGTTTCTAATTATTGTAGTTAGAGGTCTAATTATTGTATGCATGGGATCCTATTTAAGAGACCCATGAGGCATGTAATTATTAAGAAGGCAAGTAAAGCATTGAAGCAAGAAGCAAGGTCAAGGAGATCTGCAAGGTGTAAGGTCAAGGAGATCAGCTGAAGCATTCAAGGAGGGGATAACAACTCAGGTTGTTGAGTTGGTTGTGGTTGAGCAAGAGAGAGAGGGAAGAAGTCCTTGAGGTGTGGCAAGCCTTAGAGGTGGAAGAAGAAGTGGCATCTTCTTTATTGTATTTTCTTCTGAAGAGTATTTAATACAAGATTGTGTATTGTCTCTCAAATTCTTTGTTGTTTCAAGTTTCTAGTTACTTAATCAATCTAGTATAATTCTGTGTTTAATTGCTTATAAGAAAAGTAGTCAATTGTGTTTCCAAGGGTCCCTAACAACTTTGAAAATGACCCTAAAGTATTTATATTAGTCATTTATTTTTTATGCATGTTGGCTTACGAGGGGATCTTCATTACCTCCTACAAGTTCTTTAGGGAAACTCTGACCAGAGGTTTCATCTCCTAACATTAACTTCATTCACTCCTTCTGAGTTGCACATGGGACATATATGCACTTTGGACATCACACTATACTGAGTAAATAATAAGATGCAGTGGTTGAAAAAAGGACTAGACCTTTTTGTAATAAGTCAAGTTCCATAGACACCCAATTTTTGTGATTTTCTTTTCTATCATTTGGTGTGAAAGTTATTATACAATTGATGCCCCTAGAATGATTGAAAAATTGCTAGTTTAGTAGACCCCACTTTGACATACCTTTTCAGTTAGACATAAGATGTTTTTTTATGTCATTAGCTTAATTTATCTTGATTTATGTCTAAAAATACTTGTTAACTCAATGAACTTAACCAGAACACATTGTCCCCAAAATTCTTGAGCAAGGGAGGCATTACGTTGTCTAATTGGAAAATTCATCTTTTCCTTGTTCAAATTGTTATCAAAAATTGTCATGTCATCCACTTTGGTGTAGTTACACTTCCCAATTTAGTCTAGACCTTTTACCTAATTTTTTTAAAGTCCTTCATTTATAATCCACATTTGAAATTGAACCTTTTTAGGTTTTAAGGGTTGTTGTGTTAAATTGGGTTCACCATTTGCACACTAAACTTGTTCTAACTTGGGTTCAATTTTCCATTTCAATTGAGGGCTATTTATTAGACTCAAAATAACACTATCATCTTGGCAGAATCAAGTCATCTTGCGTATTGCTCATGCTTTGAGTCCTAGATCATATTTTATCCTACTAGAACCATGTGGCAATGTTGTGATGCCTATTTGGTCCTAGATTTATATTTAGTGATTCATGCATGTTTTTACATCTTGAGTTGCTTAGTTCATTTTATCTTCTTCTTAATTTGGAGAGTTTTCCTCTCATTTTATAGGGTCAAATTATCGATGTTAAAAATAGCTTTTATGATATAGGTGTATCACAAAGATTTAGGCTTTGGTGTACAAGTTTTCACCTTGGGTCTTTGAGTTACCTTACCCTCTTCCAACATACATGATTTAAATTTTAACAAAGGTTGAGTAAACTCATGAACTAAATCTTCTAATTGTGCATGGTTCCAAGACACCCTCATTTATAATCTATTTGATACCTTAGTTATTTGTCTAGAAAGAACTAATGCATACCTCATTTAAATATATGAAAAACATTGATCCAAATCTAGTTAAGCGTAGAGAACAACTCTTTTTAGACATGACTCAAAGGTTCAATTATAGTGGGGCATATTATGGCCTTAGCTATAAGGATGAGCAATTTTATGATGGTCAAGATAACCGCATTATTTTTATGACATACCCACAACAGTAGGATCTGAAGATGATTACAATGAATACCAACCCTAGGGAGATCAAGATGAAGCACTTCTCAGGTTGATAGAATCAAGTGCTAGACTATCTTTAGACTTTCCTATAGAGGAATTTCATAGCTTAGTTAGAGAAAGAGAATAATGATGGAAAGAAAAATATTTTGAAAAAATAGACATACCTTCTTTTTCTAACAAAGAAAAAGAAAGACAAACAGAGTCAAAACCCATAAATCTAGATATTCTAGACAATAACAATATAATAAGTCAATGATATGTAGATCACATTATCACCAACTTAATTAACTCATTAGTTGCCACTTTAATTCAAAATGATGCTTCAAAATAAGAGGGAGATGTGGTTGAACGTATGCAATAAACATTTGATGAAAACATAACTATAGTGGATCAAGGTAACCTAAATGAACAGTTAAAGTCACAAGAGATATTACAAAATGTTTCATTTAACATAGAACATACATTATTTAACCATCAAGAACCTCTTATTGCATTGTAAAATAAGAAACCCAAACATTCAGTTTGAATTGAGGAAATCCCTCAAGTAAATTTGGATAGTTCATTCCAACCAATGCAACTATTGTTAAGCAAACAAAACTTTCCCAAATCAACAAGATACTAAACAACCAAATTCAAGGAATGTTTTACAATCCAAAAAATAATGGCCTATTTTCTCAACCCAAGGAGCAAATTAGAACCAAAACACAAACCAAAAGGTATACATTCCCTATAGATCCACACAAAACCAGGGGCACATTCCACCCTAATAGCAACAAAACCATGGGCACATTCCACCATAATAACAATGAAACTAGGGTTATAGTCCATCCTAACAACATCTTATTCAATCCATAAATGTGCCAACCATGCAAGAGTGGAATTCTATGAAGGAAATTGTTTAAAGATTGGAGATGAATAAAAGAGTCAAAAAGTATAAATTCAATGAGGTATGTCCATATCCATTTGATTTATCTATTCTCTAAAACCCCTTTTCACCTCATTTTGAGGCACCCAAATTTGCCAAGTACAAAGGAAAGGGAGATCCACATGAACACATACAAGCATTTTTTTATCTTATGTCAAGATGTTGCTTATAATAGTCAGTACTTACTATAATTATTTCCATCAAGTTTAGCAAGACAAGCTTTAGATTAGCTACTTAAACTACCCAAGGAATTAGTTGCAAATTGGAATGATTAATCAAAAAAAGTTTGTAAACCATTTCTCATATAACATAGAACATGAATTGAATATTGTTGACTTGTGCAAATCCAAACAACAAGATGGTGAAATTTTTGCTTCATATCTGCAAAGGTGGAGAGCATTGGTAGGTTTCTTTCAACATAACTTGCCAAACAAACAATTGGATGATATCTTTGCACAAAACTTGCATCTTGAAGTTGCACATAATGTACAGTTATATTGTGATAACTCATTTGAAGAAATTATTGAGAAAGGAGTACATATTGAGAAGGCTGCTATTACTAAGGGCCTTGTTAAGATTTTTGTGCAAGGGTAAACATCTAATCAGACTTAATCACTAATTCAAATAGTTATACAAGATAAGCCTAAGGGATTAAGAAAAAATAAGAATGTGGTTGGAAATGGAGTGATTGAAACAAGACATGCATAAATAGTTCAGGCTATGCCTCCCCCAAATGTATAATTAACTCCCCCAAATCCACCACCTACTTTGCAGAGACAACCTCCATGAAGGAAATCTCATAATAATTTCAGAGGCTTTAGAAAGTTAGAAGAATTGGTTGAAATAGTGTTACAAAAGCTCAGTGCATCTAATTTAATTGTATGGACAGTATCAAGGCCATTTTATCAAGATCAACCAAAACCAAATAAGTACAAGGAGAAAGAATGGTGTAACTTCAATCATGATATTGGTCAAGGTGCATATTGTTACATCCAATCATGACATATTATTGAGGACTTTATTGAAAGTGGCGAACTAAAAATTAAGTTGGCCCCTAATTAGGACACAAATCAGGGTATGGGAATCTACAAAGACTTCTTTCCTTGACATGATCCACCACCATCAAGAAATAATCAAATGGTCAGAATCAAGGATAGAGCAAAATTAGAACCAATAATAAGGTCATAATTGTAATGAGCATAATCAAGATCATAATTTGCATACTAACAATGTGGCTTATAACAACATGCCTTACAACTATAATAATACTATGGGGTACATTTTTGCTACCAACATTGCCACTATTACTGTGAAACCACATGGATAATATCATGTTCCTCACAGCATGAGACCCATCATTATAGGGTCAACACCCTCTTCGCTAGTAATACTATGTCAAGTTCACATAATCATGTTGTGACTCCGTTTACAAGGTTACTAATTCTAAACAACACCCTTCTTCTAATTATAAAGGCTCCTCATCAGATCAAAGCGATAGTAAATATAGTTAGATGCCCATAAGTCACCATCCAAGGCCCTTTGCCTTCCTCTTCTAATTATAATAACTCCATGCCACCTCTAGGTTGTATAGTCACAAATAGATGCCCGTGAGTTACCATCCAGGGCCCTTCACCCACTTCTTCCATAAAACCCAATGAAAACATTATGTCTATGGTTCCAAATCCAAATACTATCCCAACAAAGAGTAAATTAGCTTAATCCATAATTGAAAATCTTTATAGTATAGAGGACCAATTGAACAAAACCCCTACATAAATTTCTATATTAGAGCTCTTACAGACATCTAATGTCCATCAAACTATCATGAACATCCTTTTGAAAGATTCTATGATGCCTAATGATATAAACTTGATCAATTCTAGAACCTACTTAGACATTTGTCTTCATTTTAGCAAATCACAATTGATTAAAAAGACATGTCCACTCTTGGCCCAAACCATAATAACCCACTATACATTGAGATAATTATTGTGGATCATAAGATCAAGTGAGTTATTATAGATAATGGTTTAGGGCCGAACATCATATATCTTAAATTGTCATGATGATTAGGCTATATGGATAAAAACATTCAACTAGAAACTATTACAATCAAGGCTTACGATAATGCCCAAAGGGAGTCATCTGGTATAATTTGGTTGCCAGTCATGGTTGGGTCTATTTCTCATCACACATTATTCCATATTGTGGATATTGAGCTTCCTTATAACATATGTCTTGGTCATCTTTTGATCCATGAAGTACAGGCAGTTCCATCCACTCTTCACCAGTGCCTTAAGTTTCCCCATGATTAGATTGAGGTTACTATTCCCACTGATCAACAGCCATATCAATATTGTAAACATCTTGAAGCTAAGTTTCATAATTATAACTATTGCCGATGTTTTGAATTCATTATAAAGAAGAACAAAACCATCACTTATCATCCATCTCCATCTAATTATATTGACCTTGGTGATCTAGCCTCCACTTTAGTCGATCCATTCCCTATAGCTCTTGGCAAGCAAGTTATTATTAACGATGTAGGTATTTCCATGTACCATCTGAAGGACATCTTCCATATTTTAAAATTGTCTAAATCCCCTAAATCATTTGGTAAGACTAAAAATTCCTAGACTCATAATAGAACCAATTAGATTTGGTAGCCAAAGAAGAAACAACCAAAAACTCATATGGTTTTTGTACCTATAATCGCACCAAAGAAAGATCAAGAGGATTTTATTGAGGGAGATTAGTTATATTATGAAGGCCTTGTTGATTTTTTTAGAATCCAAAGTATCCTATCCCTAATCGGATAATGGATCATCTTGACTATACAGTAAAAGGCCTTATTCCACAAGTGCAAGGAATTTTAGAACCCTTATCAGCTGGAGTTGTCAATTAGAATCATGGTCTTGGATTTAAACCACCAAAGGATGACCTCATGAATTTTGATAGTGACTCTTCTAAATTGACTAGTGATGAGACTCTGATCAGTGACATAACATCTTATTATATCCTTTTCGATGAGCTTCCTGACTCAGATTTATTTGATTCAAATGCCATATTGACCATAATGCCTATTACAGCTTCCCATCCTGAAGCAAGAATCCATCCTAATGGTGCTTCCCTTCCTAAAGTAGGAAATTATATCTTTACCATTGGAGCTTTCCATCCTGAATGAAATCCTCATTGTGCCCTATACCTTTGCCATCTTGAACTCATAGACTGGGACCAACAAAATTTAGTTATAGGCCTTGATGAGTTTTAAAATGAAGAATCAATTACAAAATACATGGGCCTACGAGATGGATTTCCCATTAGTGATCACAAACATGGTTTTGATTTCTCATTAGATCCTTTCACCTACTTTAGAGAGCAAGTAAAATTTCTTGGTCATAATAAAGAAATGAACATTGAGATGATGAAAACCTCTTTGAGGTGCTTGTCGATCAAGGAAAAGGTAAAGAAAAAGATAAGCCTTTGAGTGAAAAATTGTTTTAGGTGATCTTAGGTGGAAAAGTTTGCCCATCTCCTTAGGACATAGAAGGTCTATCTAGCCCAATTTCCATAACCAGTACAAGAATCTCTTCATAACAACATCAAATATTTGAGTGTCTTGCTCTTGAGTTTCCAAGGGTTTTTGCTACTTGGCCTTTATCTGAGAAGGTAGATTCTAATTATTTATACTATCTAGATCTTTGGGAGGAATAACAAGAAGATATAGCATAGGAAGATGATCATGACCATATATTGCCTACAATTCTAGAAGATAGATCCACACTCCTTGTGGAGAACACAACAAAAATGAACTTGGGAACCTATGAGGATCCAATTTTTTTTTTTTTTTTTAAAAAATCTTGGAGCTTCCCTTACTGAAAAAAAACATGAACATATTATATCCATTATTAAATATTATATAGACATCTTTGCATGGGCCTAGTTTGATATACCAGGCTTGGACCCCTATTTAGTTGTGCATCATCTTATTGTTCATCCTGATTGATGAGACCATAAAATGGCTCATTTTATCCATGTGATAACATCCTTTTTCATTGAATAAGAACTGGATCTAAGTGTAATTTATGATATTATGATTTATTTAGAATAAAATTAAAAACTAATACTTGGTTATTTCTTTATAAATCTTCTTACTTGTTGATTCTTGTTACTAAATCTTTGGAAAAAAATGTTAATATGTGTATATGTAGCCCACAATAAGCCATATTAGACATGAGCATGAGGTACCAACCAAGTATCAGCTTCAAGGTGAGCTACATGCACTTTGGACATAGCTATAGACTAACTCAGATTTACTTTGGACTCACTTGGTTCATATCTACGGACTCAGCTAGTAGCTCTATATCTATACAGTTCATTAAATGAAGACCAATTCAAAACATCAAATGCTAAGGGAATCCATCATAGTCATCAACATTTCAAAGAATGCAACTTGGAGAAAATATATGGACTTTGCAGGTTTCATATCTATAGACTCTGTAGGACTGGAATCTATGGACTCTGTAGGTTGAGACATCTATGGACTATGCAAACATATCTACAGCCTATGCTTATCTATGGACTATGTGCCCATCTGCAGATTCTTTTCTTAGGATTTTCAAGTTTATAGTTTGCATCTAAATTTAGATTTATGTAATTTCATTTCATAAATAATTCTCTTCATATTTTATGAAGATTGAGCTTATGTTGTAAATAGATAATAACGTCTCTCGTCATAATTTGTGAAAGATTGAGATAAGCTAGAATATCTAAGTTGTTATGTTTCTCTCCATATTTGGTGGAGAGCATCTTGGATTTTTATTATTGAATAATGAGTTGGTTAGAAGTATGAGATTATAACTGTAACCTCCCACACCATTATAATCAATCTTTATCAATAATATATTTTGAAGCTTTGTGACATAAATCCATTGTTTTGATTAAAATCCTCTTTCGAGGAATGAGCTGGCCACTCATTCCAAGGAAGATGGATAAATGTATTTTTATTTATTTATTTATTATGTAATTATGCTTTTAAATTTTTATTATTTATTTTTCATGTAAACATTTATTTTCTATAATGTTTGTTGTGAACCTGTAGGTGTTTTCTATGTTTATCATTTGTTTTTAATTCAATGATTTAATTTTATTTATTTTAAATTCAACAATTTACTTTCATACAAGTGTGATTTACTTTCCTACAAGTGTGATTTTCAGTTCCATCAAGTGTGGTGTGCATTTTAATTCTTGTAAGTGGGATTTTAATTGCTGTAAGTGTGGAGTGTGGTAGAAGAGACCAGTTGCTAGAAATCTCTTTCTCTTTTTGCATACATCCTTAGACACCAGCACTGGATTAACATTATTAAATGATGAATTGATGAATCATCATTTTTGGCACTATTTTTGGGGACACCATGTTATTAGGAGATTCAAAATTTGTTAAGAGAATTGTCTAGTGGCAGTAGATAAACAAGTTCCTAGTGAGAGGGAATGTCTCTTTACAAATTTTGTGATAGGATATACTTAGTTAATAGTTTATTTAGAATTTATTTTCCTAAAAAATAGATTAGTATTTATTTTCCTTCAACATATATTAGAATTTTAATTTTTTGTAATTTATATTTAGAAATTTCAAACCCCCCACACTATACTAACACTATTGCGTAGGAAATAACAACTGCTAAAACCATATGAAAGAATTTAAATGTTGATGTAGGATGGAGGAAGAAAATGATGATCTAAAATAACAAGAAATATGGAGAGAATGGGCTAAATTTATGGAGCTTCTCACAAAGAGGAATTTAGAATTCATGTCCTTACATCTAATATGCATGTTGAAGAATTAATCTCCCTGATTGAAGATAGATTTGTCTTGTAAAATAATCGAGACCAACTATATGAAGGATGAAATGATGTCACTATATTTTTATAAAAATAAAAACAAAAAATCATAGAATTTTCAGGTTGGTTGACTTTGAAAATTAGTGCATGTGATTTTATTTTTATAGCAGAATAAAGAAAATCCTCAATTAAGTCAATCTCATTTTGTTTTAAGAAGAATCCAATAGATCATATCTATATGCATGAAAAAAATATAATTTTTTTTTAAATTTACATGCATGCATGTAACAAATTAGATTTATGATTTTGTGTGATTTAAAAAATCATGCATAAAAATCTAACAAGTTATATGCATACATATAATAAATATATCAAAGTTATTTTGAATGATCACATAAATATAAGAGATTTGTACACATATCTAGCTGATATGATTCTTTGCACGATCAAAAAAATACGTCCAAAATTTTGGAATCTCATATTCCACACCCATATACAAATAGTCTACAATCCCAGTTTCATGTAAATACACCCGAACCGAAATAATGTGGATACTTGATTTCATGAGAAATTATGAAAATAGTGCATAAATCACGTTGACCAAAAGATAGGATGCATGAAGTTAGTTGTATGCATAAATTTAGATTGCATACATAAATCTAGGCAAAAAGATAGCATGCATGAAGTTAGTTGTTGTAGATGGCTTTTATGAGTCAACATAGATTTGGTAAATAATTAAAAACACATGCACTATTAATTATATTTGGTATATTTTGAAAGCTGCTATGAATTGAATATTTCACATAAATATTGGAATGAGTTGTGCAATGGATTTTACATGCAATAATATCCTTCTATATTGTATGATAAATATTGCACGATCGCTAATTTTTGTGAAGTGTTAAATTAGAGTACCACAACTATTTAGGATATTACAGATTTGTGAGCTTGCATATATGGACACAAAATATTGCATGGTAACTATTATACACCTTATTCAATCATGTGAATCTACACTGGGTTTTTCTATTCTATTGGTTATTAATAAACTACAAAAAAATGACTATAGTTTTTAGCAAGACCAAATTGCATAAGTTAGCTTTAAATAGAAGTGTAGAATTTCAGCTTGTGTTTATCATGATATTTTAATCATGTAATTGATCTAAGTGTGTTAAAAAAAATCATGTAGTTAATCATTCTGAGTGTATTAAATAGGTAGAATTAATTATTTACAGGACATTATAATGCAGTAGAAGGATTTCATATTTTTCTTCAACATTAAGGGATTTTATGAGGTGAAAAAGGGGTAAACTGGTCTTGGCTTTGAGGGGTACTACCCCTCGACCCCACCCTATATCAAAATAGGGAGTGCATCTCATCCCTATCTTAACCTCATCCTATATCACAATAGGAAGCATTTCTAGTGGGCTTTAACCCTTTATTCCACTAAGAATTGCCTTCTCCAAACCCTTGTTTCTTTCTTTTTCAAGTAACAAAAAAAATATTAAAGATTTTATGCTGATAATTCCTCATTGATATTTTATAGCTAGAGCTGAAATTCCAAATAAAGATAAATATAGAATTTGTGATTGTAGGAAGAAGCTTGAACGAAGCCCAGGAAAACAATGGTCAACAAATAGGAATGTACTACAAATGTTGGATGGGTTAATTTGAATGAAAATGTTAATATAAAATCTAAGGTTGAAGTATTGACATTAAAATTATAATAGAGACCTTGGTTCAGTCCTTAATTGTTGAGGTTTAAAAAAAAGACTTTGATCTAATACAATAGCAATAGTAAGGATATCTTATAGTACAATATTATATTCAGCTATGCTTTTCTATACTCTATTTTATTTTTAGTTTGGTATTTTCATATCATTTCTCCATTATTTATTATGCATAAAAATCATAGTTCATTGTATATTCATTCCATCCATACATTATCATTTAAAGAATGTTAGATTTTTATAAAATGAATAGCTAGTTTTAGCTAATTATATATATATATATATATATATATATATATATATATATATCAAAATTAGACTTTCCTACTTAGCCTATAAATAACAATATTTGATGAAATTTATCTTCATTCCATTCCATCCAGTAGTCAAATCCATATCCACCAAACATAATAATAGAACTTATCTGAGGGAGTTCTTGTTTTCATAAGAAAGATCCATTAGTATTTTTGAACCACCAATCATTCCTAAATAGGCTAAAATACATTACTTCATATGTTTTTAAATGTTCCTTCCATTTTTCATGTTATTGGAATTTATAATTATTTGATGTGGCTGATACTATGTTGGTCTTGAAAGTTTTTGTGGTTTTGAGTTCTTGCAAGATAAATTCATGAAGACAAATCAAAAATAAGTTTATAAGGTAGAGGAACATAAATTTTCTTAATCACAATAGTGAACTCTCTCATAGGGATGCTCCTCAATGGAAGAGATCAGTGGAGACAAATTAATAGGTAGAATTTCAAACAGGCATGCACCCTTATATATATGGACTCAAAGTTTGGAGATCATGGTTAAAAATGTAAAGAATCACAAATCCTAAACATAGAGTCATTCAAGAATCTCAAAATATTTCAATCTCTACCCATAGCTCCATTAAGTACCTAAGAATTTATCCTAAGAGAACAACAAAATCAACAAAAATCTTTTGCCTAAGATTGGTCATCACTACAATGCAGAATCTCAAACCATGTAAGAATTTACTGATACATTTGAAATTAGTATATGGATATATAGATCCTATTGCTAACATTTTCTCTGTCATCATTTTTACATATATTATTATAAAAAAATTTAAAAATGAAAACCCTCGAGCGTTGTTGGTAGTCTTGGTTTGAAAACTAACTTGTTGGTAGGCCAAGTGCTGGAAAAATGAGTCTTGATTAGAAACTCAATTTTACTGGCTAACCAAGGGCAAAAAACAAACAAAAAAAATGGGAAAATTTGAAAACTAGCAATGGCTAATTTTCTCACTTGCAATAAATACTTGGTTGATAACTTTTTATGCTCTCATTTTTAACATTGCTTGGGCTTCCATTATTCAAACATCTTTTCCAATACGCTCCATGGGGTTGACATCAAGAAAGACAAGGTGAACTGAAGTTGTGCCAAGGTATCTAGTTTCTTTTATTTCACTTTTAAATTTATTTTTTAAGTTTTGTTATTACATAAAGATCCATTTTTTCGAGAAGAAGAAAAATAATTTAATATTCCCACACTTTATACATATTTACATTGGCATGCATGTGGACATGCATGGGATTAGGTGTGGGAGAGAAGGACAAATAAAATATTCTCAGCAATAAATAAAGAATGGGGTCTAGTCAAGTCAAATTAATGATTTTGATAATGGTTATTGGTTTTCAATATTCTTTTGTAAATATTTTTAGCATCAAAATTTTTTTGTGGTCAAAATAAATTTATGTAGGCAAATCAGGAACTTATCAACACAAGAACCTGTGCTATAAATTTTTTTAAAAAAATAGCTAGAGAATTCCACACAAGAACCTATGTTATAGAAAAATCAAGGATAGAATGAAAAGTTTCATATGAGAACCTATCCTTGATAAATGCATTGTTACTAACCACTTTCATTGGAAAATTTTACTTATGAAATTCAAGAGGATTCTATAAAGACCAAAAATTATTTTATTCATGCAAGTCAAATCTGGAAAGCCTATTTGAAAATAAGATAATCTAACTCATGCATTTGTATTCCAAAGAATTTTATGATAAAAGAATGGTATGCATGAGGTTAGGTGTGGGAGAGATGATGAGACCATAAAATAGCTCATTTTATCCATGTGATAACATCCCTTTTCATTGAATAAGAATTGGATCTAAGTGCAATTTTTGAACTTATGATTTATTTAGAACGAAATAGAGAACTAATACTTGGTTATTTATTTATAAATCATTGTATTCTTGCTTGTTGATTCTTGTTACTAAATCTTTGGAAAAAACTATTAATATGTGTATATGCAACCCACAATAAGACATATTAGGAATGAGCATGAGGTACCAACCAAGTATCAACTTCAAGGTGAGCTACAGGCACTCTAGACATAGCTACAAAATCACTTAGATTTACTATAGACTCACTCAGTTCATATCTACGGACTTAGCTAGTAGCTCTATATCCATATAGTTTGTTAATTAAAGACCAGTTTGAAGCATCAAATGCCAAGGGACTCCATCATAGTCATCAACAGTTTGAAGATGTAATTTGGAGAAAATCTATGAACTCTATAAGTTTCTTATCTATGAACTCTACAAGATTGGAATCTACAGACTTTGCAGGTTGAGACGTCTATGGACTATACAAGCATATATACAGATTGTGCATATCTATGGACTATGCATATCTATGGACTATGTGCCCATCTACAAATTCTTTTCTCATGCCCTTCAAGTTTATAGTTTGAATCTAAATTTAGATTTGTGTAATTTCATGTCATAAATAATTCTCTTCATATTTCATGAAGATTGAGATTATATTGTAAATAGATAATAACATCTCTCTTCATATTTTGTGGAAGATTAAGATAAGCTAGAATATCTAAGTTGTTATGTTTCTCTCCATATTTGGTGGAGAACATCTAGGATTGTTATTCCTAAATAAAGAGTTGGTTGGAAGCATGAGATTATAAATGCAACCTCGCACACCATTGTAATCAATCTTTATCAATAATACAAATTAAAGCTTTCTAACATAAATCTAGTGTTCTGATTAAAATCCTCTTTCAAGGAATGCGCTAGCCACTCATTTCAATGAAGATGGATAAATGTATTTTTATTTATTTATTTATTATGTAATTATGCTTTTGAATTGTTATTATTTATTTTTCATTTAAACATTTATTTTATATAAAATTTGTTGTGAACTTGGAGGTGTTTTTTGTGTTTATCATTTATTTTCAATTCAGTAATTTACTTTATTTTTAATTTAGAAATTTAATTTCCTACAAGTGAGATTTACTTTCTTGCAAGTGTGCTTTTCAATTCCATCAAGTGTGATGTGTCTTTTAATTCTTGCAAGTGTGATTTCAATTCTTGTAAGTGTGGAGTGTGGTGGAAGAGACTGATTGATAGAAATATATTTATCTTTTTGCATACATCCTTGGACACCAACCTTGGATTGACATTATTAAATGATAAATTGATGACTCATCACTGATGCTAAACCAGTCAAGAAAAAATTGAGAAAGATGCATCCACACATCACCTTTTTAGTTAAGATCAAACTAGAAAAGTTGTTAGGAGCCAATTTTATTAGACCACTAGATTACTCTAAGTGGGTTTCCAACATATTCTTAGTGAGTAAAAAGACCCAAGGTATATGTATTTTTATTGATTTTTAAGATATCAACAAAGCATGCCCCAAATATGATTTCCTCTACCCAACATCGACATGATCATCAAGTCAACTACTGGGTACGAGATGTTATCCTTAATAGATGGATTTTTTGGTTATAATTAGATCAAGATAGCCTCTGAAGATTAGCATAAGAATGTGTTCACCACTCCATGAGGGACATTCTGTTACCAAGTCATGTTATTTGGCTTGAATAACATGGAACAACATATCAACATGCAATGACTGTCATCTTCTATGACATGATGTATGACATTGTAGAGGACTATGCTAATGTTATACTAGCAAAATCACAAAAAAGAGGTAGACATCCTAACATTCTACAAAAAATCTTTGAGAGGCTTTATAAATATAAAGCTTGCTTGAATCATAAGAAATGTGTTTTCAGAGTCACATCAAGGAAATTTATAGGGTTCATTGTATCAAAATGAGGTATCGAATTAGACCCTACAAAGGTCAACGCTATAATGTAAATGCCTCCACCAAACAATCTTAAACAACTATGATTTCTACAAGGAAAGATCTAGTCTATACTAGGTTTATTTCTCAATTGGCAAACAAATGCCACCCATTTAACCATCCCTTGAAGAAAGGGGTAAAATTTAAATGAGATTAAGACTATTAGATAGCATTTAAAAATCATAAGACATATTTGGCCAATCCACCAGTCTTAAGACCGCCAATATAGTAAAAGCCACTACTTTATATATCAGCCACAAAACATGCACTAGGGGAACTTTTGGCACAACATGATGATCATGGCAAGGAACAAATTGTTTATTATTTAACCCACACATTGGTAGATTATGAACATAATTATACACCTATTGAGAAGGCATGTTTAGCTATGGTGTTCACCACTTAGAAATTGTGACATTATATGCTAAACAACAAAACCATTGTCATTACCAAGGTTGATGCTCTCAAGTTCCTCTTACCTAAAGCAACTCTTCAAGGATGCATGGATAAATGGGTTATGATGCTTAGTGAGTTTGATATTGAGTACCAGAATCAAAAGGTAAAAAGGGCAAGTACTTGCTAACCAACTTGTAGAAGATCCTATAGAGGCCACTCAACCCTTCAAGTTTGACTTTCTAGATGATTTTATCATGATAATAGAACAAGAATCATAGGAACCTAAATAGTGGATGCTCTACTTTGATGGATCATTCATGTCTTGGGGATCTAGAGCTGGCATATTTTTGGTCACACCATAGGGGGATCTGATCCCCAAAGCATTCTATATACAATTTCATTATACAAATAATATGGTCAAATATGAGGCATTGGTTGCAGGGCTCCATATTGATATATAGTGGGATACTCAAAGCTTAAATTTCTATGGAGAATCATAGTTAATCATAAATTAGACCACTAACCAATATCAAACAAGAGATGACAAGCTTGTTCCTTACAAGTAAATTGTCGATAACTTCAAAACACATTTCAAATCTCTGTAGTTTGAACAAGTTTTGAGAGATAACAACAAATCCACTGATGCAATTACAAAAATTTGTTCCATGATTGAAATGCATGATAGTGATAGATATTATCAGTTCTTGATTGAAAATCTTCTTCAATTGGCACATACTATAACAAAGTTAGAGAGGGTATGTGCCATTGCTAGTCTTAATCCCCCACCTAAGCTACCATGGTACCAAGATTTTTATAACTATTTCTATAGTCATGTATTCCCCATTGACCTTTCCAAAAACCAACATAAAATATTTATTCATCACTTAACATGTTATACCCTCCTTGGAAATGTGCATTAATGTAAAGGCTATGATAGAACAATTCTTCATTATTTATTCTTGGGAGAATCCAAGCTGGCACTAAAGTAGGTTCATGAAGGAATGTATGGGGCCCATACCAATGGTGTAGTCCTAGAAAAGAAACTCCTCATCACATGCTATTATTGACCTAAAATGGAGATAGATGCTTGTAATTATGTAGATAAGTGTGTTCCTTATCAGTAGCATAGAAACTTGATATACGCACCTTCTTTACCACTATAATTGATTAACACCTTGACTATTCTAAACATAGGGTCTTGATCTCATCAAGAAAATTAACTTGACATCTTTACATGGTCATAAGCACATTTTGATTGCAACTGAATACTTTACCAAGTGGATTGAGGCCATAACTCTCACTTATGTTACTAGTAAAAAGATAGCCAAATTCATTCATTACTATATCATTTGTCGATATGGAATCCCAACCCATATTATATCCGATAATGGTGGATCCTTTTTAAACCAAGATGTGAAATCTCTTTGTGAAAAATTCAATATCAAGCACAAGAAATCAATTCCATATAACTTGTAAGGAAATGGACAAGTTGAGGCATTGAATAAAACCATTATAGCTATCTTAAAGAAGATTTTCAATGATATTGGTCATAATTGGTACTTGCAACTCTTTCCTACCCTTTGGGCTTATAGAACCAATCATCGAACCCTAACGAAGCCACTCCATACTCCCTTATTTTTGGAACTGAAGCTATCATCCTAATTTTGATTGAGATACCATCATTAAGAATATCATTGGGGAACATTGAAGATAATGAAGACAATAGAGTTTCACGGCTGCAAGAACTAGAACTTCTTGATGGTAAGTGTTTGGCTGCCCTAGAAAACTTGTAGGCCTATTAGAATAGATTGCAAAGAATCTAAATCAAGTCGATTCTCCATCTAGAGTTTGAGATTGGTGACTCTGTGTTGAAAGAGAAACAAAAGAACATGAATGCTGAATGTAAAAAAAGGGTAAGTTTTAACCTAATTAGTTAGGACCATATATTATCATGATGAACTATGGATCAGGAGGATATCGACTGACTAAACATAATGGTGAATAACTTCTAGATCTCATGAACATCATACAACTTAATAGGTTATATGAATGAACAAATTTAAACCATTATCTACAAGACCCCTGACTTATGCTGAAGTAATTTTATCCCACCCTTTTATCCTAACTTAAACATAATTTATACTACCCTGGTCCACTCTTCATGATTCCAAAAAGTGAAGGCTTTGAATTATTGACACTTTGAACAAATTTTCATCCTATCCTATACTGTTCTCTTTGAGGACCCTATTATTTGGACCATTCTCCTTGATAATCATTTTTTGTTATGTCTTGGGCATGTTTTAAGCTTAAAAACTTTTTATCCCTTGACCAATTATGATCCTAATTATATCTCATGGACATTATGAAAATCCTCAATGTCAGTTTTACAAAATAGTTCATCAAGAATAGTATTTTATAGCTTCTTCAATAGACAAGTAAGCAATAACATCTTTTTTGGTTCCAAACCTTTGCTACACTATTACAGATAGGTGAATGAAACTACTTCTTTAGAGTTACTTCATGCTAGAAATTATTCTATATCACATTTGCTACTCTTTTTTGACATATCAAGATCCTCACTCTCACTAATTTATGAGTATGGGCCATTGCAATTAGCTTAGCTATTTTATTGGAACCTCTACTCTCAGATGTGCATATCCTTGACTAGATGGTCCCACCTTGTGTATATTTTACCCCAAAAACACCAAAAAAATTATAAATACTTTGAAAATACCAAAAATATCATAACATGATTCAAAAAAGAATAAAAACATTATCTCACACTTTTTTACATTTGTATATTCCCATTCCACCATGTTACGCTTTTGCCATTTTTCAAGCATGAAAACCCCAGGTCATCTTATCCCACACACTTGCCATTTTGCAAGATCATTGTTTCTCATCTCATTAGCTTCTTGTTTGACAGACAATTCTCATTTGTTTGTCATATATTCTATTTCTTCTATAACATTAATCATTTTGGTCTGATCATCATTTTTCTTTTATCCCATTTCTTGGGAGAACTACATCTGGCATGAAGTTCATATTGGAACATGAGTCCATGGAACTATGAAGACAACGTCCACTTGTCTTGTACATTTGGAGTTAGCTTTAATAACCCCTTCCTTTTCTTCTCTTCCCCCATTTATTCTATCATTGTTCCTCTTTAATTATGGAACAATTTTTATGATTGTTCTTTGTTATGTTGTGGTGGAAAGTAACACCTCTACCGCACATGCATGAACATTTGTATTTAAACCGCACTAACTTGGTTTTTGTTTGTGTGTGTTTATTTGAGTTTTCTTGGTATTTTATTTTTATCTCACACCTCTCCTTTTATTTCTTCTCCTTTTCTATTTTTATTACTTCTTATCTCATTTTGGTCTTGTTTTTTCCTGTATGTTTTTACTTCTCTTTTTTGTGTTTCAGAACATCTTGATGATTCACATGGATCTTGATTATTTATATCTTGGTCCTATGTTATTAAATTATTCTTAGACCATTTTTTTTATTTGATTATTTTTTGTGTCTTGTTTTTCTTTTTGATTTTGCTTTTGGCTTTTGTGATTAAGAATGCCTTGATGGTCCACATAGATCTTAATTATTCATATCTTGGTCTCATGTTATTTAGATGTTTTTGCTATTTATTTTTAAATTTTTTTTGTTCTTAATTAAGTCTTGATTGGTCATATCTTAATTTCAAGTTAGGTTCATTTATGTTTATCTTTTTATTTTTCTTTAATTTTTTGTTTTAATGTAAATAGCTGTAAATCTGGTTTTGGTCATTATTTTACCATTATCCTTAGTTATAGGTATTCACATTTGAACCGGCTCAACACAATTGGAATTTGATATCATTATAAGTTATTCATACTTATGATTCTTAATTTATTTTTATATAGGAATCACTTTGTGCTTAGGTCTCAAAATCTTAATGTCAACATCACTTTGATGAACAGTTCTCAAGAACATTTTGCATAATCTAGGCTCATGATATGGAATTAGGCATCTAGGTAACATGCATTTTAACACTTTAATCTATGCTTAGACATATATCTCTTTTAATACATTGTGAGTCAAATCAATTATTTGTCATTTTTCATCACTCCTCATTCCTTTCTCTCCCAAACTTTGGGTAAACTACATTGGCCTGAAGTTCATGTTCGAACATGAGTCCATCAAACTATGTAGGTAGTGCTCAATTTATATTGAAGTTAGCTCAGCTATCTTTCATTCTTCTTTTCTTCTCTTTAATCGCTTTTTGTACTCTCATATGCTTTGTTTTATATGGCTTTCTAAGCCATTACACCATCACATATATGTTTGCTACCACTCACTTTAACCTATCTTTTGGGTTATATCTTTGAGCTATTTTGATTGCTAATTGCCATACTAGGGCCCACAATCTAAGAAAAATTCTAATCAAATCAGATCTATAGGGGAAAACCATTATTTATTCTTTACCAATGATCAAAATTAGCCCTACTGGGGTAAAACTATTTTATCATGATCACATTTACTCTACTAGAGTACTTCTTATTATATTCTCTTTGGAGACCCCATTTTGGTGGTGCTTCCCTTCCTAAATTAGAATGTTCCCTCTTTTCCTCTAATTCTAATCTCTCCAAAATAATGCCCACGATGGTAGTATTTTAGTGTGTAACTTGTCTCAGGATTGATCAATGCCATAAGTGTGCAACTTGTACTCTCAAATTGAGTACATTTAAAGTGTGTCCCTTATATTTATGGATTGCATATTTTCCATTCCCCCTATCTCTATGGCCTATTATAATTCTAATTATATTTTTATCATTGATGGTAAGCACATGTGCAAGCATTAGATCATCTGGATGTGATCTATTCCATGGGTTAATCTCTCACTTTCTCTTTATTTTTGAGATTCCATCCTTTTCTTCCATCCTAGTATGTCCTCTCAAGGGGGCATCATGGGTTTGTTCCAATTTCTTCTTGACAAATCTTTTATTTGAAAAGATGTTGCTTCACCTGAATGTCTCTTCAAAGATGTTGCTTCACCTGAATGTCTCACTACACCTAAAATAGGGGCAAATTATAGACATATATTTCCATTTATGTTGAAATTATCAATCTTACTCAAATTGCACTCAAATTCATATTTTAGGTCAAAATCCATAAAATGCACTAAATGGTTTGAAATTGTCATTTACAAGTGCCAGTTTAGGTCAAAGTATCCCTAAATGGGGTAATGTAATTTATGGGACAACTAACTTTGATTATGTCATTTTGAGTCAAAATGATGATATTGCCTTTTGTGCTTTGGGTCACTCTTTTCTTTTAATTCATCAGTACACATCATGTACCTTTGTTATTTTGTGTTAGTAACATCCTAAATGGGAATACAGTTCCAACACATTTAACATTACCTTCTAATTCTTCTCTAGTCAAATTATGACTCAATAATATGAATTTATGACCATTTTGATTAATTGAGGGCCAATTTCTAAAGAATTACATTAAACTTGATTAACCTTGTTTAAGCTAATTAATCCAAATTAAGAGCTTAAGTAAGAATTTCATGGAACTTATTAAATATCTCATTATTGGAAATTGATTGTTGATATCTACATCATCAGGACACATCATTTCTTGGGAAGACTTACTGAGGCCATAAATGCCACAAATATTAGGATTATGGGTCTCCCATGCCTCATTAATAACCCTCTATTCCTATTCAATGTCCCTTCTTCCAAAGTCATGATAAAGATAATTATGGATTTAATTTCAAATATTTAATTAATCCTCAACCACACATCTTCATCTCAAGATGGATGATCATGGTTTATTCTAGTCATTCTTGAAAATATATAAATAGATAGGCCATGAACATCATTTTTAAGCTTGAATATTACAAAGTTATAATGTTAAATTGTTTCCACAATCCTTTGCATTTGATCATTGATTTTGTTTTCAAGCTTCATTGATAGGGTAGTTTAGTGATTCCAAATCATGAGCCTAGGTTTTGTGGAGTGTTCTTGAGACATTGGAGGAGTTTACCACAATTTTTGATAAAGACAAGGATGCTTGATCAAGGGATAACATGCTTTTGAGCCACTTTTAGAGAATGGATTCACCTAGGAAGGTATATAATTTTTAATTTCTTTCATTTGTCTTTCATTGTTATTAGTGATTCCCACATGAATAGATTGGCTTAATTTGGTTTGTTCTTATGCATTATTCCTTTTGTTTATTGGACTAATGTTTGACTAATCATGTTATGTAATCCTCTCTACACTATTTATCATAATTTTTAAATATGAGTATTATATGTTTGGAATAAGTCAACGTTATGAGTTTTTCTCTTTAGATGGTAGCCAAAACTAGCTTCCCTGATGCTACTTGTCACATGTCTAACCATTACAAGGGAAGTGACAGAGTAATAAACATTTTACCCCTCATTTGTAATGAATTTGAGAGTGGACCAATCTAATCATGGAATTTTTATAGTCTTTGATTTTAATGGGTAGTCTCTTGGGTTAGTTAATCTCTATGCCTCCAAAGATACCATAGAATGAGTGGTTCTATGGTGGTGGTTAGTAGTGAAATTAATAGATGCTAACTAAATAATGTATGGATATTTCAACATGGTTATGTTTGAATTGGACCAATAAGATTCTCTACCCATGAGGTGGTGTGTTCGTGAATGATTGGCCTTGTTCTACATGCAAAATAAGTTAGCGATTTGTAACCTTAATCATGATATCAAAACCTCTCCCCCACCCATTGGATAACTTGGTCTATATTTTACAAAGGAAATGATAGAGTGCTTAAGAATTCATATAGAGCACTTCATTTAGAGTAGAACATTTTTTCCCTTTACCTAGTGCTTTGATAGCCTAGTTAGTGTGGCTACATATGTTATTTTGCTAGACCATTAACATATCAAATTTCATATTGAATGGTCTACTATGTGGTTCAAAACTTTTAGAAATCAATTGTAGCTTAACACATCACATTTACAACATGAGTGAACCCTCACACATACTAGAAGGGATTATAATTTAGTTTTTTTCCCCAATTGTGTTTTTAGTTAGATTGACTAGTGGGAAGTGACCATTTTTTTCACTATCACTTTCCTCAGGGTGTTTGGTAAGGAGTTAGTTATGTTAACAGAATGGGAGAACTCTACACACATAAGGGAGTTTAATATAATTGAAAGGTAACTTGAACAATCACCTCTAAATGAGATTGTAGAATAAAATTATTGAGTTTATGGTAAAAATCAAGCTATCTAAGATTCATCAAGCTCATGGTGCTCCAATTTGAGCTTGAATCCACTAGCTAAAAAATTAGTGATGAAGTTTTTAAGAATTTTATAATAAGATAATAGCTCAATAGTCTACTATGAAAGTCATGACTATCAAGGAAACCTGTAACCATTTCACTAGTCTTTTAGACATCCTACAAACATTTTTTTAAAATTATAAAAAAAAATTAAAGCGAAGACCCCTTTAGAAAATAGGGACACCACTTTAATAAAAAATGCCTTGATGTAGTTCCTTGTAAATTAAATATAGGGCAAATAATGCCTCGTGATAGGGCCCTTTTTACCAATGATATTCATAATGTAATTAATTTGGTGTGGCTTGTGGAAAATCCCTAGGTATTGATGGTTTTGCCTATGAGTTCTACTAGACCTTATAGGATTGTGTTGAACCTAATTTACATAAAGATTATATGGAAGTTATGGCCAATGGATATCTTAGAAAGCTCATTAACAAATGAAATATCAAGTTTATACCAAAGGCTATTGACCCAGAGCATAATCACCAATTATATGTCTATAACCCTCTTGAATGTTTTTCATGAAATTATTTTTAAAGATTTGGCCCTAAAAATTAGGTACTTCCTTCCTTGGTGGTTAGGCTAGACCAAACTAGACTCATTTAAGATAAATATATCTTGAATAACATCATTACAGTTTGGGAAGGGATGGAATGTGCTCACACATCCAAACAAAATGTTTATTAAAATTGACTTTGAAGAGGCCTATGATAGGATTGAATGGCCTTTCATTATTGTTATTTTACAAGCCCCTAGTTTTAGTCCTACATTTTTGACTCTATCTAGACTCTCTTTCAATATGTTTATGCTTATATCACTATTAATGGTCATTAATTTGGGAACTAAGGTCTATTATGATCCACTAGGAAAGGTTTCCCCTTATCTCCTTCTTTGTATGTCTTACTTACAAAAGGGTTGGGTTACATGTTGAGGGATTATGCTTCTAAAGGGTTAATTAGTATAATTTTTCTCCCTCACTTCTTAGTGACCACTTTGTTGATGACTGATTCATTACTATTTTGGAATAATAAATATTTATTCACAACACCATGGAATGCCTTCAAGTTTTTTGAGTGGTCTCTAGCTTCAACATTCAGTGGGCCAAGAATCCATGCCATCAAAATTCTTATGGCCCTAAATGTAATTAGCTTGAAGCTTATTAGTATAAATGGATTGCTCATGGGGAAATGTCTAAATTTTTGTGCATTTATTTTCCTATTCAAGCTTCTGATGTTGACATATGGAACTATGTTGTTTTCAAAATGGATAAAAAATTAATATTGGATTAATAAAACTCTCTCTCTCTCTCTCTCTCTCTCTCTCATAGGTAAGTTTAAAATTTATTCCTAAGATCTGGATGCCACACATGTATATTACTCTTCTTATTGGGATCATTCTAAATTTGCCCACAAGATCTTATAAAGTTGGTGTGAGACATCCTTTGGTCCAACTCTAAAGGGAAAAAAATCATATCACAGAGTATCTTGGGACATTTTTTTATGTCCTAGAGAGGTTGGTGGTCTATGGCTTATCAACATTTCTAAGTAGTGATCCATAAACTAGGTGGAGATTCTAGTATAATTCTTATCAACATAGAAATTATTATCCTAACTTAACAAAAATTGGATATCTGACTATTCTAGGTTATTAACCTTGAAAAAATAGAGATAAACAAGTGCTAAAATTGAAAAATACATCCTACTTCACATAAACACGAATCACATAAATGAGAAAAACACAAATCAAACACAATATTTGTCTTAAATAAACCCAATGTAGGAAAAATAATATGGGTGAGGCAAATCACACTCCTCTTCTATTATGTAATACAAAATTATACAAGGTAATACTAACTTGGCATATAAGGACATAATATTCAATAACATCCTATCCAAAACTCATATAAAAACTATATTATGCACTTATTAGATACTTATCTACACTTAAACATATCTAAATCAATCATCTACAGTTAGGAAATAATTATATTAGAAGAATAAAAACTCAAACTTGTTATAAAGAATGTGAATCTAACTTCCATCCTTCTCACTATGTTTTTTGATCATTACTACCTTCCCTAGACCTATATTAATGGTCTCTAATCCTTAGAACCTAACCAACAACTGAACTAAATAGACAAACTTTCAAACCCATTCATATTAGGATGGATATGAAGGTAAAAATTTGAGCTCTAGAGGTTAGCAATTAGGATCCAAGGGTTAGGAGTCAGCACTTGAGACTAACTCTAAAACCAACATCTCTAACTTTTAGAGGTCATTAAGTCTACATATGACCTCAAAATTAAGGGTCATTTTTTTGTACTTGTTTAAATTTTTTGATAGGGATTCAAATATTTAAAAATCATATATATTTTACCATAATAACATACTATTTTTACCTGAATAACAAAGACTAGTAATTTCTATTAAGTTTCAAGAGCTTGCAAATTATCATCTCATCACTATAAAGATGTCTATATCACCCTCATATTAATTTTACAAAGAATTATATCTAGTATGATATTATGAGTGTATGAAATTCTTTACACAAGTGTATTAATAAAATGAGTTACATTTAAATGGGTATAGTGGAAACCTCCAGTACACATGACGAGTAAATTAACATCCAAATTTAGATCAAGCAAGGAATTTCCCTTTGAGATAAATGTATCCCCATGGCCATTGAAGGGAAAAAAGATTAGAAAGTTATTCTCCAAAACTACATGTCCTCTATCAGTCCTAGGAAGAGGATCTTGGAATAACTTGAGGTTTCAAACACTTCTTATTACACTTGTTCCTATCAAAAATTTAGGTACCTTTATGGCTAAAAACATATAAAAGGTTAGGAGGCCATTAAACCTTGGCTAGTTTGTAAGGGGGATGGATTTAGATTAGGTCTATCTATTAACACACACACCCTATGGTGGTCCCTTATTATTTTTATTGATGAGAAACCCTTGGATGAAGATCCTAGAATCAAATCCCTTTGAATCTTATGTAAAGGCATTCATGTCATTTGGGATGTCTTTGACAAGAAACTATATCCTTGGCTAGTTGGTAAGTTTTTAAGAGTATATTCAAACTCAAAAACTAAGATTTTGAGTCCATTTTTGAGATTAAAATGGTCATACCATAGTGTACCATAGTAAAGAAATAAATTTAAGGCTATATCGTATGTGGAAAGACTATAACTAGAGTGTGTCCACTTCTTTAATTTAGTACAAACTTGAGCCTATTTATTAATGGCTAACTCCCACACATTTGCCTAGAAATGATCAACAAATAGTGGAATATTAGTAACTCTCCTTTTCTATAGAGCAAAAGATTGTAAACCATCTAATGTGTAGTTTTAGAGCCCAAAAAGACCATTTTTTGCATGATACATTCTCTACAAAGGTCTTTTAGTGGGTGACAGATTGTTTCATATAGGGATCCAATCTCCCAAATACTATGCATGTAGAGAAAATAACACTATTAAATACATTTTTTGGTTATAATAAGTTAGACCCTATAAATCATGGAGGTGGATTCATTCATTTTTATTCCATTTAGATTAAAATCCTTTTCTTGGTATGTGGTTCTATTATGGGATTTTGATATGATCTTTGTGAGATTCAAGAAAAATTGACATATTTTTGTATTATGATTCTCTTTCTTATTTGAAAAGATCTAAATTTAGCTATTTTTAATAAATAACATCTAGACAAATATTTTTTTAATGTTGAAATTTTTTGTAAGATGTCAAATGGCATGCTCTAGATACAATTTAAGTAGATAAAGTGGTGTTAGAGGTGGATCACCTTTGCACTCCCATATGTCATTGGGTAAATGCCCCTTGTACTATTATTAGGGTGCCTCCAGATTCCCCTCAACAAAACCCTTATATAAGGGATCAAACATAGATGGATAAAGGTAGTGACTGACATAAGTCCTGAGTCACTATGCATTCTCCAACTCGTTTCCTCCTCCCCATCATCAGCTCTCACTATTAGGGGCATGGAGGATGACCTTCACCACATGATAGTTATTCTACATCTAGTATTTTTCCTTTTGTTTAGGATGACAAGGATAAATTCCTAGACTATCTCTTTCTATTTCACCCCTCATCAAAAAATAGAGGAAGATAATGAAGCAAATACAAAATAAGATGATTAGGGTTGCATACATAATGATTTGAACCCTGATGTGCGTGATTGGGGAGATAAGCCAAATAGTCTTCTGCCTCTTCATCATCATTCTTTGGGGCTAATTATGTTTATATATATGGATTTTTTTGATGTAATTTTTTATTAATGTTGTGGGCCTATTGTCGTGACTCTATTTTATTCTTAAATTTAATTCTAGTGTGATATTTGTTATACTTTTTACTTAGAATGTAATTTCATACCATCCACCTTTTTAATCAGACATATAATGTAATTTTTAATCTATAGAAATATAATACATACTTAAAAAAAGGAATAAATAAATTAATAACTAAAATAGGGAAGAATGATCCCCTCTATATTTTCTTTTTTTTGATATAAATGAATATTTTTATTTAAAATAAATTATAAGAACTGAGAAGAAAAATAACCTTATAATAAAGTGGATATCTTCAACAAAATTACAAATAAAGGGGAAGCTAAGGGACACACCTGTCTAATAGATTCCTAGGAGAAGAATCTATCAACTCTCTATTCATGTTTACTTAGACAAATACATTCCTCCTAATCACATGTGTTTAGACAATTACATTCCCAAATACATTCATTAAATAAAGGAAAGGCCAACCTTGTATAATTTTCCCTATCCATAAACTTTAATAATGACCTAATGAACTTTCTCTTTTGTATTTCATATGCCTTCTAAAATTCCAAGGTGGTCATGGACACATTCTACCTCGATTCTTTGTTCAAGTGCTTATCCTCGTACGTAGTAGTTATATTATTTAAAATATATCTTTCCTAAATGAACTAGTTTTATCAATTTAAGTTACAATCACATTTTTAATATCTTGTTAATTACATTAGGCAACACCTTAGCAGATATTTTGTAAAACACAATCATTAGGCAGTTCTTGAATTGATTCCTATCTTGATACTTTAGGTCAAGTTTTATCACCCATATTGATATTGGTGTAATATTTAAATGTTATATTGAAATAAAATATTAATTAATATTAGATAACTAAAAAGAGAAACCACAAAATCAGTGGGACAATTCACTTTCAATAAAGCTAAGGAATTTGTTTCAAATTAGAGGTAGTGTAACCCTAAAGGTCAGATATTTACCTATAATCATTAAAATCATATATAGATCAAACCTCAAATTTCACACCCTCTTTTTAAGGAACTATCAAGGGTTTCATGTTTTAAGCTAGACTAAAAATGGGTGATTTTTAAAATTGTTTTCAATATAACACCGAGTTCACATCATCTTATAATAATATTAACATATTATAATTAGTACATTTAATTATTGTAATTCTATCTTTTATTAAGTAGATTTCTTATTTTATTTATTTATTATTTAGAAACCCATAATTATATATAGCTGAATATAATTGATGAATAAGTATATACCTAAATCTAAGTGTTCATTCAACTAAGTATCTACAATTAAGGGTCATTCAATCCATAAAAAATAACCTACAAAATGATCCTAGCCTTAACTATTTGACTTTATATGTTAGATGTCTAGAGAGATTTGTACCTTAGTAGATTGTTTTAAAAATCATCATCCTTACTATTTAGACTACAATCCTTTTGATAAAAATAATTTTAATCTAATTAACATAGTGTAAGTGTAAAAACTAAAGGTACGCAAATTTTGTCATCGCCATAATAATTTGGTACATGAGAGTCTCATTATAAAATCCTACACATTGAATTTTATTGTTTATCTTATATAATGTCTAACAAAGTGTAAAACCCTAACCTTCTGAATTTGAACTCTTAATTCATTGAATTAATAGAAATAATCATATATAAAATGTATTGAAAATAATGTTTTTCTAAAATGGGGAATATAATAGGTTTGTCTTAGAGATTCATGATATATCACATAGATAGTTCATACTTTACATGAAATTATTTGATTCAGATGAGATAGATTGGACATATATGGGGTATTATACATGATTTTAAAGACTAGTTAGAATATTCTACCACATTTTGAGATAAATTAAATGGGTTAGATTTATTAAATTTATTAGATTGAGTAGTTGAGAGCTATGACATTATGAATGATATATGATCATAATATATATCACTTTGAGGTAAATATGGATCAAATTTGGGGAATGATTTTTTTTCATACAAAACACTTCTATTTTTTTATTGTGGATTGGTGAGGAATGATAGTACTACGTAAAAACTATGGATATAAAATTTATTTGCAACATTTTATTTAGAGTTACATTTTGATGTACAAACCTATTTTGGGGTTCCATTTTGACATATAAAAACATGTTTTAGGGTTTAATTTTGACATACAAACCTATTTTGGGTTATACTTTTACATAAAAAATAGATTTTGGGATTCCAAAAAGAATTATAATGATATTCATAGTGTAGCTCCAAGAATATGAATGGAACCACTAGTGTTTGGTAGAGGGTACACATGGTACTTAAACAAACAAATATAAGGATAGAAGGCTCAATATAGAGGCTATCCAATTTGTCAGCTTACACCAAGCTATAGATAGACTTGTAAACTAGGTTAGGGCTAGCATAATCAAGTGTACAAAGGATGTAGGTATCTTAACAAGGTATAACCATAGTAAATCAAGTAGCTAAGACTAGAAGAATAGTTGAATACAAATTGATAAAATAACAATGCTGAATAAAGAGAGCTAGCAAGATATGCATAAACTTAAAAGCAAAGGCACTTTTAGGCCAAATGAAAGATATTCTAATAAGTAAATACATTTTCAAGCAAGGATGCAAGATCATGCCTAATCTAAGTTTGAGCTAAATCTTTACTTTCAACACTACTATTCCCTAATAATGTAATTTTCTAGTTTAGCAAGAAGAGAAATTATTTATGCAAGTTGTATAGATTATTTTGAGAATTTAGGATTCTACTATGTAATGAAAAACATTTCCAAAGAGAGAATGAAATATAATGGAAGATGTTTCAAGCAATTAAAGATATTATTAACTACATAAAAATCCATAAACTCTGGAAACTATCCTAGATAATGCCCTAAACAAGCTAAATCACTAAAACAATAAAAATGTAGCATATATACTACTACAAACAAATAAAAAATTTAATTTCCATATAAAATTTAACTCATATCAAACTCAAAATAAGTGTGAAAAGTTTATACCAACTAATTATCCATTCTAGGAAGCAATGAAGGAGGAGGATTAGGCTGTGTATAAGCTGAATCCAAACCAGGAGCCAAAAGTTGTGGAAGAGGTGAAGGAGAATTGCCATCTAAGAGATAGCCAATGAAAGGAGCATAATAACAAGTGAAATGGAGCCTTGAGGGATATAAGATCAACCCAAAACATTTAGGAACATTATAGAGATCAATGTGAATCACCAAGATAAGCTATAAAATAGTATGGCATCCCCTATAACAATGAAAGTTAAGTGTACCAAGCAAGAAAAAGGTGAGATTTAAGAAGGAAACTAAGATTTGAGTGTGATGATAAAGTGGGAAGATAAAATCAAAAATATAGGAGTAAGAGGATAAAATTAATGAGGAAGTGTTATATATCTCAACCCTAATCTACCAAAAGGCTAAAAAATGGCCATTTCTAGTCATTTGGGCCAAAGCTGGAGCCTTTTTTGCATGTTCTACCCAGGTCATAGCCTAGGATACATCTTTCATGAAGGAAACTTATGATTTATGCCAAGGGTTTCTTACCTAATCCTTGGCCTAGGTCAAATGGGCACTCTAGGTGATTAATAGGCCTCTGGAAGGGCCCCAAGAGGCATCTAGAGGGCCTATCTAGTACACAAAATGTCAGTGAGGTGATAAGGATGTATATGGGATATATGTATGATGTGGGAAAGGTTAATGAAAGTGGTAAATTAATAAAATAATGATAAATAGGTTTGGTAGTATGCATGTGAGCTGATGTGTAATCATAGGAAGGAGCAGAGTCATGAGAAGTATGATTACATTTGCTCTTGAGGTAAAAGCATTTAATGTCCAAATGAATAAGGAGTGTTATGAAGTACCTAAAATCCACATAATATAAAAGGAAATCAAGAACTGAATATATAAAATAGAACATTACCTGCACTTACTAGATAAGGATGGTGAGGGAAGAAGTTGATGACATGATCCACTAGTGAGATTACAAATGCTGCATAATCCAAAATCCAACTCTAGCTCTAGATCCATCTCCATCTCTTGAGAAGAAGGGATAAAAGTGATTTCAAATCAAATCATACAATCTAGAATGACATTCACTAAGGCATCAACCTTAGTGTTCTCCCTATAAGGGATATGGGTGACTTGGACGTCCTCAAAGAAGGAGAGAAAATCATCACTGCTTCAAAGATGGAGATCAACTTAGAGATAAGGATGACCCAAGCATCAATGAGTTGAGACAAGAATAAGTGTGAGTCAAATAATAATTTCACATAGCATGCACCTAACTCATGGGCATAAATTAATGCACCAATGATTACATGATACTAGATGACATTATTCATCTAACTGGTAAGGAATAAACTAGCTATAACAAGCTTATGGCCCCATGGATAATCAATAACCCAAGATGTGGTAGTAGGTCTTGGGTTGCCCCAAATACTACCATCTTTGTGAATCACCACTGAGAGGTGCACCATGATGGGGTTTGAGGATGAAATAATAGTAACTATGAAGGAGTAATCTCAAAGTGAGTCAGGATGAGCGAGTCACATGAGGGAAATAAATAAGGGAACTAAGTCATAATCAAAGTGGTTGACTAACACCAGCCATGGTAAGAGGTGATAAGAGAAAGTGGGGGGAAGTTCATAGAAGATAAATACTAGTCAATAAGACTAGATCAAGTCTTAAACTATTGTAACTATCTAATAACCTTACCTAAAACCATATTGAAAAAAGGAAAAATGGGAGTTAGGATGGATTGACTTCAAAAAAGCATATAAATGAGTAACCAAAAGAAGCATGATAAGAAAATTCTATCCCTGGGTGCCCATGAGATGGGGCACAGGCCTAAGAGGTCAATAGGGAACTAAAAAGGGTCTTGAGGACCAAAATAGGGCTAGAGTAGGCCCAAAGAAGCCTCACACTTAAAACTAGAGGCCACCAATGCACTCAAAATGGGCTAAAACCCCTAAGATAGAGGTTTCATGATCTAAAACACAAAAAGGATAAAACACCCAAAAATCAAGAAAAAGGGCTAAAAAGAGGATAAAAGAGTGAAAAGTGAATCATTTTCACACTTATATTAACTCTAAGAGAGCTTGAGGAGAATATATGAGCTATTAAAGCCCAATTGAAGCAAACAAGGATGCGTGAGTACACCATAGGCACACATGATCATCTGTGTAAGTCTTTTGATCAAAATTTTGTAAAATTTTGTCCATTTTTGGGGTTTTAGAGGCCCAAAAAGAATTGACTAATTTTAAATTATTCAGTGGATGAATAAAAAAAATAAGTATTCAAAATTATGGAGAGGCTGAGGGGGATACACTGAAAAATATGGGATGTCAAATGGTGGTCTCTAGAGAGAGAAATGAGGAGCACACCCGAGGTTGTAACCTTACTAGGCAAAGTCACCACTTGGGACACTTCCAAGCCATGGCTTTGCCCAAAAAGCCATGGCCTAGGGAAGAGAGGCCCTATAACATGCCTTAGGGAGCCTAGGAGAGCCTGATAAGGCCTAGAAGGGGACAAAATAGAAAGGAGAGAGGGGGAAATAAACACAAATCTTAAAACACTTATCTTTGACTTGCTTTGCATATTTCATGACTAATAGTTCTAATTCATTTGCTTGTTGATTGATTGTGAAAACACATGGGGGAGTTAGGATACCAATAGAGGGTGGGCTTTCATAGGTGAGGGAACAAACAACATAGAGAGATAGACCATATGAGGTGACAAACTAGGAGAGAGTCCCATCATGGTTGGTCAAGGAGGCAGATGCTCTACCTGTGGAGGACCAAGATCACCTATGGAGTTTAGGACTTTGGAGACTAGTACATGTTCCTTCATTGTGTTACTCTAGGGATCCCATGAATGCATTGGTAACTACATGGGTACTTGGAAGACATGTATTCCAACTGGGGCCCAAGCTAGAATCCATCCTAAGAATTGAGGATGTTTACTAGCTCTATGGAGTAGAGCCTATGGGGAGAGAGATAGAGCTACCATAGGTGCAAGATACAGTCACAACCAAGCTCTACCAAGTGGGACCTTACTAAGAGTAGAACAAACATGGATTATAGATCACACAAATATCACTAGGGGTACCACTACTATAGATAGTGATAGTGGGAATTATGGTTAAGAGGCTCTATGATGGCTAAAGTATGGGAAAATTACCACTATCTTGGACATGATTTGTCCAATGAGTAGAAGGAAGACAAAGATATGGATGAAGTCAATATATCTTATATGGACTATATTATCAATTAGATCTCATCTAGAGCAGATAGGTATGAGGATTACCATAACTGAACCTACTCATGTCTTAAACTTATGAGAGACTCCCATTAACATGACTGAGGACACCATGGGGTAGTGATGCATACCCTAAACTAGAAGAGGTCACTGCATGAGCCACATAATTTGTAAATAGGGGGAAGCCTATGTGGAACACCTTAGATATGGATGTAGTGGGTAGCTACATTAAATATCCATATAGATCCATGGTGTGGCTAGAGGATTCTAGGGTGGAGATCCATGTGGGATAAGAGGAGTTCTGAGGTCCATAGGGGCCATACCATCATATAGGGAGATAGGATCTGACAGCATGAGAGAGATGAGCATAGACCAAATCATCTAAGGCTAAGCATGGAGGGTAGCTAAGATAGAATGAGGGGGTAGTGGTGAAGAGAGGTAGCCATGACATAGACCACTGCTACTAGAAGGAACACAACCTGTTGGTGGGCCATAAATGCCATCAACATGAATAGGTAAGAAAAATGTATTTACTAAATAACATTTTATCTTTTGTACTCATATTTTAATGAGAGCCAATATGTGACTAACATATGTGCTCTATGTGTGTGTATAAGAGACCAACATAGCTATATTAGACCCCAAGTGGACCTACTGTTGATATAGTTATTCCCTAATGTGGTGGTGATACCACTCTCTCTACCAACAAAGGTTAAGCTACATTCTCAATTCTGGTAGGTGGGTGCATGATCCTTGCTCAAGTTTTTGAGGGCATGACACTAGATACCATCAATAAAGATAGAGTCATCATGACACAAGGTAGCTCTGGTATGGCACAAGATAGTTGTAATATGAGTTGAGGCACAACTAGTTAGAATGGAGGCTGAGATTGATTAGCTATGGGATGAGCTAGCCTGAGAGTAGACCATAGGAGTGGATGCACTTGGGGAGAGGGAAAACTAATTGGCTACCCTAGAATAGACCATGGCTCAACTAGTCATGAGGTAGAAATTGAGATCTCTACCTAGAGCAGGGATACCATAAATAGATCCTAGTTATAGGCTATCTAGGATAATATCGTATATGTTTCCATCCATGTGGTAGTTTTTGGGACTATGAACATAGGCTCATAGGAAGCCATATGATGTACCTAGAGAAAAACCATGTATTTTTTTTGATATATATATACAATCATTTATCATTATTAGCATATATGTGCATATGATTTTATGTGTGATGTGTATGCTTCATCTGATATAGACTACTAGATACATGTGATTAGATAATAGGAACTACTAATAAATAACCCATGTGTACACACATATATAAGTAACACAAAGGTTAATGGCATGAGAAGAGAAGAAAGGTTTACCCTAACACCATAGGCCTATTTCCTAGATAGCTACGTAGTCCCTAGATGTGAAATGCCTTAAGGCATAACCCATTGATTAGGTGCCACATGGGATCACCTTTGAGGGTCAAGAGGCGATAAGCCCCATTCTCTAGAGAGGTAGTGATAATGAAGGGGTTAAACCACTTGTGCATGAGTTTACCCTTCTTATAGTACTCCTTATCAAATATGATGATCGTATCAACTACTTTGAATAGATGTGGGTGCACCAATTCATTGAATTGGTGGCATTGATGGCACTAGTAGGCATGATTGTGATTAAGGGAATCAGTGCATCATTCATATATATGTTCAACCTTGGTGAGGTGAATGGCATGTTTTTTCTCATCAAAGAGAGATCTAAACATCTTATCCCATAATGAAGGGATTAATACCTCTAAAGGAAGAACAACCTTAGACCCATACCTGAGCAAGTATCAAGATGGCCCTATGGCCATCTAGAAGCTAGTCCGATAGGACCAAAGGGTAGGAAAGAACATGAGATTCCAGTCATGCTTAGACTAGGCAATATTACAAAGAAACATATTCTTCAAAGTCTAGTTTAAATATTTAGCTTGCCCATTTCCCTAGGGGTAATAGGTGAAGGTGAAATGGAGATTGAACTTGAAGCATTAAATGAGATCATGAATTTCAAGGCTATAGAATCTTGGGCCATTATCATCCATAATTTTAGTAGGGACCCCAAACCTACAAATGAGTTGGTTCAGGATAAACTTGGTTATGGTCTTCCCACACATGCTGCTAAGAGGCATGGCCTCAACCCACTTCATGAGATAGTCAGTGGCAGTGATGAAATAATGATGACTATTAGAATAGGTGGGTTTGAACTTACCAAAAAAGTTGAGAGCCCAAACCAAGAAAGGCCAAGGGACTAAAATGGAATGCAAGAGACCTGAAGGGGTATTGATAGCATCCTTAGTGACTTGGCACATCTTTCACTTGTTGGCATATTATTTGGCATCATTAACAAGAGTGGGACAATAGTAACCCATCCTAATAGTATATTGGGTGGTGGTTTGCCCTTTTGGGTGGCCAACATAGACACCCTTGTGAGACTCCTCCAATGCAAGAGGGGTCTCCTTCAGGGCTATGCATTACATCAACACCCCATCTAGACCTCTCTTGAGTAAGATGCCACTTATGATGAAATAGTAAGTGGAAAGCTTAAAAATCTAATAGCATTCCTATGAAGGAGCATCGATGGGATACGATTGAGTCTCAAGGTAATGGATAATGTCTTGATACCAATCATACTCAAAGACCTCAATCCAATTGATTGAGTAGACCACATTATCAAGAAAGGCATCATCAACCAATTGTGGGCAAAGATTGGGTAGTAGGAATTCAAAACATTACTTGGCTACAACTAAACCCTTAGTGGATTTTTGGTTAATAATGTAGAGATCAAACTCTTGAAGAAGCATGATCCACCTCGCAATCTAGTCAACAACGTGTGTCTTGTTGAGTAAGTATCATAGTGGATTAGATTAGAAAATCACATTGGTGGTTTGGCCCAACATGTAGTGTCATAACTTATTTATAGAGAAGATGAGGGAGAGACACTATTGCTTAATAAAAGAGTGGTTGAGCTTAATGATAGCTAGTGTGCGAGAGATGTAGTAAAAAACTCTCTCTATCAACATCATCCTTTTGACATAACATGCCCCCAATGAAAATATTAGTGACAGGTGTACAAGATGCACTCATGACCCTAGATGGGTGTCATCAGGATGGGATGATCATGAAGCATGCACTTAAATTCCTAAAAATACACATGGAATTTATCAGACCGTATGAATGGCATGTTATTGTGTAAGAGATGTGTGAGGGGTATGGATTTATGAGCATAGTGCTCAAGGAAAAGTATAAGTAAATTGAGTATTCTGAGGAAGGACTAAAACTAAATAAATTTGTGTAGGGGAGGAATTTCAAGGATTACTTTGATCTTTTTGGGATCCACCTCAATGCCTCTTTATGAAATGAGGAAACCCAAGAGCTTTTTAGTGGATAAACCAAAGATGTACTTCTGAGGGTTAAGGTTAAATGGTACTACCTATGATGCTCAAAGATGATCCTGATGTCTCGCACATGCTAATCCCACTTCTAGTATTTTGTGAAGAGGTCATCAATATTGCACTCTATAATCTGTTGGATGAGGCCATGAAAAATGTGGGTCATGGCATGTTCATACATAGAACCAACATTATTTAGACCAAAAGGCATGATAGTATAATAGAAGGTACCCCATGGGGTAGTTAATGTCATCTTTTGTTGTTTTTCGGGTGCAATCCAAATTTTTTTATACCTTGAAAAACTATCCATGAGGGACATGATCTCAAAACTAGCTATGCAATCTACAATTTGGTCGATCAAAGGAATGGGAAAATTATCCTTTAGATAAACCAAATTGAGATCTCAAAAGTGGATGCATATGTGAATGGCTTTATTCTTCTTGAGAATAGGGATGATGTTGGTAACCCATATAGGGTAGTCCATGTATTGGATGAAACCAACTTAGATGAGCTTTTCAATCTCATCCTTGACTAATTATGAGAATTGGACCACCATTGGTTATTGCTTTTGGAAAATGGGATGGACCCCATCATCCATAACAAGGTTATGGACAATGATGTTGGGATCCATTCCATTCATATCGATGTATTCCCCAGTGAATACATCTAAAATTTCTTGAAAAAAGTGACCAAGTCATCCTATTTCTCTAGAGTAAGGCTAGCATTGATCTTGGTGATCTTTGGCCTTACTGAAGTGCCAAGGTTGATAGATACAAATATTTCAACATCTATAGAATTTCATTCATTGAAACACTCAGGCATGGGAGGGAGTGATTGTTCTAACACCTCAAGCTCAACCACCAAAACATACACTATGGGGATGTCAGGGCTTGGGACATCAGAGAGAGAAATATCCAAACCTAATTGATTAAGAGGATGGTTATACTTATGGGAAAATATCATGAGATTGCTGTATGCCTTTCTATCCTTGAACAGGTTGCATACCGTAACATAAATGAAATAACACTCAAGATTGGACTTAGCTACTCTATTGGTCTTAATAGGAGATGTATTGAGAGAGCCCATACTCTGATGAGAAAATCATGACATGATGTGAAGCTCAACGTTTGGGGAGATGTCTTGAAAGAGGTATCCAAGAAGGGAAGATTTGACTTGGAATCATAGAGTGGAAGAGGGAGGTGGATAATGCATGCCAAAATCTGAAGGAGTTAATGCTAGTTAATACTCAACTAGAGCATAATGTTCATCCTTTATAAAATTAGATTTAGAAGTAGGGTGTGTGTGGGAGTCCACAGAGCCCCATGAGAAGACAACCAAAGCCTCAATTGAGGGATTTAACTTTGTATAGAGAAATGCCTAGGGATTTGGGTTAGCCTCCATTGTATGAACCTCACCTTCATGCATAAATTAAACCATACAAAATGTAGTTTATGTGATGGCCTACATGGCATTGGTCTAAGGATGGCTAAGAATCATATTTTATGAAATATCCAAGTCTAACACACAAAAATCAATCTTGATAGTCTTGGGGACAAACTTTATCTAGAGCTTCATGTTTCTCACTAGAAAAACTATGTCATTGTTGAAACCAAAAAAGTTATGGTGAGAATCAGAGAGCTTCTTCCAACTAATCCCAAGTTCATTGAGCACACAAAAGGGCATGTTATTAAATGTATCTCCTTCATCAATAATGCATCTCTTAACTTGAAAATCATCAATAAATGTCTTAATATGGGGGGGGGGGGAACCGATCCCTATTTGAAATAACTAAGGAATTTGGTAAAGAAGTGGGGTAGAAAGATAATACATGAGGATAAGGGTGCTCAGATGCATCAAAGTTGAACAAGACTTATACATCATCTCGTAACGGACCCTTGTGAGAGAGACTAAGCTTGTCAAAGATAAAGCCCATTTGCTGAGGGCAAAGGTGAAGAAGGTCCCAAATGGATATCCCAATTGAGAGGCCCTATAACTCCCCTATGATGGAGTAAGGACATTATCTAGCCCAGGGAGGGATATTACACTAAAAGTTAAATTTGACTTTGGGGTTTCCTACCCCCATGGGATGAACAAGAGGTCCCGCACCACTAGTTTATCCAATAGGTTTAGTGTCCCAGCTTGAACACATGTTGACAGATAATGCATGTTTAGTAGAGCCTATGTCAATAGAAATAATGATATTTCTACTCTCATACTTGGCTTTCCCTCTCAAATCAGCTTGGGAAGAGGAGATAGAAGAGCTAGAAGAGAAAGAAGGGGAATGATGTGCCTTAGCCTTGGATTTCTTCTTTTTCTTATTCTTTTTCTCCTTGTTGTGGTCAATAGAGGTTCCTTGAACATGTTCAATTTATGTTTGGGTTCTACAAGTGGATAAATTTGAGATAGAGGTGAGGCTTGCACATTGGAATTTTAGATAGCACAATTGGCATCATCATGGCCCTTCATAAGATATAAATTGTAAAACTTGGTGGGGTCATAAGAAAACAACTTCTGTGGTTTTTTAGTGCTTAATTTTGAAGCTTTCTTTTTAGATGGCTTCTTACACAAAGCATTTACCTCATTTCTATTTTTCTTGTCTTTCTTCTTGAGAGGAGAATCAATGATACCATCACGAATCACATTTTGGTTATGATCACATGAAGACGATGAATTTTTGGCTAACACAAGGTACATGCCTGAATGTACCTCAAAGACTTAAATATTTATAAACTCATTAAAAACTTCATCATACGAGGTGGGATCATGCTTGAGGACCTTAATATGAACCACCTACCTCAATACTTGCATGAACATATCATAAAGCTGATCATTCAAGAACCTTGTTATGCATATATGGATGATTGAGTGCCACCTATGCATAAAATCAAATTTCATCTCATCCTTGGCCTATGTCATAGAGGCGACTAATTAGATGATGATGTTAAATGGTTTAGAGATATAAAATTACTAGAAGAAGTCATACAAAAGGAGCTAGAAACTAGAGAGAGAATTTAGAGGTAGATTCTGAAACCAAACAAGAGCTTTAGGTCATAATGAACAAGTGAAGATCTTCAACATCATGCCTTCATCATGTTCTATATCCATACACACCATTTTGAATGATGTAATATGATCTATGGGATTGAATTCTTGAGTCCTATTGAACTTAAGTAGTTCAGGGATAGGAGTAGAAAGTAGAATGGTATGCACTTAAGGGGCTAGAGGATTCTTACATAGATCCTCATAGACGTGGTTGATATCAATATGGAAACAAGCTCTAGGAGGAGGGTCATGATTGTTATGATGTTTCCTATGCCAATAAACATAATCATAACCTTGATCATGGAGAGGATAATGCTGAGATAGCTCCTGATATGGGAGATGATCATGCTAAAAATAATCTCTACCATTGAGTGTGGAATGACCACAAGAAGGATACCATTCCCTATAGGGATGATGGGATGACATGGCATACTCATGGAAATGGTCATGTTAACCTAGGTTTCCATTATGCTAGTCACATACCATCAAACAAGGGTTGACTTGAGGGTGCTGATGCTTAGGATTAGCATCCCATAGATCTCTAGTCTATAGGTGGCAATCAAAATCAGCACGCTCATCTAAAAATATAAAATATGGGCTAGGAGGATGGGAGGAATCCTCATGATGAATATGCCTCACCAAGGTGGAATACCTATGATCCAAAACATGAAAATGAGGGGGTTCTTACTATAGAGTTTCCTACCAAGAAAGAGGTGGGGAACTCATGTGATAAATATTTAAGGCACCTAAAACTAAATGGGTGCGATCTCTATCTCTAGAGGAAGCACATTGGCTAATCCTAGGGGTGAAATATGAACTTTATTCACTTGAAGGCATATATGGAAATCATCAATGATGACATGTAGCTCATCAAGACTTACTCACACAAGAGGGTCTTCATCACCTCAAATAGGTGAATAAATCATGACATGAGGCCAATGGGAAACATCCTTAGATGAATGAATCTCATACTGGTAAAAAGAGGTCTGATTCCATTGGTTATAGACCTACCAATCATATTCTTTGAAAAATGTAAGAGGGTCTATTTCACCATGCTAGGTCAAGGGAATGTCTTGTATCATATGATGTCTATGGAAATCTATTGTAGTCATGGTTTGCTCATGAGTGAGCTCAGGGATAAGGCCCTAAATCTGATGTGATTAGCATCCTAAGGGTGGGAGGTTAGCCATGGATATAATGAAGTAAGAGAAACATGAGAGACAAAAAAAGGAAAACATATGAAGAACAAACAAGGAGAATGTCATAAAACCAAAACAAGATAAAATAGCCAAGGTGAGAGTTGAAGCACAACTAAAAAGAAAGCCTAACAACTAATAGAGGGGAGTTGGCTAAGATAGCTCTAAATGGGATATAACTAGCATGAGATTGTATGTGGGGTCTCACTGAGCATGCCATAATTTAGCTCCAAGAATATGAATGGAACCATTAGTGTTTGGTATGGGGTACACATGGTACTTAAACAAACAACTATAAGGATATAAGGCTCATGGCTACTATGCGCTACAAGAGATCTATATAGGCTATTCGGTTTGCCAGCTTACACCAAGATATATCTAGACTTGTGAACCAAGTTAGGGATATAATGATCAAACACACAAAAGATGTAGACATCTCTAGTGGGTATAACCACAATAAAGTGAGTAGCTAAGCCTAGAAGACTATTTGCATATAAATTTTAGAAATAACAATGCCAAATAAAGAGAGCTAGAAAGCAATGCATAAACATAGAAGCAAAGGAACCTTCAGGTCAAATAAAATATGTTTTAATAAGTAAATACATTTTAAATCAAGGGTGCAAGAGCATTCTTAATCTATGTTTGAGATAAATATTTACTTTCAACAATACTATTCCCTAATAATGTAATTTTCTGGTTTAGCAAGAAGAGAGATTGTTTATGCAAATTGTATATATTGTTTTGAGCATGTAAGATTCTACTATGTAATGAGAAAAATTTCTAAAGATAACATGATATATAATAGAAGATATTTAAAGTAATGAAAGATATTATTGACCACATATAAGTGTGTAAACTTTAGAAACTATCCTAGATAATGCTCTAAACAAACTAAATCACTAAAACAATCAAATCCTAACATATATACTACTAAAAAAAAACAAGAATTTCACTTTTCATAAAAAAGTGCCCTCATATGAAACTCAAAATAAGTGTGTATAATTTTTACCAATCAATTATATAAGATAAGAAGCAATGAAGGAGGAGGATCAGGTTGTGTATAGGTTGAGTCCAAAGTAGGAGCCAAAAGATGTGGAAGAGGTGAAGGAGAATCTAGTAAACAAGAGAGCCAATGTAAGGAGCACAAAAATAGGTGCAATGGAGTCTTGAGGTAGATAGGAGCAACCCAAAGTTTAGGAACACTATAGAGAGCAATGTGAATCACTAAGATAAGTTGTAGAATAGTAGGGCATCCCCTATCACAATGAAATCTAAGTGTGCCAAGCAATAAATAGGTGAGATTTAAGAAGGAACCAAGCTTTGAGTGTGATAATCAAGTGGGAAGATCAAATAAAAAATGCAAGAGTGAGAGGGGTAAGTGCATGGTGTTGGGGGACAATTCCATAGACATTTTAGGTAATGTGATCATGCTAATTAATAATGTGATCAAGATATTTAATTAACATGATCACGTTATTTGAATTATGGCTAAGTGATTATCAAGCCATAACACATATACACACATATACACACACATACATACATACATACATACATACATACATACATACATACATACATACATACATACATACATACATACATACATACATACATACATACATATATATATATATATATATATATATATATATATATATATATATATATATATATATATATCTGTGTGTGTGTTTGTGTGTGTGTGTGTGTGTGTATTATGGTAGGCATGTGTAATAAATATCCCACACTAATCCACTTTCAATGTTGCTGATAGATAATAAACATCCATGGATTTATTTGATGGATCATTTTTAACATCATAAACTTTTTCAAAAGTGCTTTGGCATATTTTTATCTGTCATACATATAGTATGATAAAATTTCCAAAACTCTACACCTAAATAATAATCTAGGAGCCCTAAATTAATGATGTCAAAATTAGAAAATAAATTAGTTTCTAATTGTTGAAGTGCAGTGGCCATGCTACTTGTGATGGAAATATCATCAACATAGACAATGAGTATCACTATGCTTTCATTGTTGCTTTTAACATGTAAATTCAAATCATAAAGACTTCTAATTTCAAAATATTTGAGGTGGTGATCTATTTTTATTTAATAGGTTTTTGGATCATGCCTAATTTCTTATAATGACTTGAAAAACCCACAAACCTAATGGTCTCTCTCTAGGACCATGCATCCTTTTTGATATACTATGTAAACTTCCTCACATAAATCCCAATTCAATGACATGCTCTTCACATCTATTTAATACACCTTCTAATCATAATAAAAGAGAATAATTTAAGGTAATAGACAAGTTTGGGGGGAGAACCACAACTTGTGTTGTTATTAAAGTATGTGCTAGCCTCAACAATTACACCTTCCAGTTTCTTCCAATTCAACATCCAAACTATTTACCAATCTTGTTCTCTTGAGCCAAAACAAGACAATATATATTTAAATGGCTAAAACTTGATATATTGGATAAGGACCTCCATTCCTTGACCCATTGGTAGAGTTTTATTTACACACACCTTCGTCAAGAGGTGGATTCACCGTGGCTCATGCTTCTTTTTATTGGTTGGGTGCTTTCTCAAAAATCACTTGTCATCCATATATTATAAATGAATGTGATATCAACCAATGTATTATATATATAGATACATATGATTGATATCATGCATCTAATAGAAGGATGATGGTTGTATATGTGTAGCTCAAAATTTCTCCAAAAAATATTTAATGGTATTTTACTCTATCCAAATAAGCTTTACAAGTAAGGACATAGTTCTTACTATGTCTCTTATTCCTTTTCTCTCCCTAAATTTTCCTTGTCTAGGTGATACTATTCTTTCCACCTCCTAGTCTTCCAATCACACTTCCTACATGTATTACAATTTTTATATTACCTCCAACATGCAAACTACTTGTTATTCTTGGCCATTGCATGTTGTATGGAAATTGCACTTCCATGATTTTTGGTTTACATTGTATTTTCATGATATGCACATTATATGGTAGTCATGTACTTCCATGATTCTTGGTTTATAATGTCTTATCTTGATATGCACATTGTATGATAGTTACACTTTCATGATTCTTGGTTTACATTATCTTTTCATGATATGCATGGTTTCCATATATAAGATTTGATAATTTATATAAAATTAAGAGAGACCTTGTTTACATGAATAGTTGATGGCTGGATTAGACATCCCTCCCTCTCTAGGATCTAAGGCAGACATAGGTATTGTTGCTACAATGTCATCTACGTAGGTATTGACGGAGGTATATTTTAGTTCTTGTAATTTTGAATTGTAAAAATAGACTTGTTTTAATAATTTTAGTACATGTAATTGGGGAAAATATAAATTATGTTAATGTATTATGTATGGAGGTTTATCCTATGACATCTAATAGTCCTAGTTAGATGATTAGTAGGGTAACTTCTCATGTTCATCTTGTATTTGAGATGACTATTCAGATATTTTAGCCTACCATTAACTTGTTTGAGTGTGAAAAATAGATTGAGAAGGATAATGATCTTTCATTAAGTGCATGTTTAAATGATTTCTTATTATAGTTTACAATTAATTTATTAACAATTATTTGAACGTATTTTATGTTAATTTTGTAATAATTATTGAATTTAAATGGGCTCAATTGTAAGCTAGCTATGACCGTAGGACCCAAAGTTAGACCTTAGATCAATCCAAGGCATTATAGGGGTCTCCATCTACTAATAGGGTATCCCATGGAGAGTCTTATTTGAGGAAGGCAAAGAGAGGGAGGCTATTTGATGAATATGATGTCTTACACATGAGATGTACTTTTTTGTATGCCTATATGGCAATTGATGCATTTTTGGCATTGCATATGTGCATATGATAATCACCTAGCATTAGATATTATGCTGGTAGATGTAATTTTTTGTATGCCTATCACACAAATCTATGTATTATTGGCATTGGACATGTGCCTATATTGTATTCCTATCATAACAATCTATCTAATTTATATTCAATTTTTATTTCATTATGTGTTATTGTAAAGTGTTGTTTAAATATTCCAAACTATTATCTATCAGATCTCATATTTAAGGTTGTACACAAATAAATATTAAATAATTATTCTTTTCAATGCTATAAATCTTGGATATCCCATATTTTTTTAAATTAATGTTTTTATTTCATTGTGTAGTGGAAATAACTAATGACACTCTTATCACTTAGGCTTAATGGAATTCTTCTCTTTGTAACTACTTATTTTACACTTTGAACACAATTTTTGGTGCCATTATACCTCTTCAAAACCTCTCACATTCATTCTCTAACTCATTTCATACATTCCCTTCACAAACTTCCTCTCACTCTTTCACTATCTTCTCACTAGGCAATCCTCTTAGGTCTCAAGTGCCAAAACTTGATATAGGTCTCAAGGAGTCAGTATTCTATTATATATCTTATTATATGGTCAAATCACACCTACATTAACCTCTTATAAGCTCTCAAATACACTTGAACATTCAATTCCACATATAGGGCTCACAATGGTCTCCTTAGGCTTGTAGTCTTTTTTTGTTAACATTCTCTTAGTTTGAGAAATATATAAACTCTTATAGAGATTAAAAAAAAATATAGCCACCCTTTATCTCCTTACAAGTTTATGTAAATTTTCATTACCTAATTCCTTTCCTAGACCAAACTTCCTTTGTAAATCACCCTTTAATTAGGTTTAATTAGCCCTATCTTAAAACCATAATGAACAAATCCATATTGTATGTACTTGAAACACAAAAAAAAAAATTATTCCTTTTATATACATAAAAAAAAATTATATTATGAAGTTTCATTAATTTCTAAGGATTAAAACTCTTTCTATGGGTTTTTTGCTCTTGAAACCCTAGTTAGGCTTCTACACAGGCTGAGGGGCTGTATAACTCAATATATTGAGTTATAAAAGTTTAAAAGGACAAAAATGACACATATAGGTATTTTTTCACCCCACACACCTTATAAAATAATTAATACATCCCATTTTTCTATATTCTCTCTTCTAGCCATCAAAACATATGTTTTTGAGTCATATTTAGGACTGTGACAATAGGATTTATGTATCAATGAGTGTCAAAAACTGTCTTAATGGATTTTAAAATTATCAATACATTCCTCACACATTTAACCAACCATAAAAACCATTATATCCATTACCATACACATTTATACAAGAAAAGTCTCTCCTTTCTATCTTGATTGTGCACAACAAGGCACCCTACAGGCCTATGACAACAACATGGAGTATTAGTTCAATTTAAAATATATCATGAATATTATAAGATCTTAAAAATATAAATTTTTTATGGGACCATATTAAAATTCCATATATTCAATTTCATACTTGAGAATATTAAGAAACAACTCTTACTTCCCTTTGCAATATGACTATTAACCCAAAATAGGGTATAGCCAGGCTTTCTTTATTCTAGAAGACTGTATGTTGATTCTTTACCATTATATTTTGTATAAAAAAAATTAACCTTACACATCAATGATAATTGTCAATCTGTATATAATATCTACACCAAATCCATACTCCATTCATGATAAATAACCATTTATTTTCATATTGGACTGTCATAGGCAAAATAGGGTATATGGGTAGAGGTGACCATTTTTAATGAGTTATCCTAGTAGAAATGTCTTACTAATTTATCTATAGGTATGTATAGGTTAAAAACATTCAAAAATAATAGCATGATGACTCACAACTTACCAACCTGGTGGAATCATTCCAATCTCCCTTCCTTGATTATGACCTACAATCACTTCTTGGTTACCACCTATAGTCATTCATCCACCTGTAACCTTACACAAATGATAACATATTCATTGCCTCAAGGACCTTCAAGGATAAAATTAAACTAATTCAATCACATACACTAAATGGAAAATCCATAACAGGTCACTTTCTAGGTCAATAGGTGAATAGGTCAATTAATCAATACCACCTAACAGGTCAATAGGTCAATTATTGCCTAATAGGCCAATTAAATTTATATCACCACCTAAAAGGTAAATATGTCAATAGTTAAATTAATTTTCTACCACGACCTAATAGTTCAATAGGTAATTACTCATTAAGTTTCTATATCTAGTCTAATTTGTCAAAGTTATCAAAATCATCAAAGTTGTCAAAGCTGTCAATTAGTCAATAGGTCAATTACCCATTAAGTTTTTAGGTCTCTAGTTTAAGTTGTCAAAAATGTCAAAGTTGTCAAAGTTTAAGTTGTGGTTGCATAACTCTAGTTTTGATGATTATTTAGTGAAAAATGACATAAATAACATGTCTATGGGGCTAGATATTGTCTAGGAACAAATTCTTGGCCTCCCATCAGGCCCGATTAATAAAGCCACCACCCATTACAGCCAAAAGAACACCCCCAATACAAGAAAAATACAAAATTTTAGCCTAAGTTCAAACACACATAAAATAAATACTGTAACTAATTTACATGAACCATCATATCCCTCCCCTACCTATTTACTCCCTTTAATCACACCTTGGATCACTTAGGTAGAAGCTTTGAGATTAATCTGTTAAATAAGTTACAATGATGGGTCTAAAAACACAACTTTTGAATAGTGAACAAGCAACTTCTTGAGCTCTAATTGGTATTTCTACCTCCGAGACATCCACCTAGGAATATATCATTCTGATCACATACATATAGGAAAATTAAATGTTATCACACCACCACAATGTTTAAATCCTCCTAAAAGTGCATTTTTATTACCGTTTTGGAGAGTCTAAACATTGACAACAAATATTGTCAAAGTTCAAGTTATGGTTGCACAACTCTAGTTCTAATGATTATTGAGTGAAAAATGACAATACCAATAAATATAATGGGGTGGATAACATATAGGAATAAATTATTTACCTCCCATCAGGCCAGATTGACAAACTCACCACCCATTCTGACCTCAAAAACACCCTTTTCAATATAAGAAAAATGTATTTTTTTAACCTAAGTTCAAACATGCATTAAAAAAACCTATACGTCATTTATATGAACCGTTAGATCCTTCCACTAACTATTTAATCCCTCTAATCATACCCTAGATAAATTAGGTGGAAGATTTGATGTCAATCTGTTAGACAAGTTCTAGTGATAGTTTAAAAATGCAACTTTTTGGTAATGAACAAGTAACTTCTTTATCTCAAACTGGCATTTCTACTTTTGGGACCTCCACATATAAATATATCACTTTTATCACATCCAAATAGTAAAATTACATGTTATCACAAACTACGATGTTTAAATCCATCTGGAAGTGCATTTTTACTACCATTCTAGATAGTGGAAACACTGATAACAAATGTTGTCAAAGTTTAAGTTGTGGTTGTAAAAATCTATTTTTGATGCTTCTTGAGTCAAATTTGACATTTAAAATACATATAGGGGGGTGGATAATGTCTAGTACTATGTTATTGGCCTTCCATCAGGCTCGATCGACAAATTCACCACCCATTTTGGCCTGAAGAGCACTCTTCCCAATACAAAAAAATGTAATTTTTAGCTTAAGTTTAAACATGCGTAAAATGAAAAATATAAATAATTTATGTGAATCATCATATCACTTCCATACATCTTTAATCCATCTAATCACACCCTAAATCACTCAGGTGGATGCTTTAAGATTAGTCTATTAGACAAGTTACAGTGATGGGCCCAAAAATGTAACTTTTTATCAGAGAACATGCAACTTCTTGAGCTCCAACTAACATTTATACCTTTAAGACCTCCACCTATAAATATATCACTTTTATCATGTCTAGATAGGCAAATTACATGTTATCACACTGTTACGACATTTAAATCCACTAGAAAGTGCATTTTCACTACTGTTCCAGAGAGCAAAAACACTGACAATAAATTTCAAAGTTTAAGTTGTGGTTGCAAAACTCTAATTTTGATGCTTCTTAACTAAAAACTGAACCTATCAACACATTTAGGGGGAAATATAATGTCTAATTTAAGGTTCTTGGCCTCTCATTAGGCCTGATCGATAAACCCACCACTCATTCTAGGCTCAAGAACATCCCAATATAAAAAAAGTACAATTTTTAGCCTAAGTTCAAATATCAATGAAAAAATTGTAAGTCATTTCATGAGCTTCGATCATGTCAAACTTGAGCTTCTCTTATCTTTAATAATATATAACTATTTACTGATTATGCTAACCATGTGAAGGTGGAAGCTTATCTGGCACCACTAACCTATAAAAAATTGTTAGTAAATAATTAAAAATGAAATTTATATGTACTACCTAGAAAATAAAAAAATATTTGGTAAAATTTATTACATATATAATTAAAAATTCAACATACCTCCATATTTCAATCCAATAAACCACTAGGATCTACTCTAACCTTGATAGTATCAAGAATAGATTCATGGTTTGACTCTTAAACTTTTCATAGTTTTCTGTTCAATGGCCTTCCATGATATTTTTGTAATTGAACATTTGTTGCAAGAATCAAATTTGAATAGTGAAATATCTTCCTATGTGTCTCATTGATTAATACTTGTGTCAATGTGTAGATAGAAAGAAAAAATTGACTTCCCCAGTTATAGATGGAGAAATCATTAACTATCCCACTAGGTCAGTGGTAGTCACTAGATCTGAAGTCTTTCACATATTTTAATTTCTTTCATTATTGTTTTTCTGTTTATATTAAGTATTTGACTTATTTTTCAAACCATTCATTTTCCCCTATTTTATCACTTGCTACACAAGTTGTAAGTATACACTAGGCAACATTACAATCTTTGGTGCATGATTTTTGGCTTATAGTATGATATGCATCATGTAGATTTTCAAAAAATTATTTGTTTTCATCATCCATGTTAGATGTTCTTAGTCCTAATGTGTACATTCTAGGTCTATTATTAATCAGTTTTATCAATGAAACAAATAATTGACATCTTTGACTATCATAATCCAAATTATGAAAGAAAGTATCCCAAATTTGTTGATCCAATCTTCTTGAATGGTGATTAGATATTTTGATATGCATTAGTTATAAAATATTTTCATCGACTTCAATTAAGTACTTGTCTTTTCTATTCACAATTCTTGGAGGTGTTGGTAATGGTGGAATCTATTGAGAGGGTGTTTCAAAATTGTTATTACTTTTATTGTTTATAAGTGGGATGACATTTTATTTATTGTTAATTTCTTCATTATATGTTTCCATGAAATCTTATTGATGTTTAATTTCATAATTATTTGTTTTTATCTAATTTCTATCATGCATGTGGGAGGTGAAGCATCATACATAGACTCATCATCAACAAAATAAAAAACTTAGAACTTTGAATGTGAACTTTCAACATTAACTAATTAATTATTTTCAATTTCATTATTATTCATTTAATTATATTTAATTTCATCATTATTTAATTGATTATGGTCAATTTTATCATTGTTTATTTCATTACTATCAATTACCTCATTATCTATGGCATTTGATTCATCAGGATTAGGGTTTATACCTTGTCTACATGAAGTTTTTGCATTCATACCTTGTTTTTCTCTCTTAAATATTCTAATTCATCTGGTGTTTTCTTCTTCAACATCTTCTTCAAACGTGATCTGTCACCCATCAGAAGGGATAATTGACTACTTTTCAAAGGTGGGGTCAAGTACATAGGTACCACATATCTCATAAAAGTACATAGAGAATGTTTGTGGGGATAGAATTCTTGATTTGGGTTAAAAATAATTATTGATAAGTGAGCTTAGTCTAAAATAATCATAATGTGATTGTGTTATGTGTTGTATAAGGTTTTAATCCATCCAACACATTAATTAGCTTGTATTAACAATAACATGATCATGTTATGTAATAACTATTGACCAATTTTTCCCACAGGCAAAATTTCGGTCGCCTTCTTCCCTTGATTTTCATGACAGTCATTTTCAGGTTGCACAAGTTCAATGAGTTTGGTTCATGGCCTGGTTCAAGTGGTTCAATGTCCTTTGGTTCAAAGGGTTCATCTTCAAGTTTAACATCTAAATTCAACAACCGTTGAACCGTTGAACCATTCTTGGTTCAACGACTTAATTCAATAGACTTCGTTCAAAGGGATGAGTTCATCGGCTTGGTTCATTAGTCCATCGGCGTGCAATGGTTGAACTAATTAAACCATTGAACCATTTTTGGTTCAATGGGTTTGGTTCAATGGGAAGGTGATAGATACAAAGGAAAGAATGCCCATGGAAGGCCAAGGAAGATAAGCTACAAAGGAATCCATATGGACCCGATAGTGTTGTGATGAAGACGGTGACGTCCCAAAGAGCGTCAAAGTTAACAAAGTGAAACAACCATTCATTTTCAAACAAGAGAGTGCTAACCATGGAAAAGAAAGCCCAGAATGTAGCGATCCACTAAGAATTCACCCCTGAGGGCTGAAGGAGCCAGAAGAGACAAGAAAGGAAAAGGACAAAGTGACAAGATAGGAAAGAGACGAAGCAGTCTAAGTGGCAAGGGGAAGGCAATTTATTGCCTGATAATCCCCAAATGGTGAAAATAAAAATGGCATGGCCCATGTATTTAAAAGGGGACAAATCTCAATCTATTGTAGAAAAAGAGAGGCAGATTGTGTTTCCACATTAATGCTTGAATGCCAAAGTTAAATTCAGTGATTATACAACATGGTTCCAGTAGACCTCTTCTAGAAAGATGACATTGGCAACAGTGTTTTCCTCTTCCCAATGAAGGGAGTAAATAGGCCACTTGTAAAAAAGGAGTGCCAAATGAGCTTCCTTACTTCTCCTATATATTGAAAGACTTGTCATTTGTAAAGATATCTTCCACATTTTGTAAGGTGTAGCCCTGACAAAATTTCCACTTGAATCAATAAACATAGTTTTTACCTCGATCTTGGATAGATATATCTGAGTATGTCTTGAGTGTTTGTTTTGTGTTCAGTCATTGTTTCTTGATGCTTTCAGAGGTTCAACACCATCATACTTATTATCTACAAGGTGCCATCTCTATAGCTGACAGGAGAAGAGCTGTATTTGGAAGTGTAGAAGTAGAACAAATTACTATATAAGTGTGGGTCTCACAGTACCTTTGGTGATATTTGTTTTCTATATTTTCCATTAAGGCCTCCCTACCAGTTTCTAGCAGCCTAGTCATTTTACCAAGTGTGAAGTGTATGTATGTATTTGTCTGATTTCAAGTGTGGATGTGTGAAGGTCGACTTATTTTGGTGCATCACCTCTTTAGAGTAGTTTGTTTTCAACATCTCTTTCTCCCTTTTCATCCCCCCCATTATATACCTATATATGTATGTGTTAGCACTTGCTGGAATGAAAATGATGCATCAAAGGGAGCTAGCCCTTTTCTAGAGACTCTCCCCTCTAGCTTCGCCAGTCCCATAGGTGAGAGGGGAGTTTCCATAGTTGTGAGGAAAAGGCAGGAGCTCAACCTTCTGCCAAGGGTGCAATTTCCTGCATCAATAGTTTTGGCACATCGGTGGGACCGACAAGGATAGGTTTTGTCCAAAGAGTTAAAGAATTTTTGGTGTGTTCTTCAATCGACCAACCTTTGGAGGCTTTACATCAAACACTAATGGCGACTCTGAGTTGAATCTGTTGGTTAAGCAGCCTGGTGCCATTCAAAAATCATATTTTATATCTATAATTATTTTGCACAGAATCATGTGTCTTGTGTTCCTTCATATGACTTCGATCAGACTCAAAATTTTTAGAGAATTGCCTCAAGCAGCTCTCCTAGTTGCCCTACAATGATAAGGGAAATGGTGCTGGAGTTTGAGAGGCAGGCAATGGAGATAAACAGACTGGAGGAGCAGTATAGATATCATTAGGAGCTAATGTATGAAGAGGAGTGTTTGTTTAGGCAAGCATAGGCCTTGCAATCCATGGAGGAGGTAGAAAAATGGAGAAATCCATTTTTCCAAGGTAGTCAACCTTGTGCACTCCTTCCTATTCTAAAGAAAGCCCCCTCTTTTGTGCCAAATCCTTTTTATTAGATAGCACTTGCTCACTCCAGCTCATCAAATACATTTGATCTCAATCTCGTGCACCTAGATTTTTAACCCCAGAGGGCATCAGAACAACCTCTCATGGAGATGAACCTTCTAAACTCCTTGGATTGCAAATCTTCTATTTGGGGGAGTACCACCAGCCAGCACATCGCTCTTTTAGAGACTCTTCCAGTGCATCAACAATCTCTTCCTTGCATCCCTCAACCTCTCCAAGTCTTTCAACATGATGCACATATTCCAAGTTGGAGGAAGGAATGCCAGGAACTAGCCTAGAGCCTTGAAGAGGATGATGTTGGTGATCTCCAAGAAAGGATCCTTCAAGAAAATATAGCTAGGATAATTGCAGAGTTGGAGTCCCAAATGAGATTCCTCAGCCAATGTGTGGTGGACCTGTCTAAACCTAGCCCATCCACACACCTCTAAGAGAGCTATCAAGCCAAACCTGATATTGATGTAGTGATGACCAAGTGGAAGAAGGAGAATCATTCTATTCTAGCTCAAGGATTGCCTCCTCTTCACAAGTTTTCTCCACTTCACCCCTTCTCAAGGAGGAACCTATTTTGTAGGAGGTGAGTGAGGAGCAAGAGAACCAATCTACAGTTCTTCAAGAGGCTATCATGAGTGACAATGAAGGTGGAATCATCATTGATGCTTCTTGTGAAGACCTTATCAACAGTGGAGAAGATGTAGGTCTTGCATATATGCAAATGTTACAATAATACGAGGAGGAACAAACACATGGTGAGCTCTCTTCCCCTCTGTTTGATGAAATTTCTTACTATTTTGATTATGAGAATGACTACGCTAAGGAGCCTGAGTTGGAAGAAATAAAGGAGAGGTCTGTCTTCTTGGAGGAAGGCCTTGAAGAAGAGAGTTTTAAAGAAAGAGGTGATATTCTGTGGGATGAGCAATCATTTTATGAGTCCATTTCATACATCACCATAGTCACCCTTCTTCAAGAAGGTAAGGAAGAAACAGAGGATGAGTCTGATAGGATTTTTAATGAGGCAGAAGGAAACAAGTCAGACCATGATACATTGTAGAAGGAATGTGCAGATCAAAGGGCTTATGGTGATGAACTGGCAACCATTTATTTCTTGGTGAAGATCACCAATATGAAGGACCAACATTCAATAGGCCTCCAGGGACAAGAAAAGTACATGTATATTGGAGGCATGTTAGAATTTGATTCACTTAGATACCAACCAATGCAGGTGACAGGCAAGAAGAACAAGTCACCAAATCTCCTTTTCATTCAGCTACTTACCTGGCACCATAAGTCTTCTTGCCAGGAAGGGGACTTAAGAAAATTTCCTTTGATCTAGGAGGGAGGTGAATTTTCCTGGTTAGCTGTATATAGTAGTTTGTTTTCAGTTTCTTTTCCTGCTTTCCCTAAGTGCAGTTTGCACAAGTAGTGTTTTTAGCCTTGTGTGTTTCCCTTTGTGTGTGGTGTAAAGGCTTCATGTTTGATTCTTGGATCTTTAGGGCTATTGCTAACTCTTTCATAGCTGCAATCTAACTCCATGCCCAATGTATTTTTAAAGCAACTAGCTTTTAAGCATAGCAGACATGCTTCCCCTATGAGTCACCAATTTGTTGACCAATTTTGCACATAGGCAAAATTTTGGTTGCCTTTTTCCCTTGCTTTTCATGACAGTCATTTTCAAGTTACACAAGTTCAATTAGTTTGGTTCATGGCCTAGTTTAAGTGGTTCAGCAACCTTTGGTTCAAAGGGTTCATCTTCAAGTTCAACATCTCGATTCAACAACTATTGAATCATTGAACCATTCTTGGTTCAATGGCTTGGTTCAATAGACTTGGTTCAAAGGGATGAGTTCATCAGCTTGGTTCATTAGTCCATTAGTGTGCAATGGTTGAAGCAATTGAACTGTTGAACCATTTTTTGTTCAATGGGTTTGGTTCAACGGGAAGGTGATAGAGACAAAGGAAAGAATGCCCATGAAAGGCCAAGGAAGATAAGCCACAGAGGAAGCCATATGGACCCGATATTGTTGTGACGAAGATGGTAACATCCTAGAGAATGTCAAAGTTAACAAAGTGAAATAGCTGTTCATTTTCAAACAAGAGAGTGCTAACCATGGAAAAGAAAGCCTAGAATGTAGTGATCTACTAAGAATTCACCCCTGAGGGCTGAAGGAGCTAGAAGAGATAAAAAGGAAAAGGACAAAGAGACAAGATAGGAAAGAGATGAAGCAAGCCAAGTGGCAAGGGGAAGGTGATTTATTACCTGATAATCCCCAAATGGTGAAAACAACAAACAACATGGCTCATGCATTAAAAATGGGACAAATCTCAATCTATTGTAGAAAAAGAGGGGCAGCCTATGTTTCCACATTAATGCTTGAATGCCAAAGTCAAATTTGGTGATTATACAACATGGTTCTAGTAGGCCTGTGCTAGAAAGATGACATCGACAATAGTGTTTTCCTCTTCCCAATGAAGGGAGGAAATAGGCCACTTATAAAAAAGGAGCACCAAATAAGCCTCCTTGCTTCTCTTATATATTGAAAGACTTGTCATTTGTAAAGACATCTTCCACATTTTGTAAGGCGTAGCCCTGACAAAATTTCCACCTGAATCAATAAACGCAATTTTTACCTCTATCTTGGATAGATATATTTGAGTATGTCTTGTGTGTTTGTTTTGTGTTCAGTCATTGTTTCTTGATGCTTTCACAGGCTCAACACCAGCATACCTATTATATACAAGGTGCCATCTCTGTAGCTGACAAGAGAAGAGCTGTATTTGGAAGTGTATAAGTAGAACAAATTACTACATAAGTGTGCGTCTCACAACACCTTTGGTGATCTCTATTTTTTGTATTTTCCATTAAGGCCTCCCTGCTAGTTTCTAGCAGCCTGGTCCTTCTGCCAAGTGTGAAGTATATGTATTTGTCTGATTTCAAGTGTGGATGTGTGAAGGTTGACTTATTTTGGTGCATCATCTCTTTCTCCTTTTTCACCCCCCCATTATATACCTATATATGTGTGTGTTAGCACTTGCTAGAATGAATACGATGCATCAAAGGGATCTAGTCCTTATCTAGAGACTCTCCCCTCTCGGTTCACTGGTCCCATAGGTGAGGGGAGTTTCCATAGTTACGAGGAGAAGGCAGGAGCTTGGCCTCTAGCCAAGGGTGCAATTTCCTGCATCAACAATAACGTGATCACATTATTATTAATATAAGCTTTGGGATTAGTGATTAGTAATGAGAAATGAGTTTTTCCTATATTAAGTATAATGAAATTTCATTATTAAATAATGTGATCACATTATACTTAATATAGATAAGGGATTATGGATTAGGGATTAAAACATTAGTGCATATGGTTTAGGGATTACAGATTACAATTTATGTTTTAGGGATTAGGGAATAAAATTTATATCTTAGGGTTTAAGGATTAGGGTATGTAGTCTTTGCATTTAAGGGTGTATATAAGGTCTAATCACTCTATGCCATGTGTGAACCTAATTTTTACTACAAAGGATGTTCAATGGGACTAAATCAATTGGTAAATAGGGAAAGTTTTTGGTTTACAATTTAGGGTATAGTTTTTTGGGCTTAGGTTTAGGGTACACAGGGTCAATTGAAAAGAAAATTCTTAATCTAAATGATGTTAATTTGGGCTAAACTAATTGGTTCAACATTTAAAGAGTTTATATTTATGGTTTAGAGTTTAGGGATTAGGAACTTTAAGCATTAGGGCTTGAGGTATAGGTTTTAGGGTATATAAGGTACAATCATGATGGTGAATGGAGAAAATTAGAGCTGATCAACCCCCAAATCACATTTTATAGTCATGAAATTAGGTTGAAGGGGATCTAAATAGCCCTAATTTTATTTAGATGCAAAATTAGATTACTAATCCAAAGGCTAACTTTTGGCCATAGGTTTAAAAAATGTATTTTATGACATCTCATGATAAAAATAAGTTATATTTTAAGCCATGTATGTTTGCATAATGTAGTGGGAATTAGGGCATAGGGATTACAATTTATGTTTTAGGGATTAGGGCATATGGTTTAGGTTTAAGGACCTACATATTACTATCTAATTGATATATATGCCATCTTTAAACATAATTATTACTACAAAGGAGGTTAATTAGGACTAAATTGAAATTGGTAAATAGGGAAAGTTTATGGTTTATAATTTAGGGTATAGTGTAAATAGGGAACCTATGGTTTATGGCTTAGGTTTTAATGTATGTATGGTTTAGGGTACATAAGGTCAATCAAAAAGATAATTGATGACAATTTGAATCACTTGGACCCATTTATGACTATAAAATGTGTTTATGGGTTGTCATTATACCCTAGATGTCATTGTGTAGATTGAGTGAGTTTTTCAAATGGGGAAATAAATCATGTGATTTAGGCCAAATTGATCCCTATGAACTTAATTCTTAGTCTAAATGACGTTAATTTGGGCTAAAATGATTGGTTCAAAGTTTAAAGAGTTTATATTTATGGTTTAGAGTTTAGGGATTAGGAAGTTTAAGGATAAGGGATTAGGGTATAGGTTTTAGGGTATATAAGGTACAATCATGAAGGCAATTGGGGTAAATTTGAGCTCCTTAAACCTATATCTGTGAGTGAAGAATGCGATTTTGAGCTCAATTTCCCCCACATCATCACAGATTGATCCATTTAATTCAATTATGGTTTAGTTCAAGTGATGTAATTTTGACCAAGTTCATCCATGTGAACTTGATTCCTATTACATATATAAAGGATGTTAATTAGGGATAAATTTATTATTTTAGGGTTTAGGGTCCATAATTTAAAGGGTTTAGGGTTTAGAGCTTATGGTTTAGGGTTTATAACTTATGGTTTAGGGTTTAATGTAAATGGTATAGGGTTTATGATTAAAGTTAAATGATACAAGGTTTAGGGTTTAAGATATTGGATATAGGGTCCAATAACTAAGGTAAGTGAAGAAAATTTGAGCTAATTGTTCACCTATTTATGACTTGACTACCTCCATGTTTTCATTTTTGATAAAAGTAGAGTCAATTATGCCATGTGCATGTTGTATACATGTTAGACAATCGATTGAGCCATAACTCTGGTTTAGGGGCTCAATTTTGCCTAGATCATATTGGGAATTTAAAATATTAATTAATTGGATCAATTCATGATAGAAGATCAAACTTTTGATTTTGACCCAAATCATATCTTTTTATTGGAGGGGTTAAAATTAGCCTTAAATGCATCCTTGATTAAAATAATCAATTAAATCCTCCTCTTTGGTTAATTAGGTTGAAGGGGCTCTAAATATCCCTAATTTACTTTAGATTCACAACTAGATTGGTAATCGAAATACTATGTTTTGGCCATAGGTTTAAAAAGTTCATTTTTGACATATTGTGATAAAATTAGCTATATTGTAAGGCATTCATGTTTGTGACATGTAATGGGCATTAGGGCATAAGGATTATAATTTATGTTTTAGGGATTAGGGATTAGGGTGCAAGGTTTAGCTTTAAGGACATGTATATTAATGTCTAATCACTAGGTATACCATGTTCAAACCTAATTCTTACTACAAAGGATGTAAATTGGGACTAAATTGAAATTGGTAAATAGGAAAAGTTTATGGTTTACAATTTAGGGTATAGTGTAAATAGGGAAATTATCATTTACGGCTTATGTTTTAATGTGTATATGGTTTAGGGTACATAGGGTCAATCACGAAGATAATTGAGGACAATTTGAATCACTTGGACCCATTTGTGACTATATAATGTTTTTTTTGGGTTGTCAGTATACCATGGATGTCATCATGTAAAATGAGTGAATTAGTCAAATGGGGAAATTAGTCATGTTATTTAGGCCAAACTAATCCCTATAAACTTAATTATTAGTTTAAATGATGTTAATTTGGGTTAAAATGATTGGTTCAAGGTCTAAAGAGTTTATATTTATGGTTTAGATTTTAGGGATTAGGGCTTAGGATATAGTTTTAAGGTATATAAGGTACAATCATGATGGTGATTGGGGAAAATTTGAGCTTCTTAAACCTAAATATGTAAGTAAAGAATGTGAATTTGGGATCAATTATCCCCTGCATCATCACAAATTGAGCCTAAAAAATCAATTTTGGTAAAAAGTGATGCAATTTCAACCAAGTTCATCCTTGTGAACTTAATTATTATTATATGGGGATAAATTGATCCAAGGGTCCTACTAAGCCTCAATGTAAGGAATTTCATCCATATGATATCAATTGGGGATCCAAGTGCTCACCTTATTAAAAAAATAAGTAGTTTTTCAATTTGATATATAATTCGGTCCAAAGGAGCTATGTGTAAGGAAATAAATTCATATATAGTGAACATTGGGGCTTACTTGGACCTTATTACTTACCATATTAAACCAATCAAGTATTTAGTTATAGATGATACATAATTGGGGCCAATTAATGATTTCTTGAGGAATTATGTCATCATAATTTTAATTAGCACCCTAATTGCAAAACTTATTCAAATAATTGAGTGTTTGATTCAATTTGATATAAAATCAGGATCAACTAAACCCTTTGCAAGGAATTACATCCATCTAATAATAATTGGGATTCTTATTGTGCACCAAATTCAACTAAAAGAATATTTGGTTCAATATAATATGAAATTTAGTCCAAACAAGCCTTGTATAAGAGATTTCATCCTTCTATGGTAAATAGGGGGCTTTATTAGTCCCAAATACATAACATATTGAATCAACAAAGTGTTTAGTTCAGTCTAATATGAAATTATGGCCAACCAAGGCTCATGAAAGTAACTGAATACATCTAATGTCAATTATAACTTTGTTGGCCCCAATTGTAAACTATATTTAACTAATCATGTTTTTGGTTTTATCATATACATAATTGTGGCCAACTGAGCCCCAGGAAAGTAATTTTGTCCATATAATGTTGGTTGGTTTCTATTATCCTTGATTGCACACCATATTGAACCAATTGAGTATTTAGGTTCAATATGATACTTAATTAGGGCCATTCAATCCCCAAGTAAGGAATTAAATCCATATAATGTCATTTGGGGCTCTAATTACACCATGTTAAATAAATTAATATTTTTTCAATACTATACACAATTGGGGACCACCAATTCCTTTGTAATTAACTGCTTCCACCTAATATCAATTGAGGCATTTTTCACCCCATGCAAGGAATTATGTCCATCTAATGTCCATTGTGAATATTTTCCCCTAGTTATACATCATATTTAACCAATTGTGTATTTATTGAATATAATATGTAATTAAGAGTAATTGGTCCCCATGCAAGGAATTTGTTTAATATAATATCATTTATGGCTTTCATAACACACCATATTAAAGTAATTGAATATTTAGTTATATAATACACAATCAGGGTTAAATGATCCCTGATAAATGAATTATGTCCATATGATTCCAATTGGGTCTCTAATTTTACACCATATTATAAAAAACCAAGTATTAAGTTCAGTTTGATACATAATTGGGGCCAACCAAACTCCATCCAAGAAAATATGTCCATCTAATGTTAATTTGGGATCTATTGGACCAATTTCACACCATATTAGGATCAAAGGAATAAAAAATCGATTTATAGGTTAATACATATCCAATTATCATTAAATGCTATCAATTCTTGACAAGAACATTGGTCCCAAACAACAATCTTAATTAACCAATATTTGATCTTAAGACTTCTAGGCCTAATGGCTCATATTTTGGTTTTAGGGTGTTGATAATAGATAATGTGTCATGTTATTAAGTAACAAGATCATGGTATTTGAATTTGAATTCAATTCCCACACCTTTTGGCTTGAGAATGGCTTTGATTCCTATGCTAAAGGCTTGGACTATCAATGTACAACTGAGTTTTGAAAGGTATGATAAAAATAACAAATTTCAACTTTGAATCCAAATACACTAAGAATTTCAAATTTCAAATTCAAAAAATTAATACCATCATGATGAGCATGCTCTCCTCTTTTAATATATATGATTTTTATAATTTTTGGACTAATTTAAGGTTTCAAACTATGTTCATTTCTAACTATGCCTTTTTTAGCCCATTACATGCTGCAAACATACATGCCTATAGATGTTCATGTAATTTGTCTTTCATCGATCCAAGTGAAAAATAAGTTATATGGTCATAAACAATGCCCAATTCTACACACATTCAAAATAATGATTTTCATTTTTTTTTGAGGTAGTTTGGCATGCTGCACAGATGGCTATCTATTTTTTTTTATCAATTTTTAGGATCTATTTACTTGAAAAATTCATAAAAAGGTATTCATTGAAAAAATATAGGTAAAAAACTATAATATATTATCTAAGTTTCCCCCAAAGGGTTTCAAATGATATTAAATATTGCTAAAAAAATGGTGTATCACACAACCATTTATCTACTATGTTTTTTGAAAAATAGGAATTCTTCTTCAAATTTTAGATTTTTGACCTATTTATACCTAACCATTTTTTTTTATAAACTGGACTCTAAATGCTAAATTTCATGTTCTTACACCATCTTCTAATTTGGAGTGTAGATATCTCAAATTATCTATAGAAGTTCAAATTTATGAAATTTCAAGAAAATCATGTCCATGAGAAGGACACTTTTTGTCCCCCAAATTTGTGAACTTACCCAGATGCTCAAATGAATGATTAAATTCCATATATCTCAACCCTAATTTGCCAAAAGGCCAAAAAAAAGTTGTTTCTAGCCATTTGGGTCCAAACTGGGGCCTTTTTTATATGTTTTGCCTAGGCCATGACTTAAGCCATGGATTTCATGAAGAAAGAATGTGGCCTAGGCCATTATTCTCCTCACTAAGCCATGGCCTAGGTAAAATGAGCACTCTGGGTGGTTAATAGGCCTCTGAAAGGGCCCTAAGAGGTGTCTAGAGGGCCTGTCTGGTACACAAAATGTCAATGATGTGCTAAGGATGTATAGGGGATGGATGTGTGATCTCCAAAAGGTTAGTCTGAGTGGAAAATGCCTTGAAGTAGGATAACTAGGGTTGGTAGTCTACATGTGAGCTGATGTGCAATCATAGGGAAGGGTAGGGTCATGGGAAGTATGATTACACATAGTAGTACAATTGAGGTTTCTCTAGTTCTCAACTTCTAGCAATTTTTTTTCTCCAATGATGATTGAGGCATGAATAATCCTTAACTCATAGTTTCAATGGGTGCATCTTTTTGGGACATAATCACTCCATGTAATTCTTTGAACAAGTTTAACAAGTGAAAACTTGGTTCTCATATCCTCAGGTGTATTCTTTCACTAGCTTTTCAATTTTGAACAATTCAATGATTTATATTATTTTAAATTTGATACATGTTATACATATTACACATAGCAGAGGTTAAATTTTGACATATAATTTATCTTGAGACACCTTTGAGATGCATATGCCATATAAATGCACCAAATTATGAACACATTATGCACATTGTACTAATGTTCATGCATTGATTCTACTAATATGCACCATTGGAGCTAGTATATTTTTACAACAATTAGATTATTTGATTAGTGACATAAATATTTTTCACTCTTGATGGACTTGGTACTATTTTATACTATTATAAATTAATGAGGTTATACCACTTGAATTGCGCAAGATTGGCTAGATTATGATACACTAGAGTTATGCGATTGATATTTTGAGCTCTTGATGGACTTAATACAACTCACCCTTATATGGGATTAGGGGAATGGTCACCCTCTAATTTCCATATTCACATCTCCAAGGTTTAGGTGTGAACCTTTCTCCAAAGATTCAGTTAAGAAACAATAATACTAAAGTAAACTATCAAGGGGTAACATGGTTGCATTGATAGACAAGTATACTCCTTCCTTACTCATTTTTATTTCAAGAATAATTAAATTATTCATTTTCCTATTTATGCACTAATAACCCATGTAACATGCTCTTGGTTGCAGGTCATACACATACAACAAAATTTAGATAGGGATGAAAATCAAGGTGTGTTGTACACACCATGATACACATTTATTCCTTTAAACTATCACTTTCATCCTTACATAGTACTTGATTAGGGGGGATTTAGATGATTAAATATGGATTTATTTGTTAAAATATTCTTGTGTACTTGACAAATATCACTCAATTCTCTACCATTTAGTTATTGACCTTCCTAGTAGCCGATAGGTTTGTATTCACTACCTCATTGGGCTAAAATGCCTATTTTATAGTCTAATCTAGTTATTTTGATTATCTAGATCAAATGTAGCCCGAGGTATAATCCACTCTAAAATTTTAATATATATAATTCATTATTAGCTATAGAGATCCAAAAACCTTCTTTGTTCTTAGATAATTTCATTTAGACTCAGACAGCTTAACATCAACCCTATTGTCCATTCTTTAATGCAAGTGTCTATGCCTTCTAAACACTCAAATTTTAAAATATTTTAAAATGTACAAGTTGGCCTACTATGTTTCATTAATCCTTATGTGAGGAAATTTTCAAAATGGGAAGTGTAAATTCAACTAATTATTCATCTAGAAAAATTCCAAGCAATCACCTATTCAAGCTCTTTCAATCAATTTCACAACTAAGTTATAATTCCCTATTATTCCCTATTTCCATATTAGTCATAGGAGCAATCATATTATAGGGTTGAAACATTCAAATAATAACATATGAGAAATATTTATCAAGTTACAAGATAGATCACTACATGTACTTGTATATAGCATTCTACATCATTGATCACACACAAGATAACACATAGGGGAAAACTAAATATGTTTGAGGCCCTCTTCAGAGTATTGTCTATGTAGACAATGCTCATTTAAAGAGGGGTCCTTGAGGTTAGATGTAATTCTTAATCCCACTAACCCTTTTTGGTAAGGTGATAAGACCTAAGAGGAAGATCTAGGGTTTGAGATATATTATGATATCAAAATCAATTGAATGAGATCTGAACATATAATCCAAAAAGTGATAGAAAACCTAAAAAGACCTAGTGGATCTTTTAATCAATATAAAATATTCCATATAGATCATATGCATTGAACGATACATAATATCATTTACATAAGAGTGAATAGGGTGATGCAAGTATCCATGTTGACATAATGCTAATTTTTATAATCTGATGATTGGATCAGAATCATCATATAATTTATTTTTACACATGCATCACTCAGATTTACATCCGTATCAATGTATAATATAAGCACAATTTCTCCTTCATATTTTTATTATCAAATTATTTAATGTTGTACTTTATGTATCTGGAATATGCTTAGATTAATTATTTCTTTTCAAAATATCAGTAAAATCTAACTTCACTAATTGGCCTAATTTTTAGAGTAGCTTACTCATTTAATTAGGCTACTCTCTTTCACATTAATACTGCTTAATAAAATCCTAAAAAAAGGATGTGTTCCATGTGGTACATTCATTTTCTCTCGACCAATGCATTCAGGGATGGTCTTAGCTGAGAAGGGTTTATTAATACATAGGTCATAAGGTCACATATAGATTTGATATTAATATTAACATTAGATAAGCCACCATGATCAAACAAAAAAGATTATATTTGTAAATAATTTGATTTAATAATGCAATGGGTTTGTGCTTTTCAGAGTTTATAAATCAATGCATCCATAAACCCATGAATTAATCACATGATAAAATATTTATGGTGATCACTTCACAAATCCTATAAAAATGAATTATCATGCACTCTCAACCAATGGAGTCACAAAATGGTCTCATTTGAGAAGGGTTTATTTTAAGCAGTGTGATCATGACATTTAACACAATGTTATCCACCAGAGTGGAAAACATTGAATCAAAAAGTAAAATTCTTATTCATAGTGGTCATATGAATGTAGTAATATGCTATGTGATTAGGAGATTATGTCTTGGCCAAAGGAAGTAGGTGACTAAATTTCACATAGGTAGGGCTCTAATGAAGAGTGAGAATTTCAAAATGACATTTTCCAAAGAGGTGAAATGTTTTTTAATATGAATTACAAAATATACAATGGCATGCATGTAATAGGATCTGAAGGTGATTATAATGGTATAAAAATCACGAAATATACATGGTTTCACTTCATAAGGGTAGAAATTCCATTATATTAAGCATAAATACAAATATAAAAAGTGATTAGAACTATCACTATGGAGTCATTTAATTTAACCATTAACCATGTTCTTACTGATGCATAGTTCCTTTTTAAAAGAAAAGCAATACAAAATAACAATTCTTGTGACCCTCAATATTTAAAACATGGTATTCTTTGTTTCTCCTTGGCATTCTATATTTCATATGTGATTCCAATGAAAAAAACTTAACATACTGAATTTAAAATTAAACTCTACCACTATACAATATCAAATGATCATAGTTTAGCCTGTTTATGAAATATATTGAAACTCATATATAATTTAGAATAGGTGCATCGTGACACTATAATTGTTCTTTCTCATTTGATCATCTTACATGATTAGAAATTATTACTAGATAAAGAGATTACTTGGTCCCATGTTCCACTTGTTCACCCTCACAACAACTGCACATTATCTATAAGGGGGTAGTGGGGAATCATTTGACTGTTATACTAAGTTACTCTTTGAAACACCTAATCAATGTCAATCCACTACATTTTCCCTGACTAATATTGTATCATTTCTTATTATTAATTATTCTATTTCAACTATTATGAACAAGATAAATAGGGAAAAATCACACAAATGTATTTAATCAAGGAACAACAATATGATTTAGGTGAAAATAAGAAGGATAAATACAATAAAAACCAATAAATGATTATCAAATCAATTAGAAGAGATAGATTCACAATGACATGAAGTCATAATAGAATATTCAACTACTGGAAAAATGTCACGTTAAAATGTCTTCCCCAAACCCATAGCTACTCAGGCTCTAATAACTGTCTCATGGCATGTAATGACATGCTTAAAAAAAACAGCTTATGTCTATGGAACATAAATTTAACCCCATAGGAGTTAACAAACCCTCAAAACAACAACTATGGGACTTTTACACCTATTCTAGCACCCTGTCAGAGGCCTATAGATATGTATAAATAGTATATATTTGGAGATACAAAGGAACTACTATTGCAAATATTTTTTCTTATCCTTCTTCTAACCCTCCAAAAGAAATCACATACAATGCAAAATATAAAAATTAAGGATAAAAATAATGTAAAGGTCATAATGTCTAGCTATTTTCATGAAATGATAATAACCATAAAAGTAAGTTACAAAAATTAAAATAAGATCCACAGATCATTGCATACAACCATGTCCTTCAAAAAAAATTTAAATTGGGCTCACCAAGAAATTATAGATAACATTAGGAAATATTGTGACATAGTCACTACATGGTTTGCATTGTGAATTCTGTTACAAATTCTTTCTTCGTTACATTCTCAATCTGATCAATCACCAAATGTAAGTGGTTATGTATTATTTGTAGGACCACCATTACTCATCAATTTCATAATCCTTTTTCACCAAAATCCTATCTTCACGTCTAAGGAAATGTGTCTAGCCTCTCCTCACCATTTAATATTTGTAGACTAGCACACTTTAAATTTTAACTTGTGGTTCACACAAATATGTTCAGTGATAAAAGATATAATTATCACTTTTTAAAATCAATATTAAGGGTTATAGGGACCTTCACACATACAAAGATAAAATTGATAAATACAAAAAATAGGATGAAATAAGGTGGATTCCACTCTTCTTCACCCACAAGATGGAAAATATTAAAAGTTATCCAATGCCAAATAAATCTACAAACCCTAAATAAGAAGACCTATCATAAGAAATTTCAAAAATCAAAGGAGCAAGACTAAATAGTTGACCACCAAAACCAACACATAATCCTAAGGTAATGCTAGTTTTGTATACGAATGAATTTCCAAAAAAAAATTCTTTTATTGGCATAGATTTTCCTATTCGAGACCTTTGTCTAGTATTTAGCTTCATTTATGATACTATCAATTAGTGGGGAACCAATATCTAAACACAAGCCTTCCATAGGAGGAACTCCCAAATGGGATGGATACATTTCTTTCAAAGAGATTTTACAAAATTTGAGGAGACTTTAGGTTAGAATCATTCAAAATAGAGTCTTCTTTAATAGATGGAATAATAATTTTGATAAAAGATGAAGAAAACAGTGCCATGGAGGGCACTCAAAGAGTTGGTGAATATTTAATTTTGATTGCAAGAGAAATGTTATCCTTAACCTCACCAAAGACAATTAGATGATCCACTTCAATATCATTCCACCAAGTTGCATATTTTCCAAATTTTAACTTGCTATCATCTCGGTCACCAAATTTAGTAGGGCAATCATTCGTTGCATGATCATGGATAAAATATATTCTAGATCTAAAATTTATCCTTTCATATTCCAAATATTGAATCTGAATTCTATTTCCATCCTTGATCTTAATAACTTATGCTAAAACTTGATCTTAATAACTTCTACTAAACCTTTTGAAATATCCATGATAATACACATGAGAGCAAAGGTAGTCTATGTACACTCATCTTGAGATAGCTATGAATGGCTTGAAGAGAAGGAGCCTTCCAAAATTTCATAGGTAAATGAGGTAGGCTAACCCAAAATGGAGAAACAATGAAAGATTTTGTAATAGGATTGAAAGCAAAGTACCTTAGTTTCATGCATAGAAAAGCTATATCTCAAGTTCAAGGGCCTGAATAAAATAACTAATCTATGTTAGAAATTGAGAGCAAACAATAATGAAAAATCCTTTGGCACATAGATGGATGATAAAGGTTTTGGACAAAAGGGGTTTCCAATGCTTATAAATATAGGCATGCAAATTAACCATGTTTGGATAGAATTTTAAAAAATTAAAAATCATGGTAAGTGATGAAAATCCGGCTTCACCATTCAAAACCTCAACTCCCAACTCAACCATAGGAACATTCTAAGAGACATGTACCATCCCTTGATTCCCCTAGGTAAGAAGTGAAGATGAGTCAAATAATATAATTGAAACCATTAGAGGAGAGGAGGGAACAACTGTACATGGAGTGGTCAACAAAATACTACATGTATCATTTATTAAATCTACCCCCATTGAGACATAGAATAAACCTAGTACCAAGCCTGTGTGCCAAAATAAAACATTGTTTCATTGAAGATAGCATGTGCATAAAAGGGACATAGAAAAGTTCCCTTACTAGGGCACCACCATAGTCAGAAGGTGAAAATCGATCAAGATATGTTCCGCTGGAGGAACATCACCCCAAACCTATCAATGTTGAAATTAAGAATGGATTTTTTACCTCTCCATAAATAATTATTTTAGTTTCATAATTATGATGCCTAAGATCATCTCAATATTCCCATCCATTCATATTAATTTAAAATTTATTTAATTCTTTAGAATTTCCAATTTCATGACAATTATCATACCTATAAATTAAAGCCTAAAATAATTAAAGTTATTCTTACCTATAAGAATTTTGGAAGGCTTAGTGTCATTGAAACTACTTCATTTTATTTATAATCCATCATACAATTCTAATATTCATCTATCAAACTTTCACAATTCACATCCATATTGAAAGTCAAATGTGGTCATGCACGCATTAGCTAATTTTTTTTGTCAAGTGTTTATCTTCCTGGCTAGTGTTTCTCATAGAATTAATTTGATAAATTTCATCTACCTCCACACATTTCTAATATCTTGTAATAACTTGTTAATTATACTAGGCAACACCTTATAAAATATTTTTAAAAACACATTCGTTAGGGTGATTATCCAACATTTCCTAAATGTGTTTGGTCAAGTTTTGTTAGTGTATTGATATCAATGCAAAATAATTTATAATTTTTATTCACATATAATTTAATATAATAATTCACACTTGAATCAATTAAATTATAAATATAAGTTTACACTAAAACATCAAAATAGAATGCTTGATAAAGTACTTATAATAAAATCAATGGGATATTTTACTTTGAAAATTTACTATAGATTAGAGGCCCTTTAACCTTGAAAGACAGATATTTTCCTATAAACATTACAATCATACATAAATCAAACATCAAATTTGACAACCTCTCATTGATGAATTCCCCAAGATAGTATGTTTTAAGGTGAAGAGCCACTAATCATCATTAGTTTTATTGATCTTTACATAACATTGAGTCTACATCATCTTATATGTAGCATTAAGATATTATGTTATGATGATGTAAAAGTTGTATTATATAATGGAAATAACACACAAAACTTATTTCTTTTCATATCTTAGTGACAATTTTTTCATATTTTTATTTGACATCTTATTTTAAAAAATAAGTATAACAATAGTTATTGTTTGGTTAACTTGGTGTATGTCAAAGTAAAAGATAAAGTTACATATTTTGAATCAAAATGAAAACAATTTAGTATATGATAATTTTTTGTGAAATATCACACATATTACATTTTCTTTTTCTATTTACCTTATATATTATTTCATAAATATACAATTTATATATTTGAATTTAAACTCTTATTTTATTTAAGTAATAAAAATAATTATATATAAAATTCTATTTACCTTATATGTTATTAAATAAAATGTACAATTTTATTCCTCTAAATTTAAAAATTTAATATTATTGAAGTAATAAAAATAGTGTTTAGAAAAATATCTTGATTTTCATGACTCATAGAGAGATTTGTTTATGTATAACAAATAAAATCAAGATTTTTTACTAAAATTAGTAAAAGAACGAGAACAAAAAATGTGGGGAATGAAGGATCTATTATAAACTATTATGTTTTATTTCTAGATGTCAAAACTGTAAAAAGTATGATTATGAGAATTTTTAGGACGGCACAAACTATTTTGGCATCTATGTTTTTCATATTAATCATTCTAAAAACCTCATCAAGATTTTGAAACTTTTACTAATCACTAGAAAATTTCACTTCTTCTCCAAAAACTAATTGTGAAGCAGAGATCGTAAATGATAATGAAAATGATGTTTTTTGGGGATTTTGTTCAACTAGGGAACAATAAAGCATCATTGATATTTATAAGTCTACTTAATAATATACACTATAAAAACAAACCAATAAATGCATTAGTTCTTTAGTGATGCAAACCAACATGTGTTTCTTTTATAAAATTTGTTTCTGTTATAAAATTTAATGTATAATGAATGTTGTCAAAATAAAATCTTTATTTCTCTAGAATAATTGTGAATGATCACTAGATATTTATGCAAATAAATACTAGATACTATTTTAGATTGTCTCTAAATATGTAGATGCAATAAAATCCCTATCTCTTTATAGACATGATAGATTTAAATTAGGATACTATTGACATGAAAAAAATATCAAATGGTTAAAAAAGAGAAAAAAAGACCCAAAGAAACGAGTCCACTGTAATAGAATCGAAATAAAAAGATTCTTAAAAACATATTCACTACATTTTTGTACCCCATAAACATAGTGAGTACATTTTATTAGGACCCACCAAAATAAAATAACATAAGGAGAGTGAAAAAATGGAGAGAAGAAGGGGGCAAACTAAAAATGAAAAATTTACCTCATGAGTACATGATTATATTGACAAAATACTTAGGGATATAATCTAATTCCACATTAAAAGTAGTGATCAAAAAATATTTTTCCCAACATAATAGAATAACCTGGTCATACTTGATCTCTATCTTGGTATCACTTTAGTGAGTGATCTTGAGGTGGAACTACTAATGGTATCTAAAATTGTAGAGAACTAAACTCAATTTTAAAAATTTATACTAGATGATCCCAAAACAAGGGTTGATGACATAGTATTAATTGAATATATAATTGTTATTGGTACCTAAATTAATCCTATATAAACCTGAGATGGAATTGTAGTAGAGGAAATAGTAGAATGTGTTGTTCTAAACATTTCTTGTGTTGAAGAAGGGAATGTAACTATTGTGGTTTGAACTTATGAAGCTCATGCAACTAACTATTCCAACTAATTATTATTATAGTAATTAAGACAAGCTTTATATTCTAATTCAATTACCTCAAAATTGGTAATGGGAAGTTTAAATAAGATAATATTATTCTCCATTTACTTGTTATGAGTAACCATTGAAATATCAAGTAATTTTTTTAATGCTTGTACTTGATCAAAAATATTCCTTAGAAAATGTGATAAATTGAACAACTAATTCCCCTTTTCCTTGGGTTGAATATTTAACTTTTTATATGAAATGGTAGACATAAGTATGAAACAAAGTATTAAAACATATCATATTGACTATTTTTCAATTGTTTGTACTCCACAAGGCCATCCCTTGTGTTATTCACATAATTTTTTGCTACGTCAAAATTAGGCAGTGTCAATAAATTTTACTTTGGGTGTGATTTATCTTTTATTTCTTTATCTATGATATACAACTTAGCATCTAGTTTTTTGAAAGATTCATAAAACTCTACCAACTTGGTCCAATTTGGTTACGACTTCGTATGTGCTTTGTGAATTGAGAATATTAAATCATATATTGTGTGAGCTGATATATGTACTTATTACAAACACCCTATAGGGATTATATTTTTAGTTGAGACTCTATATTTTGGTTTGCATGTTTGAGACTAGAAAACTTTTTATTTAATACCCCTCTCATGGCATCTACAATAGATTCAGGGTCTTCGTCAAACTCTTCATAGTCATCTAAGTCTTTCTCTTATTTTTTAAAATAAAAAACTCCTTTATTCTAGATTAAATCTCCTTAACATCACCAATCATTTTACTCTTTATGATTCTCTTCAATTGATTAGTAATCTCATAAAATTCTAGGCTGATTTTTCAAGGTTCATCAAGCACCAAGTGTTGTATGGATAATTTATTTGTTTATAACAATTACATCCATGGTGTGGCTAAGAATAGATGAGTATTAGAGGTAGGTTCTTGGGATGAAACAATACTAGACGTAATTGTTGATGGTGCTCCCATAAGTGTTCAATGAATAGGTGTAAGAAATGGAGGGTTTACCATTTTCTCTTGAGATACCTTAATCCTTGGTGGAGTATGAATAGTGTTTCAAAATACATTAGGGGACTATTGAATAGTTGTGATAATAAAGGACTCTATCTAAGAAAATGAAGGCATAGAGATTCCTATTTGGGTAGATGAAAGACTATGGAATGGGTCAAATAATGAATGAGAAACTAAATATTTGAATTTTACTTCCTTAGAATCAATGGGAAAATGTCCTTGGAGTTATACTACATCCTCAAACTATGTAATGATAACTTGGGTAAACTTTGTTTATACTTGAGGAAATAATATAGAGGTATTAAGGACAACATTAGTATCTATGAGAGTGGTGGAAGCACTAGACAATGAACCACATGGAACGTTAGAATTTATTATTAAAAGAATACTAGAAAAAATAAATAAAGAAATAAAAATAATCATAGAGTCTAATGAAACTGTATGGTTTGAAGTAAAAAAATGATTAGTAAAAATTGTAACAACATCTTAAATAGGGGAGGTAGAAACCATGATCTATTTAGTAGTTGATGTTTTTTTGAATGTACTATCCATTTAACTTGTGATTGATGGTTAAATTTTAAGAGCATGTGTTGTGGTAGATGGATCAAAAAACTTACTGCATAAAACCTCCTGATCTTGTGTCTCTACTATCTCTAGTTATGTGTCTTACAAATAAATACACTCAAAGTCTATAAGTTGTACTTGTAAATGTGTCTTATGCAAAACATCACATTCCATATCAAAATTTTCCTCTAGTATTTAAAATTCTTATTCAATTCCCATATCTATTAAATATTCCTCATTAAATTCCTCATCTTCTGTTAAACCCAATGGTGTCTTTGTAACTATGGAAGGCCTCTCTTCACTTACAAGTGTAGGAGGATTAAAAGAGATAGGTAGTGTCCTTGATTGAATGCTTGGATATGGCCCAACTGAATCAAGTATTGATGGATCTTGGATAGCTACCAATGGTTGTGTTGATGTAGGTGGATGTGTTAGTTGGATTGTAGGAAAAATTTGACTATAACTAGAGGAATCAAATGGGTGCCCATATCTAATTAAGAAACATTTGGCTGAGGAGATTTAGGAGGTGGAATCTATCTGAGTATCTTCCTTTTTAGTTGTTCACCAGTCTCTCCCATAGGGTCTTATTCAAGGCCTCATGTAGGAATCACATCACTTTTATTTATGTGTGGATTATATTGAATTTTCTAGGTTATCTTCATGGTCATCCCAACATAGTGATCTTAACCTAAACATTATATCATCTTCTTTATCCATGAAAATTTATTCAAGGAAATAAGTAACATAGACATAGTTGATCTTGACCTTTCCTCCATAATTATGTATGTTTTGGGTTATTCTCCCATAGGGATCCCAGCATCTAAATTATGCTAACTCAAGATATAATTTTGACTTGTGTTTTAAATCTCCAAAATTTTGACTCCAATATGTATATTGTTTCCTATCAATGATTAAGGGTGTTTTTGGGGAACCCCAACTTTACTAATCTACAATCAACATCCACATTTCTAGATAACTAAGAAACTATTTCTTGTTCTTATAAATTATTTGGAACACACCTACTAAGGTAATAAGGGTAAGCCATCATTTTCTCCACTCTAATAATGGTGTGATCAAGGGCAATACCAGTAATTACCCAATGACTTTAATGACCTTTTAATTTCTTTAGAAAATATAGGCATGTATTTACTGTTAACTTCATTATATAATGGAGGGTAGATGATAATATAATTATTTTTATGTGATATTTAAACCAATGTATATGATATTTGCATTCCTTACTTGCCATTGAGCTTCCCTTGGTGGGGTGATTGTAGCATAAACAAAATTTAACAAATAAGACATCATATATAAATGACCATATGATTTGTTTAAGGGAATTCTCCACTATTTTAAATTATAGATAATTACCTCCCTAATAGTAAGGACTTTCCAATCATTTAATATCATTGATAATATAGGCACCCAATCATCAATTATGTGTGTTATGGATAAATATCCACGTATAATGTTCATAAGGGCCATTTCAATACTAACTTTTGGCCTAAATTGTATAGTAGGAATAGTTTTCCCATGCAAAAAAATATTAGTGTTATTTTCCTAAGCCTTGAGTGTATCTCTAACATTGTTTTTTAGTTGATTTTAGATAGTATGGAAATCATACACCGTATGAATATCTTGGAGACCATAGCAAATTTAAAAGGCATCCTCAACTATGAATGCTATAGGATCCTTTGTATTAATTCTATGAAATATGTTTTTGGTAGATGCTCCAACTATAAACAAAAAATGCAAGACATCAATGCAAGGTAATACCTCTGCTTTTACAACCACTTTGTGTAGTCATTTTTTTAATGGCCAACATATTGTCGATGTATTCCTTATCATATAATTGATAAGTTGAAAAATTAAAATATTGAATGTGTAAGGAGATTATATTTAGGATCCATTTAACATAGCCTACTAAATCTTTATATTATGAATGCTAATTTTGAATTCCATAGTAAATAGAGAAATCTAGCATAATTATGAGATCTGAGTTCAATACCATTATTTTCCATTCACAGGAATTAATTACAGAGAAAAAATCTATGTCAAATATCTTTCCATTCAAAATATTATTTTATGACGTATACTTTCACATGATTTTTGATTACAATGTGTCATTTTTCACTTATTTTGATTGTTTAGTCACCTGTTTATTCTTTTATATCTCTACATGGAGTTGAATGGATCAATATTATAATTAGGTTCTATTTGTATTGAATGTGAGAAATGAGTCATAATGTCACTTAATCTAAGTTTATAACTCCCCTCGAGCACTTAGATCTTTACTTGTGTATGAAAGAGCAAGGTGGTACCACATGACATAACATGGGGCAACTAACTTAGCTAGGTGGGGAACATGGTGTGCTCTACAGATGACCCATGGATATTGAATATCTAAAGTGGGATACATGGTGTGTTGTCACTTAATATATCAATTGATAGCTTCATGATCTTTCATTCTATCTATATGTCTTAGTGTAGTGGGATGATGACACTTAGCATGATATCACTGAGTTAGATAGTCATAGTATTTGGTAAACCAAACTTGCATTGTGTAGTCTATGACACAGTGAGATAAGACCATGTGGCATGATATTGATACCTCATTTGGTTACCACTTTTATAATTATAAAGTTTTGAGTAATTTGGTGATTGAGCTAGGAGGTGACACCTTTCAATATCTCACTAAGTTGGTACTTCTGAGTAATTATAAACTTGGTCACTTATGTGTAAAATAACTAACAAGCCCAAAATATGATGTCAATCAAAATCTATGATTCAGGTAGTTTGGACAAATGTATAGTCATCCACTTTTACTAAAATCGCTAATGATCTGATATAACTATGTGTGGCACAATTTCACTAAGCTAGGATGGTTAAAGTAATATAAACCTTATCCAACATCATAAAATATTGATGATAAGATGATAATATGAGAGAATGACATGTTGTAATATATCATTGAATTAAGGCTTCTGATAGATAATATAATTGTGTAAACAAAGAGCTTGAATTATCCCCCAATATTGAACATGTGAAGGACACCTAGTCAATTAGTAATGACCCGTACATTTGAATCAAATAACTTTATATGAACCCTAATTAATTTTTTTGCTCATGAAAAATTAAAACCAAAATTTATCAAATGATACCCAAACCAAGTTCATAATAATAAATTGAAAATAACATGACTTAAATCAAGGTAAGTTTGGGATTAAAGTTATCACATGCTCCAATGGGACTTAAATATGAAACTTCTAAGATTAAATGGGTCCCTATTTGAAAATTTTGAAAATGGGGTATGTTGGTCACAATAATTACCAACTTATCTCATCATCAGTAAATTTTTCTTACCTCTGCCATCATTCATGACTTCTAAACATAAACAAGACACGTCACGTTACCTATATGATATGATAATGATAAATGCACAATCTCAATAATAAATAACATTAAGAAATAAAACCATATTCCATCATGGAAATAATAATTTCAAATATAATTTAAATGCCAAATCATCATTTATGTTTATTATGATTATATGGTCACATAAGTAATAAGGTGCATTCACATGTGCACGTGCACCCACACATGCATGATCTCACAACCACAAACACACATATACATGTATTCACATTGGTATCCTAATATAGAGTTTCTTAATACGTCTATATCATGAAGTGATATAAAAATACATAATTTCATATCATAATAATAAATTTGAGAAAGACTCTCATGATCCACAAAATAATTGTTTGAAGGAAGGGCGATACATACGCGCCCGCCCCCCCCCCCCCCCCCCCCCCTCCGCCCCACTTTAGGAAACTTTGTATTTAATTTTTCATGTAAAAATATGAGGATAAAGATGTTTTATCTCCTAAGTATATTCCCAAGTATTAAAACTTGCATTATATCAGTCGTATTAGACCTTTTTGATCAACCTTGTTATGCCAAAGTTTAAGTTTTCACTAGTTGAGAATCCTCACATTCTCTACCTTTAAAAAATACTTTTCCAACTTTAAGGAAGGCCAATCAAGAACATGTGATGGGTCAAGTAAAATTTTTATTATAAAAAACATGGAAAACATTATTCATTCTATACATATTATCTGGGAAGGTAACCCTATAAGAAGTTAGGCCAAGTTATTCAATAATATGACATGGTTATATAAACCATGGTGAAAACATAGTTTCATAGTTGACCAACCATGTACGATTACATGGTTTAGCACACAAAAAGACCAAATCTCCCACATCAAAAATTATGTCAATTTTATGAGAATTTCTATACTTTTTATGTTGACCCCTTACTTCCATGAGGCATTGTCACATTTGTAAGACCTTATCCTCAATTTATTTCACCATATTGTTGATGTCAACATACCCCCATTTTTGAAAATTGGGACCCGTGAGATACTTTGAACCTTAACACTGAAAACATGACATGTTTTGATCATGGATATAATTTGAAGATCATCCACTTTGAAAAGGTTGGCCTACTAGTTTATGGTTTTACTTTAAGGTTACCTAATGTTGCTAACAATTTCCCTTCATGTGATAAGTTGTAGGTTTTATGTATCCCTTATGAATGGATCATGCTTAGATCCTCACAGTTTATCTTCATTCAAGATTTTACTAGCATTTGGTCTGTGAAAATTTAAGGTTGAATTCATGTTCGAAAGACCATCCTTTAGAAAACTGTAGCTTAAGTCCTTCGCTCAAATCTAAATTTGGTAGGAGAAAATTGGTGGGAATATTTCAAATTACTTTGGACTTAAGCTTGATTTTCATGTTAAAGCTTGGTCGTATTTCTTAACACGACTAGAACTTAACCCAAAAGTCCTACTTAGTCCCTTTTATTTCCCCCCCTTTTGTTTCCTTTATTTCTAACCAGGCCTAACATTCATATTAGCAAGGTCCCTTTCAATTTCCCTAGTGTGGTCCCCTTTGTTACCTATTTAGCCTAAAGTATTAATCCTAAGGCCCAGTCATATTTATTAACACAAATGAGACCTTACTCTTAACACTTTAGCCTAAGTCCTTATCACCGCAAGCCTTCACTTTAAAACTTTTACATTTTGGAGATCCAACGTCTCTCACTCCATCATAGATCTTGATCAAATGAAGTGAGGATGATGTTGAAATGTCAAAGGCCAAAGGAATCATCACTAAGGTGACAAGTGTCACCATCTCAAGAACTCAAAAAAATTTCAATCATTTATGGATCATTCCCAAGGTCAACAAGGTCAAAGCTCAGAAACCCCACAAATCGACCATGTGGCATTCTCACATACAAAGCTTAATATTAACAAAACCCTAAACTAGTGGTGTGCACTCACTTAGATATTGATAGAATGACTCTTTATTCATCATAGATCTTGATCAAATGAAATGAATTAAATCTAAGATCTATGAAATGTAAGAGTTTGATGAGCTTAAATTTTATGTTATCACAAACATCATTTGATGCCCACAAGGTCATCATTGACATCAATTAGGTCATCAACTTTAATCCCACCAGACCTAAAGAACTTCACAAACTTAAATTTGATGCTCTTGTTAATGTCATTTGATGCCCTCAAGGCCATCATTGACATCTTTAAGGCTATCAAATTCAATCTCTTTTAATATTTTACTTTGACAAAAGGGCATGTTTTATATCATTTGAGGGGTCATTTGATATCATGTTTTAACACTTAGAATAAAATATTTTAGCCTAAGTCTATAGCATGTATATTGACATGAAATAAACATAGCTTAAAATATTTTTGCCTAGGTTCCTCTCATGACCATGTAATGATTAAATTTCATGCATCTTTTAGGATCAACAAATCGTGCTTCATCAGGCCTGAATGATCTAATGAAATGAAATCACCAATGACTATTCAACAAAGCTCCAAGATCCTACAAGATAAACACATATTAGATGTATGTTTAATATATGATTGGTGCAGGATATAGAGCTCAAAAATCTCGTGAAGGTGCCAAGTGGTATAACTACAAGGCTCAATGCAAAGATGGCCAATGACTTGCGAGGTCCTAGATCACGATCAACATCCCATGTTGATCCATGGGTAATGATTCAATGACAAGAATCAAAGAGAAAATTTTAAAAAAGAATGATGAGTGCTTTGAAGGCATTTATGAAAAATTTCATGAAAGTTTCTAGATAGATGCCAAATAAGTGCCATGTAATCACAAAATGATAAAACATAAGATTTTATGAGCTCAAAAAGGAAAATGTATAAAGGCAAAGGTCAAAATAAAATATGAAACATTAATGAGCCTAAGTCCAAATAATTCATCACCATTAAATATCTAAAAGTCCCTAAAACTTGTATATAAGGCCCTAATTTAAACTTAGATTGATCATAGTTAAGCTAAAAAGAGTTCAATTGTAATCTAAGAAAGAAGATTTAGCCTAAGAACCATTTTTAATCTGATTGTGAGCAATTTTTAAGTCTTGTAAGCCACGTTAGCTTGGAACCAACAACAAAGGAATGAGACAAAATTGTAATTATCTACAGACAATGAGGGAAGGGTTTTCAAAGACATAGAATTGGACACTACAACATTAAACACAGACAATAGTAACTGGTCCAAGATCTTCTAGACCATTGAAGAGATGAAAGCCATCACTAAGGAAGAATAAAATATCTCCACCATCTTCTAGAGGTAATACAACCTAGTTTCAGTCCAAATGGTTAGTCTCCACCTTATTGCTGCTAAACTTGAGGTACTCTATTATATTGACATCCTTGCTCCCATATTTAAAGATTGTAGAATTGAACAAGACTAGATAATTCATGAAGGAATCTCTAGGAAAATTCCATACATTTCTCCATTGGCTTTTGAAAAATATTACAAACTGGGAAAACCCTAGGTGGATTTACCCACAATTAAAGAATGGACTAGGAAGAATGATTTAGATACCATCCTTAGGCCATGGTTGCTCCAAGGGAACCATGTAATCTAGGACCCTATAGGAAGAATCCTAGTTGCCCAATTTAGAGAGGGGAGTAGGGTAATTATGACTCTCTTGAATATAATATCTGGGGACTCATCCACCACACATGTCAATAAGATTTGGGAATATTATGTCTATTTCATGGTAGAGAAAGAGCTCACCCCCCTATTAGAGAGATGATAAACATCCATCTAAAATGATAATTCATAGCTATTAATAAGAAAACTAGTAACCAATTCTTCATGATTTCCTATCTACTGGATGCCTTTCTAGCCTCCACCAATATCCATTATATCAAAAATTGGTTACATGAGTGTAGATTTACAATCTCCCACCATTATTCCAAACAACACATTTTCAAATATAAACACAACATGCAGTTCATTTGTGATTGTGTTTATCCTACTTTGGTAAAATCCATTACAGGGATTCCCATGCCCAAGATTATCCCTCTAATTAATATATATATATATATATATATATATATATATATATAGATATAATGGGAGACATATGATTTTATCTAGATTGTATTATGATCAGAATGGAAGGGATTTTTATTCAACCTTACAAGATTCCCATCTATGTTCCCATCAAACTAGTAAAGCAAGAAATTGCATATCAACTTCTTCATTTCATTGATGGAGTATGCCAGGAAAAAAGGAAAGGCCTCCTCCATATTTTTCCTTTGATAATTGGTAGAACTATTTTACAAGATTGGAAACATGTAGACATTATATCTAGACATAGAGTATCCTTTATATTTTAATTAGATGAGCTAAAGTAGTAGGACCTAGGGGCATAGTATTTATACATTTAAAATATAAGAAATTTCTCAAGCTAGTATATGAGTGCTAGCTCAATGTCCATGAAACCATATACATCAAAGTAAATAATTTTGAACAAATATTATCTAGGATTAAGGGACATAATATTAGACTTGAGCATATATTAGCCATTAATAAAAAAAACCCCTTAGAGATATATGGTAAATGGGACCTTTGTAGTACCATTTTCTACCTGGCCCTTCAATGCCCCCTCAAGAGAAACAATAAGTGGAAGTGCCATATCTCTAAGCATAGATTGCACAAGGTCCAAGCAAGGTTAAATTATAAGAAAGAACTGGTGATGGCCCATCATCCTCATCCCTACCTCAAAGACCAACATCCCTTATTAAATTCATAGACATTATTGCCTTGGAGCCCGATGAGACAGTGGAGGATGCCTTCAAGGTGCTTGTTGGGTCTGATAAAGAAGAGGATCATGTTAAATAAGCACAAGCACAAATAAAGGAGGCTAAAAAAGAAAAATTAAAAGAGGTTGCCTTGGATTTAGTCCCAATGACACCATTAAGGAAGAGAAACGTAGAATTGGCAATAGTTCACTCACCCCTAGAGTGAAATCAACTTATTCATTTATGAATACCCCAAACATGGACCAATCATCCCTACTTGGTTCATCTATGGGAAAATACAGAAGATCCCCTCCTTATCCCACACATGGGACTTGACCCAAACTATCAATATTGATGTACATGATGATATCAATCCATGGCTAAGGGATTTGATGAACGAAGAGGAAGAGATAATAATAGTGAGCATTATAGGGTCAGATAAAAAAATTAGTGCTCCAGGAGTATCAAACAACGTAAAGATGGAGGATCATAAACCTCCAAAGTACAAATAACTAGCTACTATAGTATAATTTAATCCTAAGACAATAGTCTTAGAAAGAGTGACAACTAAAAAGGCCATGGTTGGAGGGGAAGAATGTACCTTTCAAAAGGTTGAGCCATTTGTAGGATTAAATCTAGTTGAAGGTCAAAGGCTTGGTGAGCACCCTATCCATGTAGAAGAATTGAATAATTGACTGAGGCTCACTCAACTCAAGTTAGAGTAGGCATCATGAGCATAAAGCAAAGAATATATAACCTAGATAAGGAAAAAGAGAATTGGGTGACACAAGTTATCCTATTGATGCCTGAGGCAATGGTCAAAATGGTTGATGAATCCTTCTTTGACATGTTTGATGCATTAAAAATAATGGAGCTGAGGTAGAGTGTATTGGTGTAGTAGAATATAGTGGCCAAGGGTCTAATGGATCAATGGCAAGCTTTAGAGGACAAAATAATAGGGTTAATTAACATCCAGGTTGAAAGTTAGATCCATGGGTCCAAAACAATTAGTTTGGGAAATTTGAATGCAATTCTAGGAATTGTTATTGACAAAGTCTAGAGTTTGAATGCTTGGTCACAATAACTAGAGAGACTCCTAAAGGATGACAAGGAGCTAATAGAAAGGAATAAACAACTACTTGGGATAATTCTCACTGACCTTGCATAGCCCATTGTCCTAGGCATCATGAAAGATGTTCAATTTAAGGACAAATCTAGTTTGGTGATATTGGAAATAAGAAATAAGAGTCAAGGCCAATCTATGTCAAATAATAGTAGGATCTTGGACATGATCCTTAATGTAAGAGAAAGGATAGCTGAGGTTAGAAGCATCAAGGAAGCTATGGCCAAGAATGACAAGGAATTGAATGAGATAGTTGACAAAGAGGAAGAGTGTCTCCTAAAATTGACTGTAGACTTGGATCTTGTTAATGAATAACATCATAAAGTCATGAATATCCTTTAGTAGAAAAAATCAAGTTCTCGAGCGCAAGGCCCACCATTAAATAGTATTCCATTCTAATTTTTTTTTAACATTTCAAAAATGAAATATTCTTTTGTAAAGGCATATTCTAGTTTGTTATTATATTCAACTCTAGGTTAGTCCATTTTAAAAAAGAAAGTGTATTCTAGAACTTTGTAAAAAAAGGATAGCTATACTTTCTTATTTTACATTTATATCTTGTAACTAATTAGTATACTACCTTGTCCTCATATAAAAAACACTACTACCATTTTGTAAGAGAGAGAATTTTGAGCAAAACTTGTATACTTTGAGAAGTTAATACAATCAAGGAATTCTATAAATATTGTCCATGTTTGTTTGTGTCAATTGTTATATATATTATTTCTCAATTGCTAGTCCTAAGTTTTAAATTTGAGTGGTTTTTATTAATTTTGAGTTGCATCTTTGATTACAAGGTTGCTAATTTATGCTTATGATATATTAGTTGAATGATATTGAATTTTCTTCATTTTATTTATTTTGTATTCAATTGTGCAAATACTGTTTGAATGTGGTATAAAAACTTAAAATTAAATCCAGTTCTTACTTGTACTTCTTTATATCATCCTTTGGAGTTTGCCTGGTTTGTAGTGAGCTCTAAGCTTATGCTATTTTCACTATATACTAGCTAAATGCATACTTATTTTCCATTGAAACTTTGACATAATGTTTAAGGCTAATATCAACAATCACTTATTCTCTTTCTACCTTACCCTTCTCTCTTCCTTCTTTTTTAACCAGATCACTCTATTTTAAATTTCATTGTAAATATCCATTAGATTAGTCTATAGTTTAAACTTTGATAATAATTAACGCATAGATACTTACACTTTAAAAATATTTAGACCATGATGTTTCTCAACCATCAATTAATATAAATTTTTTGTAAAAGTTAAACATTTATTTATGACTATTTCACCATAGGTAATATAAGTTGTCAAAACTTGCTACTCATGCTCTGAATTCCCAAAATTCTAAAATGATAAGTGTTCTTTGAACATTAAGGGCACTTAGGATGCATTTAGAGGAATCAACAGGAACAACATCTGTTGGCACTAGAAGGAGGGCCAATCTTTGTGAATTGGTTGAATCTTTACTAAGCTCCATGAGTTTTGATCAAAGATTGACGTTATATTTGTAGGTTTGTATAATTATTTGCTCAAAAGTGTAAATGTCATTAATCTTCATGGTACTTGACCCATCTTGGTGCTTCCTTTAGATAAAGATCATAGTTCTTTAAATTTTAATTTTGGTAAAGATATATTAAGATCTAAGAATCCATAGTATTTGAGGTTAGAATAGCTTGTTTTGATTAAATGTTGATAAATCTTTCACAGATTTTAGTTTATTTGAGCTTAGAAGTGTAAAGATTGATCATATTTGCATAATTGGACACAAATTTGAGCTAACTTAGTCAAAGGTTGAAATAATTTACCATTATTTATATAAATATTTGTAAAATTAGCTTAATGTGTAGGTTTAGTCATTGTTCTTTATAAATATTAACTTGACACATTGTATTTCAAACAAGAACCTTAATCTTCAAGATAAAATTGCCAAGGATTTGAACAAGATCACATTCAGAGATAGGAGATCCTTTAATTAAGATAGAAGTCCATAGAATAACTAGATGAGATAAAGGTAGGTGTAGACATTCTATATCTTTGCAAACTTCACCTTTTCAAGGTATCCCTACCTTTGACCTTCATCCAGGTATGGCTTAGTTGGGATAATATATAATCAAAATCCCAGGTGTGGTACATGATCTCCCATGTAATCCTAAAAAAATCTTGATCTTCTATGCCTACCTTTATCAATTTGAGGACCTATGGGCTCGCTTACATTCCCATTTACTTTTAAAGATGTTACATATAAATGGTTTATCAATTTGCCTGAAAAATATATTATTAGTTGGGATGGATTCACCAATGTTTTCATAGACTAGTTTGGAAAAATTGTTAGTCCATGTGTAATATAACACTAGTTCACCACCATCAGGAGGGATGTAAGTGAGCCCATAAGGTCCTTTAATGCCAGGTTCTAGAAGATGTATAGCAAGACCATAGACCCTTAAAAACCTGATGATGTTTTAGCTTTGGAAATCTACAAGGGTGTAGTAGATCCTATGAATTTTTTATTTTTGAAAAGATCTCTTCCAACTATAACTTCATTATCCAGGGCTTATTCTAAATCAGTGTTCATTAATGATCAAATTCAGCCCCAAGGACAAATTGCCTACTTTGTTCCAAATTTCAATCCACATTTTCCCATTCTAAACATCTTCCCCAAAAACAATTAGAATGTTCCATCCTTGAATCAACTCCCAAGTTTGAATCAATTACCTTTGAGTCATGTTACTCTTAATTAGAACCTAAGATTCTTGAGTAATCCTACTACTAATGGACTCAATGCAAATGACCAAGGAACTTTAGTAATAGTTTTTGGTACTAACAATAACTAGGTTCACAATTCTAGAACTCCCAAGAATGAGAATGAGTCTATTATGAAAATGGTCCACAAATTAAGTGATTATTTCTTTTATATACAAAAACAAGTTGGCAATACTAGAGAGAGCTCTGGTAAGATCTTCTCATTCCAAATGTTTAATAGGCATAATAATAGGTTTCAAAATGATAGTTTCTATAAAAATAAGGCTAATGAATCATCTTATAGAAAGAAAACCATGGATATTAATCTTACTGACATTGCTTTCCTTGATTATTATAGAGTGCATTGTACAACCAAACATGGTGAGATTGATTGCATTGAGTTTTGTAAGGCTTTTGAAGCTTTCCAAGAAGAGTTAAATACATTTTAAGTGATCCCTAATAAGGATAGTGGTTTAAGTACCTCAAGATCCAAATCATTTGATCAAGTCATTATGGTGGAAATATTCAAATTCCATTTTCAAGAGGATAACGAACCTGATGATCTCCCGAAGGAAATCCATGGATTCCAACAATTCTTAAAGAAGACTTATCCTTTGAGGAATAAAGAGTAGATGTAACCCTTGACTACCTCAACACCTCCAAATAACTTTGGAACTCCTCCAAACCCTTCTTCAAGAAATTATCTAGACCCACCCAGAGGGAGTACTTCTAAGCATAATGTTGATGTTACTAGTTCTTCAAATAAGACTGGTTGTAATATTGTTGAAGACATGAAGAAGACAAAAGGTAACATTAAATTTCATAAATTAACACAAATCATAGAACAAATGGATCTCTTGCTAGAATCATTATCAAATAAATGTAAGAAACCACCCAAAGATGACAATGCTAATGTATCTTTACTTAAAGCTAAGGAAAAATCTCTTCCTTTATTGGTCACAGTCATAATGTTTGGTAAGAATTTGAAAAATTGTTTATTGGATTTTGGTGCATCCACCAATATCATGCCAGAAGGTAGTTACAAACAAATTGGTTTGACACCTATTAAGTTTGATAGAGTTGTTACTCAATTACATAAATCTAGAGTCAAGGTGATTAGAGAATTATTAAATGCCCATATGTAATTAGCTTCTGATCCTAGAGTAAAATAGTTTATTGATATCCAAGTTGTTGACATTACTGATGCTTATGGAATTTTGTTAAATAGGGAATGGACCAAGGCTCTAAATGGCTACTTTTCCACAAATTGTTCACATTTATAGTTGCCTTGGAAAGAAGTTTTAAATTAGATAAGAGTTGAAAGGGAACCAAAAATGAAACACATGGTCAATGAGTATAATGCAATAAATGAAAGGGTCAACATAGTTGACTCTGATTTGGGAAGTTTCACCTTATAAACTACAAAAGTATGTGATCCTAAGAGTACTCATTTTATGTCTAGGCTCTGAAAACTACATTTTGATGGTGCTATTTGTAAGTCTAGGTCTAGGGTAGGCCTTGTCTTAATTGATCCGGTTGGTATAAAATATCATGCATCCTATAGACTTAAATTTACATGCACTAATAGCCTTGCTGAATATGAGGTCCTCATCCCAGGTTTGTAATTTGTTATCAAAAATAAAGTCAAAGAACTACTAGTTTATGGTGATTCAGAACTTGTAGTTAACCAATTAAGGAGTAAATATCAATGCAAATTATTCCACCCTAAGAGGTATAAATTTTGGGTCTGGGATCTAATTGAGTCTTTCAATGCCTTTAACATTATATCCATCCCTAGAGAGGAGAACAAAGCAACTGATGAGCTATCCTCTACTATAGCCAACCTCATGTCTGACTAAACTCACCCAACTTTAGCATTGATCTGATACCTTATCCTTCAGTCCCTGATAATGTGAAACATTTCCAGGTCTTTAGTGATGATCAACATATCTTAGATTTCATGACCAATTTAGGAGCATTTAAAGCTCATTTCATTGATGAGGCTGATGAAGTTACTTTTGGCGAGGGAAAATTTGATGGTAGAGTCATTCAGCTAAATGATAATAAGATTCCTAATGGAATAATTGCCTTGGAAATATTATTTGATGAAGACAAACTAGATAATACCCCTAGGTTCCCAAAGTAAATGGGAAAGATTATAATTTAGTTGAACTTGGCACTTAAAATCAACCTTAGCTGGTCAATGTTGGAAAAGCTTTCACAAGTGCTAAAAATATGAGAGCCAAAGAGCGACTAAAAAAATACAAGGATGTCATAGCCTGGTCTTATGATGACTTTAAGATCTTTGATCCAAGATTCATCACCCATACTACACCTCTCAAAGAAAATTGTTAACACTTCAGGCATAAATAAAGATCTATGAATCCTGTTTTAGAGCTTATGATCTTCAAAGAAGTTTAGAGATAACTAGATGCTAAAATTGTATTTCTCATTAGGCATTCTATTTAGGTAGATAATTTGATGCTAGTCAGAAAGAAAAATAGTGAAATCAAACTATGTATTAAATTTATAAATTTAAATAATTCATCTAAAAAAGATAATTATCCTCTTCCCTCTCTTGACTAGGTAATATAAATTATTCTAGGTTCAGCCATGACATCTTTTCTTGATGGTTTCTCTAGATAAAACCAAGTGTTGGTTGACAAGGAAGATAGAATGAAGACAACTTTCAAAACTAAGTGGGTCACCTTTGCATACAAGAGAATGCATTTTAGGATGATAAACATAGGAACTAATTTTCAAAGGGCCATGGATCATGCCTTCCAAGGTCTGATTGGTAATTTTATCATTTTATACATGGATGATCTAACTATTTTTTGTAAAAATAGGGAAGATCACTTTATGTATTTACATCAAGTATCTGAGAGATGTAGAAGGTATGGAATCTCCTTCAACCCTAAGAAAATAATTTTTTGTGTTACTAAGGCAAATTGTTAGGCCACATTATAACTAAAAATGGGATCTCCATAGATCCTAAAAGAGTGGAAGATATATCTAACATAGAGCCCCCGAATAGTAGAAAGGAGTTAAAATCATTCTTTGGAAAAATAAATTTTGTGAGAAAGTTCATTTCTAGGTTTTCATAAATTATCATACGATTGAATGATATGTTAAAAAAAGATGCTAAAGTCACTTGGAATGAGGAATCTAGGAAGGCATTCAATGACATCAAAGAAGCAATTATCCAAGCTCTAGTCTTAATAATCCCTCACTTTTCAAAGGATTTATATCTCTATTCTTTTTCATCTGACCATACTATGGTTTCAGTTTTAACTTAGAAGATTGATGGGTGTGATCACCTAATAGCTTTCATGAGTACTAACTTTAAGAATGTTGAGTTGAATTATTCATTAATTAACAAACAAGCATGTTAATTAATTAAGGGAGTGAATAAATTTAGGCACTATATCCTTATAAATAAGGTGCATGTTATTTTACTTAACCTTACCACAAAGCTCATATTGAGATAAAATGAACTTATAGAATGTAGAGGTAAATGGATGTCATTTTTTCAAGAGTGCAACATAGAAATGAAAATTGCAAACTTGGTAAGGTGCCAAGTCTTGATCCAAATGATTTATAATGTTATCCCTAAGCTAAGTATCATGCAAGTTGATCAACATAATTTTCAACCTAATGAATGGTATGATTCCATCATCCACTTACTAGTTAATGGTACTTGTCCTATATGACTAACTAGGGACCAAAAAAGGGCCCTAAGGCTCAAGGAAGCCCATTATCTGATCAAAGATGGGGTTTTATATAATAGAAAAATTGAATGTGTGTACCTGAGATGTGTCTCCAAGGAAGAATCCATTGATATAATGAGCACTTTCCACGAGAAGTTTGGAAGTGGGCATCCATTAGGAAGAAACACATCACAAAAAATCCTTAGATCTAGCTACTATTGGCACCTTTAATCAAGGATGTTCATAATCATGTAAGGGAATGTCATTCATGCAAAATATTCAACACAAAGGAACCAAAGGTAGCAATGCCTTTACAACTAGTCATGATTGACAAACCCTTTACTTAGTGGGGGTAGGATTTGTAGGGGTGATCAATCCCAACTCATCAGAAAGTCACAACTATGTCCTAACTACCATAGATTATTCCACAAGGTGGACTAAAGTTGTAGCCACCAAATAATGCAGGATTGAAGAAGTGATCAGTTTCTTGGAAGAGAACATATGCACCATATTTAGAACTCTAGACTTTGGTGTGTGATAATGGATCTACATTTATATTCATAAAGATGACAAAATGGGTGTATGATAATGGAATTTGTCTTAAGTTTTCATCCAACCATTATCCTCAAGGAAATTGAGTGCTCAATATACCAACAAGAACTTAATGAAATCAATCAAGAAGTTTGCTATAGACAAGTCTAAGACTTGGCATAAGCTTCTCAAGTATGCTCTATGGGCAGATAGGATAAGGATAAATTAATCCTTAAAGGCATCACCATTTCTATTGGTGTATGGCCAAGAGCCTATCTTCCCTATCACTCTCAATTTACCTACATATAAATTCATACAATTGTTTATGGAAGAAGGCTAGAAGATTGAAAATTAGAGATTGCTAGACGTCATCCAAATGGAAGATGCACAAGAAGAAGCCTTAGATAACTTTAGTAGGCACCAAACCATGATGAAGAGGTCCTTTGACAAAAGGTTGAATGTAAAGGTGTTGAGAAAGGTAAAATTGGTCCTCCTTTGGGACAAAGAATCTTAACCCAAGGACAAACATGGTAAATTAAAACACCTATGGATTAGTCCTAATCAAATTATAGAGACACTTAGAAAAAATAAATTCAAGATGAGAGACCTGCAAGGAGAATAATTCACATTTCCCACTAATGGGAAATATCTCAAGCATTACTCTATTATTTTTTTACCAAGGGTATTCATGGAATAAACTTGTAAGATTAGTTAGATTTATTGTAGGTAGTCTAGTTAGTTCCCTTTAGTTTTTTCCTTCTTGTCCCTTGTTTGTATATAAGCATGTATATATTTATTTTAATCTATTTTTACTTTTTATTTATTGTGTGTTTGATTTTGTTGCCTTGTTCCTTACTTCCAATAAGTCCTTCTGGACAACACTTAGCTCAATGTTTTTTAGTTTGCTTGAAATTCCAAAGTTCAAGAATGTGGGTATGAACCTAATACATATGTTGACCATGGGTCTAAAATGTGAGCCTAATGTTGTGATTTGAAGAAACTGGTAAAAACTAATAGAAGATGCCAATTATTTCATGAGATCTTAAATAATGTCTTGACCTAAATTTTGTTTTAAGAAGAGTTACACTTATAAGATGAAAGTTCAATCTGATGTGTCATAGTCATGCTTGCACTTAACAAAGATCCTTTTCAGGATAATGGTTACAACTATAGGTGATTTTTTGAAGATTAAACACTTTGAAAAAATCCTTAAATATGGTTACCCTGGTTCTTAAGCTCACTAAAAGCATAAAAGATCTTAAAAATACAAAAATAATAATTAAATGTAAAATCAAAATCTTTTCAAGCATAGGTGATTCTAGTAATCTCCACCAGGGCTATGAACACTTGATTGGTAGTGGAGCAAGGCCTTGAGAGGAACCATAGGCATATATATTAGTGCTATAGATGATTGGTTGGTAGTAGAGAAATGCCTAAGCCTTCCATAAACTTGAAGCATGTTTCTTCATGAATATCTAAACATGTTTGAAGTTAGTGGTAGTGATTAAAGACATGAAACCTGAAAGTTGCCCCTTAAATCCCATGGAAAATAGTAAGTAGAATAAAAGAACACATACATCATGGCTATGTCATGGTGTTTGACCCTAATTTTGCATGTTCAAATCTTGTTTCAACCATGAACTGATCTTGGTGATGGAATAGATCAAGTGAAATAGGTGACCCAGTCACTCATCCAAAGCATAGCCTCTGAGTTATAACATATTTCAATGTTTCCCAAAAAAAACACCATTTGTTGAGGTAAACATACCCCCATTTTTGAAAATTTGGACCCTTGAGATAATTTTAACTTTAACACTAAAAACATGTCATGTTTTTAGCATTATTATAATTTGAAGATCATCCACTTTGAAAAGGTTAGCCTACTAGTTTATGGTTTTTCTTTAAGGTTGCCTAATATTGCTAACAGTTTCCATTCACGTGATAAGTTTTAGGTTTCATGGAGCCAGTTTGAATGGGTAATTATTAGATTCTTACAGTTTATCTTCATTCAATATTTTATTAGCCTTTGGTCTATGAAAATTTAGGCTTAGATTCATGTAGTAATGATCCTCTTTTAGAAAACCCTAGCTAAAGTACTTGGTTCAAATTTACATTTGGTGGGAATATTTCAAATCACTTTAGACTTAAACCTAATTTTCAAGTTAAAGCTTGGTCATATTTCTTAACATGAACAAAAATTAACCTAAAATTCCTACTTTGTCCCTTTTATTTTTTCCCTTTTATTTCTTTTATTTCTAACCAAACCTAACATTTGTATTGGTAGGGTCCCTTTTAATTTCCCTAGTGTGGGCCCCTTTATTACCTATTTAACCAAATATCTTAATCTTAAGGCCCCATTGCATTTATTAACATGAATGAGACCTTAGTCTTTACACTTTAGCCTAAGTCCTTATCACCTTGAGCACTAACTTAAACACTTTTGCCTTTTATAGATCTAATGGCTCTCACTCCATCATGGATCTAGATCTAATTAAGTGAGGATGATGTTGAAATATCAAAGGCCAAAGGAATAACCATGGGGGTAACAAGTGTTACCATCTCAAGAACTTAGACAAATATCTATGCCCCATGGGTCATCCCTAGGGTCAATAAGGCCATAGCTCAAAAACCCCATAAAGCTACCATGTGGCATTCCCACCTATGAATCTTAATGTTAACAGAACCTTGAACCAATGGTATGCACTCACTTGAATCTTGATCAAACAAATCTTGCTTCATCATGGATCTTGATAAGATGAAATGAATTGAATCTAAGATCTATGGAATGCAATAATTTGACGAGCTTAAATTTGAAATTCTAGCAAATATTATTTAATGCCTATAAGGTTGTCATTGACATTTGAAAGGTTATCAAATTTAATCCCACCAAACCTAAGTAACTTCATGAGCTTAAATTTGAAATTCTCATGAACATCATTTGATGCCCATGAGGCTGTCATTGATGTTTGTAAGGCCGTCAAATTCAAGCTCTTCAAATATTTTACTTAGAAAAAGGGCATGTTTTATATCATTCAAGGGGTCATTTGATATCATGTTTTAAAACTTAGCATAAAATATATTAAACTACATTTTTATCATGTTTATTGACATGAAATAAACTTAACTTAAAATATTTTATCATAAGTTCCTTTTTATGACCATGCACTGATTAAAGTTTGTGTACCTTATAGGATCAATAGATTGCACTTCATCGGGTGTGGATGATCCAATGGTATGAAATCACTGTTGACTATTTAGTAGAGCTCTAAGAGCCCATGGGCTTGACACATGGTAGATGCACATTTAATATATGATTGGTGTAGGATATAGATCTCAGAAGGTGCCAAGTAGTACAACTGTGAGACTTGAATTAAATATGGCTAATGACTTGTGAGATGCTATATCATGATCAATGGCCCACGTTTATCCATGGGAAATGATTTGATGGCAAAAATCAAAGAGAAAATTTTAAATAATAACTAGTGATTTGAAGGCATTTATGAATTTTTTTTACTGTTGCTAAATAGATGCCAAATAAGCACCATGCAATCATAAAATGATAAAATATAAGATTTTATGATCTCAAAAGGGAAAAAGTATAAAGGTTAAGGTTAAAATCAAACATAAGACATGAATGAGCCTAAGTCTAAATAAACCACCACCATAAAATCTTCAAAAGTGCCTAAAAATTGCATAAAAGGCCCTAAGTTAAACTTGGATTAATCGAAGTTAAGCTAAAACAAGTTCAATTGTAATATAAGCAAGAAGAATTGACTCAGGAACCATTTGTAATCTGATTATGAGAAATTTTCAAGTCTGGTAAGCCATGGAAACTTAGAAGCAATAACAAAGGGATGAGATAGAACTGTACCTATCCACAGATAATGAAGGAAGGGTTTTCAAAGACACAAACCTGAACACTATAGCATTAAACATGGGCAATAAGAACTGGTCTGAGATCTTCTAGACCATTGAAGAGATGAAATCCATCACTAAGGAGGAACAAAAGATTGCCATCATCAACTAGAGGTACTATGACCTAGTTGCAGTCCAAATTGCTAGTCTTTACCATGCAACTATTGAACCTGAGGTACTCTATTATATTTACATTCTTATTCCCATATTTTATGATTGTAGAATTGAACAAGAATATATAATTCATGAAGGAAGCTCTAGGAGAATTACATACATTCCCCATTGTATTTTGAAAGATATTAAAAAATGGTAAAACCCCAGGTGGATTTATCCACCATTGAAGAATGGACTGGAAAGAATGATTTAGACACCATCCTTAGGTGATGGTTGCTATAATGGAACCATGTAATCTAAGACCCTGCAAGAATAATCCTAGTTTTCCAATTTAGAGAGGGGATTAGGGTAATTATTATTATATTAAATAGAATATCTAGGGCATCATCTACCACATATGTCAATAAGAGTTGGGTATCTTATGTTTATTTCATTGTAAAGAAAGAAATCACTCCCCCAATTGGAGATATGATCAACATCCATCTAAAATGAAAATTCATATCCATTAAGAATAAAAATGGTAACCAATCCTTCATGATGTCCTATCTACCAGATGCCTTTCTAGACTCCACCAATATCCCTTATATCAAAAAATGGTCACTTGAGGGTAGATTTACAATCTCCCACAATTATTCAAAATTACACATTTTCAAATATAGACACAACATGCAATTAATTTGTGATTGTGTTTATCCTTCTTTAGTATAAGTCATTATAGGGACTCCCATACCCATGATTAGCTCTCTAATCAAAAAATATGTAGATCTAATGGGAGACATATAGTTGTATCCAAATTGTATTTTTATTAGAACTAAAGGGATTTTTATTTAACCTTACAAGTTTTCCTTCTATGTTCCCACCAAACTATCAGAGCAAGATATTGCATATCAACTTCTTCATGGTGTTGATGGAGTATGCAAGGAGAAAAGGAAAGGCCTCCTCCATCCCTTTCTTTTGATAATTGGTAGAACTATATTACAAGATTGGAAATATGTGGAAACTATTTTTAGACACAGAGTCTCCTTTGGATTTCAGCTAGATTGGCTAAAGTAGTGGGACTCTAGGGGCACAGTCTCCACACATTTGAAATCTAAGTAATTAACCAAACCAGTATATGAGCACTAGATCAATGTCCATGACACCTTATACATCAGAGTAAATAATTTTAAATAAATATTGGCTAGGATTAAGGGACATAATATTATACTTGAGCATATACTGGCCCATGATTAGAAGCCCCTTAGAGATATATGGAAAATGGGACCTCTGCAATACCATTTTATACCTAGACATTCAAGGTCCCCTCAAAAGTAACCACAAATGGAAGTGCCACAAATCCAAGCATAGATTTCACAAGGTCATAACAAGGTAAAATTAGAAGAGATAACTGGTGAGGGCCCATCATCCTCAACACTGCCTCAAAGACCAACATCCCTTATTAAATTCCTAAACATGATTTCCGTCAAGCCTGATGAGATAGTTGAGGATTCCTTCAAGGTCCTTGCTGAGGCATATGGGTTTGATGAAGAAGAGGATCATGTTAAATAAGTACAAGCACAATAGAGGAGGTTGAGAAAGAAAAAGGGAAAGATCATACTTTAATTTAATTCCTATTGACACCATTAAGGAAGAGAAAGATAGAATTGGAAATAATCCCAATTGGGTAAAATAAGCCTATGTTGACTTTCACTCACCCCATGAGTGAAATTAAATTATTCACTAATGAATACCCCATACATGGACCAATCATCCCTGATTGGTTCATCTATGGGAAAATGCAAAAGATGCCCTTCTTGTCCTAGTCATGGGCCTTGACCCAAACTATTAATATTGATGTACATGATGATATCAATCCATTTATAAGGGATTTGATGAAGGAAGAGGAAGAGACAAGAATAATGACCATTGTAAGATTAGATAACAAACACATGGATGGTCACGAAGAATCAAGTAGCACAAAGATGGAGGCTTCTAAACCTCCAAAGTATATATAACTAGCTACCACAATATAATTTAATCCTGAGACAATAGTCTTAGAAAGAGTGACAACTAGAAAAGCCATGGTTAGTGGGGAATAATTCACCTTTCAAAATGTTGAGCCATTTTTGGGCTTAAATCTAGTTGGAGGTCAGAGTCTTGGTGAGCACCCCATCCATGTAGAGAATGTTGAATAATTGACTAAGGCTCACTCAGCTCAAGTTAGAGCAGGCATTAGGGGAATGAAGCAAAGAATATATAACTTGGAGAAGAAAAAGGAGAATTCGGAGACACAAGATATCTTATTAGTGATTGAGGTAATGGTAAAAATGGTTGATGAATCCTCTTTTGACATGTTTGATGCATCAAAAATAATAAATCTAAGGCAAAGTGTATTAGTGTAAAAAAACATAGTGGACAAGGGTCTAATATCCCAATGACAAGCTTTAGAGGACAAACTAATAGGGTTAATCAACATCCAGGTTGAAATTAAGAACCATGGGTTCAAAACAATTAGTTTGGGACATTTGAATGTAATTTTGGGAATTGTTATTGATAAAGTATAGGGTTTGAATACTTGGTCCCAAGAACTAGAGAGACTATACATTTGTTTGAATACAAAGTCTTTCTTGTATATTTGTATCTTGTAACTAGCTAGTATACTTCATGGTCCTCTTATAAAAGGTAGTATTACCATTTTGTAAAAGAGATAATTTTGAGAAAAACTTGTATACTTTTAGTAGTTAATACACTCAAGGAATTCTATAAAGATTGTCCAAGTTTGTTTGTGTTAATTATTATATAAATTTTCTCTCAATTGTTAGTCCTAAGTCTAAAATTTGAATGGTTTTTGTGAATTCTAAGTTGTATCTTTGATTACAGGGTTGCTAATTTGTGCTTATGATAGGTTAGTCTAATGATCTTGAATCTCATTCATTTTATTTGATCTACATTAGAATGTACAAATGCTATTTAAATATGGTATCAAATCTTTAAAGTAAATTCAATTCTTACTTTTACTTCTTTATATCATCCTTTGGAGTTTTCTTGGTGTGTAGTAAGATATGAGCTTATGCTATTTTGCACTATATATTGGTTAAATGCATACTCATTTACAATTGAAACTTTTTCATAATGTTTAAGGCTAAGATCAATAATCACTTATTCTCTTTCTACCTTACCCTTCTCTTTTGCTTATCTTTTAACCTGATTACTCTAGTTTAGATTTCATTATAAATATCCATTAGATTAGTCTGTAGTTTAAAAATTGATCATAATTCACCAGTAATAGCATAAATATTGACACTTTGTAAATATTTAGACCATGATGGATCCCAACCATCAATTAATATAAAGTTTGTGGAATAGTTAAACATTGCTCTACCACTATTTCAACATAGGTAATATAAGTTGCCAAAACCTACTACTCATGCTTTGAATTCATAGAATTCTAAAATGAGAAGCGTTATTTGAACATTAAGAGCACCTATGATACATTTAGGGGAATCAACACATATTAAGACCAATAAAATAGTGGTCCTCATGTTTTTCCAACTTAAATGAGTTCTATAGGGTTTCAGATATAAATATGGATATGGGACCATTCTAATCGAACTATGATAACTATTTTCATTCACAATTTCTACAAAAGGTAGATAGTTATCCCACTGAGTCTTTTCTTCCTTGACATATGTTCATAACATGTCCCTTAGGACCTGATTGTCCCTTTATATCCTCCCATTATTATAAGGATTTTATATTGTGTTGAGGTTCAAATTTGTGCCCAAATTTGCTTGAAAGATGGTAAAAATTTAGAATGTGAATGAATAATCATCGTTTAAAATGATTTTAAGTGGAACACCATGTAACCACACAATATGATTTACATACAATTGGGCATGTTATTCTTCTCATAAGTATCCTTGGTTAGAAGGATACAGGAAAAATTAGTTATCTTTTCCAAAAACATCATCCAATGATTCAATTTAACATTTAAATTGGGTTGCGTGAAAATCTATCATTCTTAGGTGGTCGGTCTTGAGTAATTTTTTTTGGCCAATGAGATTATTCTACCAAATTTTCAATGCATGCATAATTACAAATATTTTCAAACTTTGAGTCTAATAATTAATCTCATGATCCTGAAGGTTTCTTCATTATGGGAAATGAATTTTACCACTTGAATTAAGATTAAACAGAGACCCTTAATAGATGCGTATGTTCATACCATAAAATAATTTCACATGTCAAGCACTCCCAAGATAATTTCTATGGTAGAATAATTCTTGTGATTATGAAACATCCTCACACTACTCAGTCTGTATGAAATTATTTCCCTTTTTCTATATGGAAGTGATTGTGGTTCTAATTTGTGATAAATATGTGCACATTATTTACATTCTTTAGTACAGGCCAATCCAATATTACACTAGTTTTATTTGTAACAACATCTATGCCATTTCAATAAATAATGTGACCCAAATATTACAATTAGTTTTTAAACATTGCATAACTTCAGTTAAATATATCACATGTTCCCCCTTAATTTGTAAAGATATCAAAATAACATCACAAAAATACATATATATCTAGGCACTTGTGTTACACATTATTTACGAGACTCATGAACATAATTGGTGTCTTTTAAAGACCAAATGACACCACTAAAATATCATAGTGATTATATTGAGTGGATTTTTTTCTTATATATGGCACACTCCTTGTCTCTCAGTTGATGGTAAGTGGACATTAAATCTATTTTAGATAAAAATTTGACTCCTCTCATCTAATTGAAAAACTCCTCGATCTATGGTAAGGGATGTCAAATTTTTATTTTCACCTTGTTTGGTTGTTTCTATCTAATACACATCATTAGTGATCCATCTCTATTTTTCACAAATATGACTAAATATCTCCATGAAGACATAGAGGGCCTCACTAATCCTTTATCTATTACCTCTTGTAGATGCACCCAAAATTCACACAACTTTATGCAAATCATTCTAAACAAATATTTTGAAATAGAATCAGTTCCAAACACTAAGTTAATGGACAAATCTTTCTCTCTTTTTGGTGTAATTATTGGAAACTCTTTAGAAAATACATCATAAAGTTCAAGGAAAAATGGAAAGTTTCTCAAATATGATCGATTGCCATCCTATAGAATATTGATGGAATATAATTGGTAATTATGTCTCAATAATTAATTAAGTTCCATGGTTGGGATAAATCAAAGATAAATGGGTCTTCCAATCACTGTAATCTTTATGGACCAATAATCACCATCTAAACATATCACATGTTTCCTAAAGTAATACATCATTGTTTTTAATACTATCACATGATCCTAGAGTGTGCAATAAAAGTATTTTTTTCCACAAATTTCCCCAAACTCAAGTGTTAATTCCTTACCACATAGGTAATGGATTGATTCACTTTTATGGAAATTTCTATTCTTCCTAATCCCTCTTGTAGCATGCTTTCCATGCCACACATTTTTTGTATCATGGGTGAAAAAAAGACCTAGTGGCATCTAGGTTTATCAATATAGACACAACTTTAGAATTGATATTACCCATAGTTTCAACCATAGTGGCTTGGTGATAAACTTTGTATCTTTATACTACCACATGAATTCAATGAATGTGATCATCATTTCATGCATTCCTATATTAGTCATGGGTTGGTTGTGGATATGAACACTATCTACAATATTATGTAAAGTGTAGTCCACCACATATAAATCATTGATCACATTTTAAATAGTTTCTCCCATTTTTAACGAACACACTTATAGTCTCATGCTAATTTTGTTGCTTTTAATTCCACTAAACTTGTTTTAATTCATTACCCATGGCTTTAGGAGATCAATTTATAGGTTTTATTCCTCAACATATATCATGTGGGTGATTATACATGCCATGTTATTTACATTGTGTCTTATGATATTGAAAACCACCACATGGATAGGGAAATAATCCTTTCTCATAGGTATCCTTTTGAACTTTTATTTTTTCAACAAATATAATTCTAATGACTTCTTTCTTAACTAGTTGGGCCTTGCTAACGATTTTAACTAGTGTTGAAACTTTGAAAATCTACACTAGATTTCCAATGGTGACCAAAATTACACTAAGATATATGTTAATATTTATTGGTTCATCCTTCATATATTCCACATACTTAAGCATCCTTAATAAACACACATAATACTCTTCCTTTATCACATCATTTTTATAGAGAGAATGAATTTGACTAATTCTATAAATGAAATAGTATCCAATGAAAATTTATTTTGGAAGAGCTCCTCAAGTATATCCCAAGTGATCATGATTAGGTCTTGGTTCTCCATCAATAAATGACAAGGTTTCATCATCAATAAATTGTAAAATAGTTAATCTATCATTGTTTTTGGTGGAGAAATTTATTCTCCCAAAGCATATTTTGATACCATCTAGCCAAGACTTGACCTCCCTAAAAAATATTTGTACATCAAATTTTGGAGGACTAATTTTGTTTAGTTCTCAGGTTATCACATCCAAGCTTTGATGTATTCCACTAATGTCATGAGATATCATGGGATATGGTATTCCATGTGTTAGACTTGGATCCCTTTCTTGATAAATGATATTATCATGTTCTGGTTAATGATCTATTTCAATTTCCTAATTCCACCTCAAGGACATCATGTCCTGAAGATCTCTAAGTCCTATGAGTATCTTAAATTCAATGGATCTAGTGGGTATAACATATTCTTCTAATTTAGATAATTCTGTAGTTGGTACTACTTCAATCACAAGCTTGTGCTCTCTCCCATGCTTAGATTTGATATGGTCCTTCATGTATATATATTAATATAAATCCATTTTGTCAACTTAACTATGCAATAAAAAGAGAAATTCAAAGTCTATAAAATCCAAAAATTAATGTTAATGATGCTTAAATAAATGCATGATTTTCACAGAAAGAACATGAGTTTTTATACCACACTTTGATATAAATGTGTAGCACCCTCCAAGTCTAAAAACCCAACCAATTATAGTTTATAATAACTTAATTCAGATTACATAAATTTCAAAATTAAATCATAACAAATTTACTAATTTGTGTGATACTAATACAAATAAAAAAATGAATTCATCTATAATTAATCCTATCAAATTAATATGCATAAATCAGTTTTTATTTAATTCATTAAACACATGCCAAGTTATAATCTATGGTTTATGGATAGAGATATCAATATACAAACTCACTCAAATTACTTAAAGATAAAATAGTGCCCAAAATTAAATTTGAAACATCTGAAAACATAAAAAACATCTAAAAACTTATCCATATTAAACATCAAATATAAAACCCTTCTTTAATTTAAAGTCTAAAATTATTTTCACATATAATTTCAATTGAATAATCTCCACACTTAAATATTATCTTTTAATATATTTTTAAAAATTCATTCTTATGTTCCACATTCATGGGTCACATCATGGAGTCTATGAACTTACATGGACTACATAGTTTTCAATAATTTATGTTTACTTTAGGGAGTGGCCACCTTTAAATCACCATTATATTTTTTATTATTAATATTGTCGACACTTTTCTAAATTAATGTTAGATTCATGTTACAAATTAAAGTGCTCACCATAACTCTACAAAAACCCACATTACTTGATTGTTATCACATATCAAAAAAACTATAGTAATAGGCATAGATGATTTTAAATACATTGAGCCCAATTATATATGTCTATGGGTCCACGAGCTCACGAAATGGATAAATCACTCAAAAATTCATAAGGAAAGTTTGTTAGTGTGACGTGAGGATGGTTGCCGCTTGTTCACATCAAAGACTGCCTACAAACCTAATCAAATTACAACGCTAAGCCTTTATATATATATATATATATATATATATATATATATATATATATATATATATATATATATATATTCCCACACAAATAAAGTCACTTAAGCTTACACTGGTTGTCATATTAAATCATAGTTAAATATGTATATGTATATGTATAGGTATTCCCACACAAATAAAGTCACCTAAGCTTACAGTAGTTGTCATATTAAATCATAGTTAATTATATCACTATCACACTCACACACACACACACACACACACACACACACACACACACACACACACACACACACACACACACCCACACACACACACACACACACACACACACACACACACAAAGTCACCTAAACTTATAGTGGTTTTCATATTAAATCATAGTTAATTATATCCCAAGCCTACACATTTAAGTTTAGTAATTATAAATATGTGATCAATTAGCATCATGTTTGAGGAAATAGAGAGACTATGGGTCCTCAAACACACGTTACTACAAATTAATGCTAATAAGTTTCTGATGCTACACTTAGCTTATACTAAAGTAAACATTAAGGCTAGGGATGTGACCAATGCCAAATAGTAATACAAATAGGGTTGAAAATGTAAAGTGTGGCTTATACCATAATGAAGGGAACTAGTCCATCCACATATGAGTGTACTAATACCATCTCCAATATCCTTGGTCGTCTGGCTCTATATCACCCTAAGGCTATCATTTTGTCTAGATGAAGGTGTGTATGCCTCATTTTATCTCTACTGTCTAATAAAGTGTATATCATGGAGAATACACAATACATTTTAAACATCAAATAGAATTTAGAAAAAATGTATTATGACACTAAATTTTTCTTTCTTATTGAATTATCTTTGCATGATTAGAAATAGTTCCCAGATGAGGAGATGAGTTGGTGGGTTGTTACACTTGGACACCCTCATGATAAGTGAAAATTTTCTATAAGGGATTAATGATGTATCTTATGACTTCTCTATTGAGTTAATCACTAAATAAACCATCAAATGTTAGATTATTTCAGTTTCCTCAATTGAGATCCGAACATTTATTATTACTAATTATTTTGAATCAACAATGACTAGTGATCTAAACATGGATAAAATGTATAAGGATTTGATGAAGAAATAATAGTAAAATCAAGGTGAAAATCAAAAGGATAAACACAAGATAAACTAATATTTCATTATTAAATAAATCATCAAAGATAGATTGAAACTGATATTAAGTCACAATATAACATTCAACTACTTGATGCAACATTAAATTATGGTCCTCATACCTATAACTGATCAATATCCAAGCATTCTCTTATAACATGTAATCACATGCTTAAAAATAAATAATATTTAGTATATGATGGAGATGTTTAACCCCATAAGATTCTTAACAAACCCAAAAAATTAAGAGATTAGACATTCCCACCTCTCCCAACACCTTGATGGAGGCCTATAATTACACATGAAAATGATACATCCTATAGACACAAAGAAACTAATAACACAAATATTTATTCTTCTCCTTATTCTAACCTACCCAAATAAATCATAAGGGATGGGAAATATATAAATCAAGGAGAATAATAATGTAAAATAGACTAGATAGTCCAATTGCTATCATGAAATGATAATAATAAAATTACATGTCACAAATTAAAATAAGATCAATAAATAATTTCATACAACCACGTGATTCAACATAACAAAAAAAAGGGTCCACAAAGAAATAATAGATTACCTTAGGCAAGGTTGTGACATAATTAATCACTACATGACCATGTGCTCTTCTAAATGCCAACATTCATCATTAATTTTAGAGTCTTTTTTCATCAAAATGTTATCTTCACTTTTAAGATGACATGTCTAGCCTCTCCTTACTATATAATTTATGTAGGCTATCAAACTGTGAATTTCAACTTATAGTTCATTAAAATTTATCCAATGACAAAAGCCATAATTATTACCATAAACTCTCAACCACTCATGAATTTTGGACATCCTTAATTTATTGCTTTCAATCTCTTTTCATCATGGTGAGCATTTTTTTCTTATGTTTATTCTTTTAAACTTACTTAATATTTCCTCTTTTCATGTCTCATTCACTTCTGGAAAATCTTTTGTTATTTTTACTTACAATTTCAATAATGAAGTGTTCACTTTAATCTAAGTGTCTGGTTGTAAGGCGATCTTAAATAATCATGAAGTGTCTAGTGTTGTTGAATGTGCTATCATGATGAATTCAATGCTAAAATGTTATTAGGTCAACTCAATTACCTTCTCAATGGAAAATATACAAATCACTTAAAAACTCATTTCATCATTGGTATAATTTTATTATCTTTAATGTCATTTATATTATCTGTACATAAACTAAATACATCATAGTACCTTTATATATGATAAAAGTGAATAGATAGTCTTAATGATAAATAAAAGTATAGTCCATTATAAAAATCATCATTTTATATTTATTTGATATATAAAATCGAACTAATAATATCGTATACACATAATCTCAAATCAATACGATATATCTTACATAACTTTATGTAAAATATATTAATAAATATTATTATTAAAGTATCTATTCCAATAATGTTACAATTCAATATAATATATATACTTTGAGAATAATATCTATCAATATATTTTATATAAATTTATTTAAAATATATATACTAATATCATATCATCATTATCATATGCACTCATATAATCATTGTCATATGCATTAATATATTTGAATATGAAATTTATACAATCAAACAAATCACCAGTAATGATGTATATTTGGTATTTAAAAACTTTTTTTACTTCAATACAAACCCCAAAGCTATTAAACCCAAATAAACAAGAGCTAGGCAGTCATCGTTTTTTATTGTCTTTCCCGGCCGCCATACATTGTGGACTAGCGGAGAAGAATAAATATCTACTTCAGAAGTCGGCTCTGCTTTTCGTAAATCGTTGTTGACTAGTTTTAGCACGTTTCTTTTGAGAGCGGATATTATTAGCATTTTAGAGTGTCCCTCATCAGTATTGAGGATCTACATAACCTTGTTATTCGACTCTTCTTGGATTACAAATATTTGGTCGTAAAACGAAATAGCAGAGAATGCAACAAGGCGGGTGGAGGAGGAATGGCATCGGGCTCTGCAAAAGATTATCCAGGCGAACTCACAATGTTTGTGCTGCTCACAAGCACCATCGCTGCCATGGGCGTTCTTATCTTTGGATATGATGTTGGTATTTTAGGTCTAAAATTGTTTTATGTAACAATTATGTTGTGGAATGGATTTTGTTTTTGTTTCTGACCCGCGGTGACTGGATTTCCTGCAGGCGGAGTTACATCCATGGACTCTTTTCTCAAGAAGTTTTTCCGCGGCGTTTAAATGAAAAAGAGGAATCCACAAACTTATACTGTCAATTCGATGGTCAATTGTTAACAACATCTACATCTTCATCGTATACCGCGCGTCTGATTTCATCCTTCTTTGCATCCGGAATCACTAGGATGTACGGACGGAAAATCTCCATGCTGGCTGGGGGATTCAGTTTTTAGATCGGTTCTGCCTTAAATGGAGCAACCGTTAATATTGAAATGCTTATCGTAGGCCGTATAATGCTTGGCGGGGGGTTAGGATGCGCCAATCAGGTGAGTACTTATTTATTTTGACGGATCGCGTTAATTCTATCAACTGTTCAACTAACATGGAGGTTTTCCGTCCGTACATCCTGGTGATTCTTGGTGCAAAGGATGAAATCAGACCCGCGAGATACAGCGAAGATGTAAACGTTGTTAACAATTGACTATCGAATTGACTGTATAAGTTTGTGGATTCCCTCTTTTTCATCATAATCAATATACGACCATTCTTTAAACAAAATAGTGTAGGAATAGTATAATATACAAGTAGTGTAATTTTTTTCATAATCATCAAATGTTAGAATAATATAATATACGTCCCCCTCTCTCTCTGATCATCATCATACAAAACGTCTTCTGGCATGGATTTCGCCATTGTTGTGATCGCATTTTTTATAAGACTTTTAGTGAAGCTATGCATAAAATGGCTTTGACCTTTTTAGGATCTCGTTGAAATATGATGTAGCGTAATAATTTTCTTGAAGATATTTCTAATATACATTTAAGTGGGTTTATGCGGGTTTATATGTATAGTATTTTTGTAATTATGTAAAAAAAATCGTAAATTTAAAACATGATTTTATTGTTGTTTTGATTTTGGAAGTAAATTATTTACATAGTTTTCAATTTTTTATCTATATAATCTTGAAAAATATAAGTCATGGCTCGTTGATAATTATTTTCAACATTTTTTAATCTAAACAATATGACTACATAGAAAAATAAATCCCTAAGGTGTAATAAATGAAAATTTCTCTTGATTTTCTAGATTAATTTTAATTTGGTTGTATCTTGAGGACCTGTCCATGATTGATAACATCTCATAATCAATTATGGAATCAAAAATAATGTGAATGTTTGGATATGGAAAGTTATCTTTAGGATAAGCTTTATTCAAAGTCTTGATAATGTATACAACATTGAATCTATGGTTTGGCTTTTAAAACTAGTACTATATTAAAAACCTAGTTGGGGTAATAAATGGATTGTATATTTCTTAGATAATGTAATTTCTATGTCTATTATTTTACCATCAATGGGAGTTTTGTATACATTTTACGAATTTGTTGTTGTACTAGCTTTGCATCTAGATAAAGTACAATAATATTGAATGCAATTTTAAGATCAATTATTAACATATTTGAGTAAGTCTATGCTACTATTTCCAAGTAGTCATGTAGAAATTGTCGAAGTGACTTTCCTTTATCTTTCTATAATAGAAGTGCTAATAATATAGAACCGGGATCCGTATCTATTCCATAACAATATTCTATTGTCTATTTATTACTTAAATTCGATTATATTTCCATATATGGTGTTGTAAGAATAGTTTCTAGACCATCTGCTTTGGTATGAAAATTAATCTTTTCACTTCTTTCATAGTATGTTTGGGCATCAACTGTGTGAGGAAACATGTTCTTATGATATAAGGAAGACAGTTCCTCATACGCCTGAGGTTGTCTAAGAGAGATTCATTGTTTAAAAATTAATTTAATGTCAAAATATCTAGGGAAACTATGTCTTTAATTAATTCTAGGTATACCAACTATAGTGTAGATGTGTTATTAACTTCTCATGCTGGTTCATGTTCTACTTTGAATGAATGCGTATAAATAGTAGTCTTGTTCATTTTCCATTTCTTAGTTTTCTTTTATTTTTATGTGTAACCGAGACCTTGTCATAATTTATGATTACATGTTTGGATGGGTTTGACAATGCCTTCTACATGTTTACCCAATTCCTTGTTATATATATTTCATTGTTTGTAACTAATTAAGCTCAAAACCATATTGACAATGATTTTTTGATGATGATGAAATTGGAGTGGAAGATGAAATTGGTGGTTCAACTTGGATTCTAGAGAATATGGTTTCATGTGTGGAATGTAATAATCCTCAAGTTGCTTTAATGCACACGACTTAAATGGACCCCGATATAAGGGGCATGTATATATGTATCCTTGATGATTGAGCTTCAGACATGTATGTAGGGTAGAATGAATTGCCTTCATCTCATGGATCCATGGTCTCTGTAATATAATATTATAATTGAGGTCATTAGGCATGACCTGACAAACTGTGTCTATTGTTCGAGGACCCATTATAATATGTAGTGTATTTTATGCTAATACTTTTCTTTAAATGTTGTGAAAAACTTGAATATTCATATTTGAATAATTAATATCATCAGCCTTAATATAAAGTATATAAAAAATTAGATACTATTAATGTTTAGCCCTTATCCATTATCCACCAAATATGGCTTGAGTATATTGTTTTGTACTTGAACTTTAATATATAATGGTTGCTAATGATTTATAATGTGTTTAGGAGGTAAATATTATTTTTCAAATTAGATAATTTTTTCCATCCATCATAGTGTATTAAGAATAAAATCCACCTAAGATGTTTGAACATTATTTGATAAAGTTTTATCATGTAATGTTGAATATAGTATATCTTTGTAAAAAGACACTGTCTGAAGTAATTCTTATAAGGAATATTTGACAAGTGGTTTTGAGTTGATCCATGATGTCATACCCATTTTATTTATTATCATGTTTGGTTGGTGGTGGTGGGTTAGAGGAGGGATGTGGTAAGGTCATTTGGTTTATACTACTTGATTAGCCTCCTTAGCTCTTTGTGTTGTAACAACATGGACTATTGGATCCAATATAAGTCAAGGGCTAGTATTAGAAGTAATATGGTAGTAGTTAACAATCTCAAAACTAAGGGGATGAAAAATATGAGTGATGCATGCATTTTTATATCTATTTTGAAGAATATGTATCTTAGATTGGATGCTATAACAATAATATTAAAGGGAGGCTTGGGATTGTTCAATGGTACACTTAACCTTATCAGTGAGTTTGAACTTGATCTTTGTTACCCCTTTATTTACATAAATGATCTAAATAAGATACATGATTTATGTATAACAATATGAAAATATTAATTTCATTATCTCTGTTAATCAATAATGTGCATTCAACATGGTCATGATTAGTGTGTATTATTAGGACAGTTCAGAAATGAAGTTTTAAATCCTACAAGGATGAAATCCTTAGGGAAAACCTAGGGTTTGTCACTATTAGATATGTGTACAAGTTCATAAATAATAAAATTTTAATATTATAATTTTGGAATAGCCATGATCAAGCACATTAGTCTTAGACATAACTCACATCATGAAAAAAATAGAAACATGTAAATTGGATACAACACTGCACCACTAATATTGCATTAACACTATATAAAAGCATTGATTTGCTTTATGATAATTTGGGTCAATGAGTTATTTTAATATAATTAAGAAATATATTATTTAGAATAATGTGTCAATCTATATTTGCACAATATGTACAAATAAGCATACCAAATATAGTAATTAACAACTAATAATACGCAAGAGAACTCATAGCTAATTTTTTGCATAGATCTGAGTCTTGATTATTTGTTCCCTACACCTTAGGAATCTAATACTATTATGTACTTTATCTATCTCCACTTAAATTATTTTAACCAATTCTAATAGATTTAATTAGTCTCAACACTCCATATTGACTATGTGGTTAGAACCAACCTTGTGTATTATGGATGACTATTTTATTTTGATACATTGTGATTACATATATGATGCATGTTTCTACCTTTAAATCTTTCCATATTTGTGTAGGAGCATTTGTATTTTCAACCCTAATTCTTCATAATCAATCCAATATTAAATCAAGGGTGTTGGGTGAAAGGGTTGAGTTTGAATAACCTTGGTCAATCCCCTTTGCAATAACAATCACAAGAATACATTTTGAATAGTCCAAAAAGGTATCAAACTCAAATGTATTTATCTCATTAATGTGTGTATGTGTTATTGTGCATGCAAGCCTAGATGCTCTTTCTCTTATTTTTACCTCAGTACAAGAATTCATATATGAATCAACCTTTGTAAAATTGAAATTTATCTCTAAAAGATCTTTAGATGAAAATATTAATCTTTTCTAGCTCCTTATAATGCAATGTAATTTTCCCTAAATACCTTATAGTATCTTTGTAAATATATGAGTCTCTAAATTTAAATAAAGAACCTAGTGGTGAATAAAAGTAAAAAAAGAAGCTAAAACATGGCCAAATAATGGTCATAAGATGAAAAATGCATAAAATAAATTAAAAGGGCCTTGGGTCAGTTTACATATTTTTAGTCAGTATCTATAGTTGATACTTACAGAAAATATCATAACTAATATGATGCTTAACAAACCTCAAGGGTGATAGGGAGGGATATAAATCTATGTAGTATGTTGTGTGAAGTTAGTTATGACGGGATAGTGACCTCATGTATCTAAATATGATCAATAAGAAAATCAAAAGATCAATATAAATGAGCAACTGAGTATTTAGTTTGTTTTTGGATATTTATATATGTAAAGTTGTTAAAAGGTATTATGAAACACATTTTATACCAAATATGGGTCTCTATATTCCCCTTCCCCTACCCCCACCTCCAAATTTAATCTACCTTTTGATTCTACGCACTAGTAGTGGATCAAAAGGGAAAAGAGAATGTAAACTTGCATGGGTGTCTATAAATCTAAACTTGTTGTTTATTTGAGTGTTGTTCTAGTGAACCTACAAAAGCCAATGTATGGGATTAGGTATATTTCTACTGATTAGATTCATACATGTAGAAAAGAGGCATAATTTAACCATCAAAATAGGTTGGAGAAATACATGTGGCTTGATTTCCTTCATTATATTATTGCATATGTAGGTGTCCATGATTAGGGTTAGCTCAACGCATTACACTCCCATTATTTTTTTAGGTTTATATCCCTCACAATCCATTTTACCCATTTTTTTATAAAATACACATGAATTGTATTTGTCATTCTTTGCATAAAATTAGAAATATTAAAATGTTAAATATATACAATATTAATGATTATTATTTTGAAATATTGATAAATGTGTAAAGCTACTATTTCTTTAAAAAAATAGAGTTGTGTGTGTGTGTGTGTGTGTGTGTGTGTGTGTGTGTGTGTGTGTGTGTGTGTGTGTGTGTGTGTGTGTGTGTGTGTGTGTGTGTGTGTGTGTGTGTGTGTGTGTGTGTGTGATGTCCCCTTTTTAGGTGACATCTTTAGACTTGATGATTAGCCTATTATGTGACCTTCGTAGACTGATAGGATGGATAGAGGGTCATGATAGAGTTTGGCTTGGCTTCGATTAGCAAAATTTTTACAGTTGGATTTTGTTTGGGCTCTTATGGATGATGTTTGCCTGAGCTCCTATTATTTAGGGAATTTTGACACACAACAAAGCACCCTTATTTTGGTATGGTCATGTGTAGAATCACTCCCTGATTCACCAGCTTCAATTGGTTCGAGGATCGGACATATATTGAGGGAGATATTAATATTTGATTGATTTAATTGAATATTAATTATTTAGCATATCTTAATTGAGAAACCCTAATTCTTAATTATGAAACCCTAATTAGGGCAAGCACATCTTTTAGAGGATATAAGGGTTTCTTATTGGAGAGAGGCCATTATGATTATGGATTATTGATTTTGATTGTTGAAGAATTCTTCTGAGAAAACTGAGCCAAGGGTTCCAAGATTCCATTTGCATTGGAGAACGTCCACTCTTCATTGTGTGTGATTTAGAGGTTGTGAAAGATCAGTTGATCTATTGCCAAATTGAGAGATAACTTCACACAAAAGTTATCACAGGTATTTTAGGTATTTATTTCATTAGGTTTAGATTCAATAAATTATCCAGATAGAGATCTTGAGATTAGGTATCCAGAATACAGGCCACAACATATTATCTTTCTTCTATATGGAATCCATACCGATCTATGCAATTCCATACAATTATGCATCAGGTCGTACAGAGCCACAGGCAACTCAGAGACTGACATCGGCAGTCCAGAGACTGACATCGATCAACTTCATACCGATGACGGCAGAGCAGATCAACCAACTAAGACTGACGTTGGTAGTATATCGATCGATGATGGAAATATAACCGACATCGGTGACTGTGTTTTGACATAGAAACTCGAGCCATTCTTGATTCAGGTTTTATTTCCAGATTTGCAAAAGACCAGGTTTTTTGGATAGTATTTTCATATTATTTATATGCATGACAGAGGACATCTATTGTAATCATCTGGATGAATAAATAAGAACAGTGATTTTCCAGTTAAGAGATTATACTATGGTTTATTTATCTATTTGAATTTATCTCCAAAATCGTATCTTTATTCATGCAAAAACATCAAAAGGCAAAATACTGAGAAATAGTCAGAAAATATCTAGCTTCAGAATTGAAGGGATAAAGGGGATATTATAGTGGTATCAGAGCTTTTTGGAGGGGACATTATAGTGGTATCAGAGCTAAATTTTGCCATCTTGTTGGGTAGATTGGACATTGAATCAACTAGTTCATCATGGGTACTCCAAGTACTCAGAAACAGTGGGACAATGATATGAAGAAGCTTAAACAAAGTTTGAATCAGTTGGTTGAAACCCAGAGGAGGATGAATGAATTTCTTTCAGACCCTACATTCGAAGACAAGTTAACATGGTATGTGGCATCCGTTGTTAAAGGGTCCACATAACAAAACAAGAAGGAAGAGGAGGTTGACCGGTTTTCTCATGAGCTAGAGGATACTCATAATTATTTGGTGTGTACTCAGTTGGCTCTCCAAGATTTTGAGAGACATGTGGATAGCTTTTGTCTTGAGGTGAGTTTAGTTCAGGAGTTAGCACATGTGGCAGGGACTCAGCTTTCTTTTACAATCAGGTCACATGTTGATGATGATATGAGTATGTCTAGCATTCACACTCTGGATTCAGAGATTGTAGAAGAGTCCCAGGATCTGATTATTGCAGATGACACTAGGGAGAATGTAGTGGATAGTTTTGAGGACTTAGTTTCACCAATAGTTTCTTTTGGTACAGAGGAGTTAGACAGTGATGCTACAATTTTTGATACTCTGTATGTTGATATGAACTTGGGAGTTGATTCACAGAGTATGGATGGTAGTACTCCAGAGATTAGTGATTTTGAGTCTACTCTTTTGGACCGTGCATTAGAGGAGGATTGTAGGAGACAATCTAGCTAGTGCCATCATGTGTCTAGTCAGCTGAGAGTTAGTGAGTGAGACATTGCTATCGCTTGTGAGCATTTCGATGCTACTCATCAGTTGTTAGCAGTTTATGGATTGGGTTCTCCTACTAGTGTTGAGCAAGGAGGCAGTTATTTTTCCTTGACAGAGATCCAATCTTTATGGGAGGCTATTTAGAGTCTGAGATAGGATTATATGTAGTTGGTAGCTGATAGAGATTATCTTATGGAGTGGGGCAACATAGCGTATGATGCATTATTGGCCAAGGAAGATAAGGTGAGTGAGCTTACTCAGTAGCTCGAGGTGACTTCTAAGATTCTTGAGAGTACACAGTTGGCTTATGAGGAGTCACAGTTTCATTTGGCTGAGGTGACCGTGGAGTTGGAGTGTTTACAGTCTTTACCAGCCCCAGACCTAGTTCATTTATATATTGAGGTGGTTGGTGGTGAGTATGTTCCTGCAGTTGTTGCTGAGGAACATGTTGTTGGGGCTAACACACATGTTCAAGATTAGGGAGTACCTGATCTTCATGAGTTTGAGATACCAGTGGAGTTGAGTCTCTAGATTGATTCTTATCACATAGATGACAGTGTGGTACAGTTGGTTGTGCCACCTTTATAGAGGGATCAGTTGTGGTGTGCGGGGGAGTATGTTGACGCTTTCGCATATAATTTTTATTACACTGAATCATTCATGGAGTATTTGTTGGTTAGTGCAGGTGTTCGTCTAGACTCGCATAAAGTGACAGAAGAGGTTCTCATCCAAGGTACTAGTGCTATTAGCAGATTGGGTGGAGAGATTATAGTAATCC